>OY744475.1:34695521-35075521 GCA_963556175.1 Tipula confusa
GGTAAACTGTTTTTTTTTCTCATGATGGTAGTACTATATCCATTTATATTATGGTTAGACACATCATACAAAGTTACTTATATCGTAATAGTAATAGTAATTTAGTGGTCCTATTTTGACGACTGATACCATAATCAAAAACTGATGAAACCAGTATAAATAATGCTTTAAAATATTGATACATCTTAACATTTATTTTTAAGTAGCTCTGCGTACCTTTAAAGGTCTCACTGTATACTGAAATATAAGTTAAGATAATCGAATGCGGCTATGTAAAATGTTGTAATGCTGGAATACAAATAAAAAACAATAATGGTAATGATACTGATATCATAATAGAAATATCCTAATAATAGTTAGTAACAATAATAAAGGAAAAATATAAATAGAGGAAAAACCAATTTTCCTATTGTAAAATTGATATCACGGCAATCTTTCAATATGCTACATATACATATATAGGTAGGTATATAATAGGTTTTGTATTGACCATCGGGATGATGTCCATGTACACATGGTAGAAAATAATTTTGGTTTTCTCGTACAATTATGGTATTGATCCGCTTGACCGCAGCAGTATACCCATTATTGCTATATTATTAGCAAAATTGATAAAAACTTGAACATCCTTATTGCGGGGTACAATCCAATAAAATTATTTTTTTTTTATTATTTGAATTCAGTCAATTGGAAATATATTTGGTTTTTGTAAATTGAAAATATGTTTTCCAAAATCGATCACATCAATAAAGTGACCACGTGCAAAATTCTAAATAATTGAAAAACTCTGCCTGTTTCCCGAAACACTTTGTCTACTGGAACTTTATGATGGGGTAAAAAAAACAACAAAAGGATTCCCACTTTTATTTTATTATTAATCAGAGGATTAAAATCATAGTATTATGCTCGCGAATATCACAGCCAATTCATTAATTTACCGCATGCACTCTCGTAATTATGAATATTGTTCGAACATAATTATAACGAAACGAATAATTATGGTTTCGATAGAAATTAAAAAAATAAAAATAAAAAAAAAATGTTGGAAAATTATCTCGAAGCCATAATATAATATAATTATGATAAAGCTAACATATATATGTTTAAAATTATTAATGTTTATGTAGATAATTTTATCCATTTTAATTTTTATCATATATGAAAAATCTTTATAAATTTCAGGCTTTTTATGTACAATATATTACATTAGATGATAACACAGCGTGTACATAAAAAAAAATAAAAAATTGTGTTGAGATTTTAATTGGAATATGTTCAACATTTTTGTTGTTGTTGTTGTTATGGAGGATTATTTATGGTACATTAGATTAGAAATATTTAGAATCTAATTTGTGAATGCGATAATTTGTTTTATATCATTTGTCGTTTGAATTATATAGGGTTCTATGGTTGCTAATATTTTATATACTGTCTAAATGATTCGAAATGTAAACGCAGACCTACTAGATATACAAGAAAGAGGACACACTAAATGGATGTTAAATTTTTCATAACAGAGTTAGGAAAGTTCAAACCGAGTCGCAATCCGACTGGGCACAAAAATTCTCTTTTTTCTGTCACGTATAGTCAAGCTTTCAAACCATCAAGAATAAATATAAAATTACAAGAAACACGTTTTTGGATATTTGGATAAACATCGAGAAAACTCAGATATACCATATTACTGAGCCAATAATATTGAACTCCATGGTTTCGTAGACGGAAGCGAATAGGCTTTTGATGCAGTAATTTATGTCAGATTCAAAACTAAAAATTCAGTAATGGTTATAATTATAATTTACCACCGCAAAATCCACTTAAAATACAAACATTGCCACGTCTGGAGTTATGTGTAAAATTGTTCCATGTAAAATCAGCTCAAAATTCAGTGGATCTAGTACACGAGGGCTTTTGCCAGGCAAACTAATTTCTTCGACACTTTGGTGGCATGGACCAGATATTTGCGAAATTTGAATTCAGAATGGAACATGTGAAACTGCTCAAACATTAGCTCCAAAACTACTTTACGATAGTAGATCACGCAATGACTTACGTGAAAATATTTATCAACAATTGTCGTACAACCAATACAAAACATACAGGAGTGTTAACCACGGCTGAAATGGACTAAGTGCAATCTTATCATGAGCTACAACGAGACAATATTAGAATTCAAAATGCTTCGTTTAAATCGCTTTCATTATTCATAGACAAAAATAAGTTAATCAGAGTTGGCGGTCGACACCCATTTTCGTCATTGTCATATTTCTCACGGCATCCTATTCTTTTGCTAAAATCGAATTTCTTTACAATGACCTTATTAAGATTTCTTTACCAAAAGCATTTAAATGTGGGTAATTAGGCTTTATTTGCAACAGCATGGCAGAGTTATTAGCCTATATCTAGTAGACAATTAGCAAAACGAGTATGCCGGAAATTTGTTTTATGCAGCAAAGCCAAACCACAATTATTACAACAACAAATGGCGGATATTCCTGAAGAAAGAGTGAATCCAGCACCACTGAATTCTCGACCAATAACACACACAACGCAAGCGATGAAAATATAAAAATTTTAGCACCAGGCAATTTTCTTATTGGACGGCCAGTTACAGTAATTCCTGAACCGATTTTCGTTCCTGAGGAAACATCAGGTACTTAAAACACTGGCATCTCGTGCAACATTTACATGGTCAATTTTGGTAAACATGATCTAGCGACTATTTTCAACAACTACAGGTCTTCTACAGGCCGTTATATTACTATAGATATTAAAAGCAAAGGTTGTTTAATGGGGGAGAAAATGATGACGCAAATTAATATTGTCAAATTATTATCATATGGTTCAACCTAAAATTGGTACTATTGCTTTGTATATAAGCTCAAATGTAGTATAACTAGTATAATGTAGATGGCTCTAGTAACAAATGTAAATTGTATCAGATTAAAATGAAATAAAAACGATAAGAGGTCAGTATCAATTGAGTAGTACAAGAAGTAAGATATGTCAAACGTCAAAGAATATAAATAATCATAAATAAATCTGTACAAAGTGTTAAAAAATCTATCCAATAAAGTTAAGTAGTTTTCTTCAAAAATAAATACGAAAGGGGAAAAAAAGCTCTTCCTCAATCAGCGAGAATTACGGAAATTGCGACATCGAATTTTATACTAATTGCTATCGGTAATTATGATTCTTGGAGTTTAACTATCTGAGAGGAAGGTTTGGTGGCAATATTAATTATTCTGGAAACAAGACGAAATGCTCCAGAAAATCCGTTGGACAAATGAAGAGGAAACTTGCGAATCTCATTTTAAGGCATATATTCAAAAAAATAAAGATGACCGTTTTACTGTGTAGCTTCCATTGAAACCAAATTCTCTCGAATGCGAGAATCTATTCAAAATGAATAGACAAGGAAAAGCATGTAAGGGAACAATTAACAAAATTTAAAAATATACATAAAATAAAAATTCTAAAATTTTGCTTCCATTAGACAAAAAATACATCTCAAAACAATTTTCCCATATTACACACTACATTTTGAGTACAAAGACCATCAAATAAGCAGCGGAAGATCACAAATTATTTTTATCTGCAGCAGCTAATACTACCAAAAAAATGTTATCCCAATATTGACTCCCTTTGGTTTCCAGCTCAACGAATGGAAGTTCAATTGCAAATTATCTATCTCCCATGAATAATTCATAAGTGAATCTTAAACAACAGCAAGATTAAGAATCGGAAAAAACTATCACGGCCAAGATTCCAGGTATAAGTTAGAATATCCAAAGCAATACATCTAGGTGGTAATACGTAAAGATGGCAATACGTATAGGTGGCCGCCCATCAAAAGGACGAAGCATATGGTTCGTAGCGTTACCACATAAATTGCTTCTCCGCACTACCATACTGTAATCAATTTGAGCTTCTCATGAAGCAGTGGATTTCTTTAACGCTCAATTTACTGAGATCCGTTAGATTGCACAGGAGGTGAGCTCCTAAAAATTTGAGTCTGTTTTGAGACAGACTAGAAAGGACAGGTGCATAACAAATGAAGTATTGTTGCCTCCTCTTTTTCGTCGTTACAGCTTCGACAGTAATCATGAAAGAAAACACCAAATCTGCTGGTATGCTTTCCAATAAGGCAGTGCCCAGTAATGACACCCACAACTGTGCTAATATTATGCCGTTGCGTATATATTAGCTGATTAGAACTTTTTAAGTCCAGATTAGACCAAAACTGCCTAGTATTTACACATGAGGTGCAATTATTAGCTCTGAAGATACAAGGATACCTACCGAAAGTGCTAATAGCAACATCGTCTGCATAAGCCACTTTAAAGCCAGTCCCATCCAGGTTAAGTAACAGGTCATTTATGACCAAATTCCAAAGAAGGGGAATAATACATCACATTGCGGTGTACTCCTATTTACAAATCTACGGATGGATGATACACCTAGATTCGCCGTTATGACCCTGAGTTTGAGCATTTGATCAATCCAGCTTCTAAGTGTCACATGCACCTCCAAATTTAAAAGACCTTGCGTGATCGCCTCTGGTTTGACATTATTAAAGGTACCCTCAATATCACAAAATGTCACCAAAGAGAATTGCTTATATTCGAGGGAGATCTCTATAGGACTAACGAGATAATGGAGAGCAATTTCCACCGCTATACCCTTACTATATGCATGCTGAGACATTGACTGGTTTGCAGGCTCGATTGAGCCTTTGAAGTAAGCCTCTTTCTGTCATTCTAAAATTTTCAAGAAATAAGAAGATAAGCTAATAGGCTTTAGGTCTTTGGGATTGCAATGAGAGCGTTTTCCAAAAATTACATTTACTTCAGTCCATTTCTTTGGAATGTGACATAGTTCGAGACTACTTTTAAAAATCACCTCAAGCCAGGGAACAGTTAAATCAGTGATTTTCTGAATATTGGTAGGAATAATGCCATCAAGGCCTGCAGGCTTGAAAGGCTTGAAACTGTTTACTGCCAACAAGATAGTTTTCTTATTGACAATTTTCCCCGCGAGGTCAGTAACCTTATTAGCCTTTGGCAAAATAGGAGGAGAATTAGAACAACCCGGAAAATGAGTTTCCAGAGGAAGCTTCAAGGATCCCTTACTTGTTGTAGTCCATTATCCATCCGGGCATTGAAGATAATTTAGAATGACTGGACTACGTGGATAATATCTTACGTAGTCTATAGCTGCCTCAGAGAACTCCTGTATTTTATTACAACAGAGTCTTCAGGAATTGCTTTTGGTACTTCTTAGTTCATATTTATATGCTTTGAGGATCTGCTTATAGGAGTTTCAATCCATGTCAGTTTTTGTTTTCTTCGCGATTTTAAAGAGCTGCTTGCATTTTAAGAGCGTTACTTGTAATTCCTTCGACCAGCATGGTGGACGAGGCTTATCCTTTGGTCTACTAATGGTACATGAATTCGAAATAGCTTCATTAAAAGCATCAGACAACCGGTAAACCATGACATTTAGCTCCTGTGTTGATTCCAAAGTTTTAGGAACTAGTGATGGTAGAGAGTTACTTAAAACCATTCTGAAAGTATCCCAATTGGTCTTCCTACGGTTTCTAAAAGTTGTAGTTTCAAAATATTTTATATCCAATCCGTATTGAAGATAACGATGATCAGAAAAGGAGTGTTCCTCAGACATCCTCCAATTAATTAATCTATTCGACAAAAAATTCGAGACAAGGGTAATGTCTAGAACCTCCTGTCTATTCCTTGTTATAAAAGTAAGCTTACAGCCTACATTATAGATTGATAGGTTAGTACTTAGAATATAATCCAAAAGTTACTTAAAAGATTTATACAAACAAGAACCGACAGTATATAGTCTTCTGCGACGCAACTGAGCTGATTTATACTAACTGTGGTATTATTTTAAAGTCACATCAATAAATAGACGTCTGTCAATGTGTTCCATATATGAAATCAAGATGGCACCAATTAAGCAATAATCGCTTCCACGAATTAAGCAAATTAGAATCTAACATCGAACTTATACGCCACATCTCATTTTTCGAACAATTTTACTTTGCAAATTTTGAAAAAGAAAATGCTTGTTGCACAAATAATATTGGACCGGATGGTATTATGTTTGTCAATTTGTTTGTATAAGTTTGCAACATAAAACATATTTTCGTAATTTTTTTTTGTTTCCAAACCGAATTTTTATCCTTTTTATAACAACTTCAAATAAATCCTTGTTATTTCCTTTCAAAAATCTATATTTTATACAACAAACATATTATATTATGGTAGAATGTTGACGTTATCAATTTATAGCAGATTTTTTTTCTTTTCAATTTCAATTCGTATGGGAATTTGCGCATCACAGAGCATGAATGATAAGAAAATCGAAAAGAAATGACCGCCGGGATTTTTTTTTTCACTTCATCTGTTGTGTATGTGCTTTCTATACTTGTGTATATTAACAATAATGTAATTTTTAGCTGACATAAAACAACATAATTTCATGTTATTGTTTTATTTCTTGTGATCTGAATTGAGACGAAACAAGTGCTTAATACCAATTTATAAAGGAATGGTTCTTTGCATATTGAAATAAACGTTAAAAATATTGGGTTATATTTTCGTTATATCTACTGACATAAACAAGTGGAAGGTTGGTTCACAAGTTCATGACAAAAATAAACAAAAATGCTGAAAATTAAGAAACAGTTTGAATCTAGCCACAAAGTTCTGTACCGTCCGTGAAAAAACTCTACTAATCGACTAAACTAACTAAACTCAATTATAACGAGTTAGTTCATGCTATCTCTAGATAGATGGAACTACTACAAAAGTCAGTAACTGTGCCTCAACTTGAAACTAAACTAAACCAAAAAGTATTATAGTTATTTTATACTTTTTGTGAAAAGTCACAGAAAAGTTACTTCAACAATGCACTTTTCAGCTGTCACCTATGAGGCAATAGTGGAAGCTTAAACAATTTGAAAAGTTTAGTTTGAAAAGTCGATAAAGGCACGCAGCATTAGTTCTAATGCGCTATGCATTTATTGTCGATATTCTGCATTTCGATTTTTTTTTTAAATTAAAAAGTCATTCATCTTGTGATTAGCTAGATTGTCTAGTTTTCCACTAATTTGTATAATTGCAAAAAATTTGATTCCGCGCATCAATGCCGTATGTAAGCAATTAAGTTTTTGGATTTTCCTCTGAGTAAGTTTGCGCAGGATTTTGCATATCAAAAAACGTAAAGCGTTCATCAAAAGAAATAACATGCGTCAACTGTCTTTCTCTTGCTAATTAATATGAAATATTTCACAGGAATTAAATTGGCTAATCCTAAATTCAATATGAGGAACAGCATTGATATGCTAACCGGAGCTGATCATTTCTTCACCATTGTCTAAAAAAGCCAAATCAAAACCAGTTCAGGCGCACCCATTTTACAAGTAACCGTTTTTGGCTGGGTACAATGGGGATAGACCAGTTCACCTAAAGACCACCAACTAGTTATATTGACAGCTCAACAAAATATAGAAAATGATAACGTAAACATTGAGCAAAGTCTAACAAGATTCTGGGATGTACAGTCTGTTGGTCATGAAACAAATATTTTATCACTGGAAGATAAACTTTTTGCTAAAATTATATTTTGTAAAACTTACGGATCAGTTCAAGTGGTCAGTTTACCGTAAAAGCAATGCTCTACTTCATTCAGTAGAGCAATGAACCAGGCCTTAGAAGATCATCGCAACTCTTCACAACAAGCACAACAAAATAATGAGAGATGTAAACCGAATATTACACGACTACAGATTTCACTTCGGAAAATGGAAATGCAATAAGGAGAGTATATTAAACAAATCCACAAATGAACACCAACATGAAAATATTAAAGATATCTAGGTTCACACAAAAGAATATTCAGAATCCGTAAAAGTTATAAGCCAGACTTAACAAATTTTACTAAACAAACAATTACTAAACAATTTTACTAACAGTTCTTGTCGGTAGCAAGTCAGCCATTTGATCCTCTAGGTTTGCTTTCACCCGTGGTCCTAACGATTAAAATATTTCTGTAGACGCTGTGGGGAAGAAATTTGGATTGGAACGATCCGCTTCGGCTCAAATTAAATTGGCAAATAAAAGCAATAAAAAATATTTCTATCTCCATATTTATAAACGCAAGTAAGAGGTCGGCCATAGACATACATGGCTTCTGCGATGAAAGGAAATCGACGTATGCAGCTGTGTTGTTCTTCAGACCAAAATATACAGATGACATTCTCAACTTATTTCGTCCAAAAATCAACATTTCGGTTACAAGAGAAAGTTTAGAAGTTAAGGAAGCTTTTCCATTAATATTAGTTGCTTTTCATAAGTACTTATAGGTTTGCCGCCTTTGATAAATGTTAAATATTCGTACCTGCTCTTACTATTTTCCACGAACAGATAGAAGCAGCTAAATTTTAGCAAAGAG
This sequence comes from Tipula confusa, assembly GCA_963556175.1. Lineage (NCBI taxonomy): Eukaryota > Metazoa > Arthropoda > Insecta > Diptera > Tipulidae > Tipula > Tipula confusa. The sequence goes on from OY744475.1 coordinate 34,704,003, forward strand.
TTTGTACTGGCGGTGGTCGATTGGAAGGAAACTATCCTTTCGGAAGTCGAAATTCTAAATTTTACATTGAAATTTGCTAGTGGTTCAGAAATTTAAAAGGAATTTCAATAAATCAATAAGATATAGATTAACTTTTACTTTAATCCTGCATTGCAAATTTTGCAAGTCTAATGTCTAAAGTCTAAAGTCTACAGTCTAAAGTCTAAAGTCTAAAGTCTAAAGTCTAAAGTCTAAAGTCTAAAGTCTAAAGTCTAAAGTCTAAAGTCTAAAGTCTAAAGTCTAAAGTCTAAAGTCTAAAGTCTAAAGTCTAAAGTCTAAAGTCTAAAGTCTAAAGTCTAAAGTCTAAAGTCTAAAGTCTAAAGTCTAAAGTCTAAAGTCTAAAGTCTAAAGTCTAAAGTCTAAAGTCTAAAGTCTAAAGTCTAAAGTCTAAAGTCTAAAGTCTAAAGTCTAAAGTCTAAAGTCTAAAGTCTAAAGTCTAAAGTCTAAAGTCTAAAGTCTAAAGTCTAAAGTCTAAAGTCTAAAGTCTAAAGTCTAAAGTCTAAAGTCTAAAGTCTAAAGTCTAAAGTCTAAAGTCTAAAGTCTAAAGTCTAAAGTCTAAAGTCTAAAGTCTAAAGTCTAAAGTCTAAAGTCTAAAGTCTAAAGTCTAAAGTCTAAAGTCTAAAGTCTAAAGTCTAAAGTCTAAAGTCTAAAGTCTAAAGTCTAAAGTCTAAAGTCTAAAGTCTAAAGTCTAAAGTCTAAAGTCTAAAGTCTAAAGTCTAAAGTCTAAAGTCTAAAGTCTAAAGTCTAAAGTCTAAAGTCTAAAGTCTAAAGTCTAAAGTCTAAAGTCTAAAGTCTAAAGTCTAAAGTCTAAAGTCTAAAGTCTAAAGTCTAAAGTCTAAAGTCTAAAGTCTAAAGTCTAAAGTCTAAAGTCTAAAGTCTAAAGTCTAAAGTCTAAAGTCTAAAGTCTAAAGTCTAAAGTCTAAAGTCTAAAGTCTAAAGTCTAAAGTCTAAAGTCTAAAGTCTAAAGTCTAAAGTCTAAAGTCTAAAGTCTAAAGTCTAAAGTCTAAAGTCTAAAGTCTAAAGTCTAAAGTCTAAAGTCTAAAGTCTAAAGTCTAAGGTCTAAAGTCTAAAGTCTAAAGTCTAAAGTCTAAAGTCTAAAGTCTAAAGTCTAAAGTCTAAAGTCTAAAGTCTAAAGTCTAAAGTCTAAAGTCTAAAGTCTAAAGTCTAAAGTCTAAAGTCTAAAGTCTAAAGTCTAAAGTCTAAAGTCTAAAGTCTAAAGTCTAAAGTCTAAAGTCTAAAGTCTAAAGTCTAAAGTCTAAAGTCTAAAGTCTAAAGTCTAAAGTCTAAAGTCTAAAGTCTAAAGTCTAAAGTCTAAAGTCTAAAGTCTAAAGTCTAAAGTCTAAAGTCTAAAGTCTAAAGTCTAAGGTCTAAAGTCTAAAGTCTAAAGTCTAAAGTCTAAAGTCTAAAGTCTAAAGTCTAAAGTCTAAAGTCTAAAGTCTAAAGTCTAAAGTCTAAAGTCTAAAGTCTAAAGTCTCAGCTAAGTTCTTTATTTGTTACTCTGATTGATTTTCACCGATCTAATGCTGTTTTTTTCCCTCCCTCGCTGGATACCGTTCGGTATCCATAATACTGGATACCCAACGGTAAAGCTGAGGCTAAAGAGGTAATACGGGATTGAATTACGTGTACCAAATCCAAGGCGCACTGTCCAGAGCAATTATTTGGTAAATTGCAAAGATCGCGAGTGGAATTAGTATGCCCATTTTTGAAGACTGGAGTAGATTTCGCTGGACCTATCCAAATTCATCTCGCTAACGGACTAGGGCAGAAAATTTATATAGTCTATATATTTGGCTTTTTTGTTTATTTAAGTACAAAGGCTGTACACTAAGGGCTTGTTGGAGGTTTGTCCAGCGATGCTTTTTTGGCTGCACGGCGAGGCATCTGTCCCGAATTGCATAGTGACAATGGTACCAATTATGACAATGGTGCCAATCATAAACTACAGAAAAACTTCAACAAACTTATAAAATATTCTAATAACTTATAAAGTTACTTTTCCAAAAACCGCATCACATGGAATTTTGATCACTCTCGACATTTTGAGGCTTGTGGAAAGTGGTCTACGAAATACCACATCAAGAGAGTATAAGGAAAAAACATCTTGACTTTCGAAGAAACGAACACCTTATTTGCAGAGATCGAATGATTTCTCAATTCCTGATCCTTTTTAGGAGTAAATACGCTACGATTTTTGTTTCTGAAAAATCTGTAAATGTCTTAATCCGAAGATATTGCTTCTAGATTTCGTTACACACTTTTTTATAAAATCCATATAATTATTTTAGAGTCACAAAACGTTGATCAAAGTACAATTTGTTTGGGTCCTTCCTGACATAATGGGAATTGGGCAAATCGTTCAAAAATTTGATCAAAACCTGTTTATCTCTAATTAAAAAGAAAGTAGGACTCCGCCTAAAACGATCGTATGTCACAATTATAGGATTAGCATCGTGAAGAACTGGGCCCACTAAAGGTGAAGTTACATTAAACGTCGTGTCCAACACCAACCCTGCATATTCCATCATTTTACCTGCTGTGCTACTCAGAAATCTAACTTATTCCATGTTAACTACCGCAAGCTGCTAGATAACTGCAACTGGCCAATTCTAAACAAACTTAACTTGCCAACCCCTATGCCTGAAGTCATTGACGTAATCTTCGACAGTGCTATATTTTATTGTTGCCGCAGAAAATGAAAATTGCTGATCATTGCTTTGCTAAATCGACTAATTTTGATTGGGCACTTGGGGGGTCTAATAAATAACCTCAGTAAAGCTCGACTACTTGAAATTTTTGCGGGAGTATCAAAGCACATTTGGAGTCAAGTGAATGTAAAGAACATCTATTGAACCATCATCAAATCTACTATCTATCTCACCTTTGCATACTCAATGATATTAACAGTACCATACAAAGCTTCGAGTTAGTTCATCCTGCTGATCGAAATTTCCAGCGTATCTAACGTGACTTACCTGATCAAGATATTAAAGTTTTTTTTTAACAACTGTAACGTACGAAACATCAAATACCCCAATCTTAGCTTATCACACTCTACATAAACTTGTCAATGATTATCAAGAATCCAGATGCACCTTGCATTATCAAGAACCAGATGGTTGTACACTTCCAAGATAGATAACAAATGATCAAGATCTATTTAAACGTTTACAACAATCAGACCAAACTTTGAATCTTTAAGATTTGAAGATAATCAAAGGTAGATGGATCAAAATTAGATCATTACTTTATGATCTTCAAGTCATCCAAATTCCACGATTCATGGCTACCTCTAAGTATAAAAATAAGAATATTTAGCTGCATGGAATCGGGGTTTGCCTACGGAGCAGTAGTATATATTCGAGTTAAATTACTTGCAGCAAAAACTAAAATGTCAAAAAAAAAAAACAAATTTTGCTACCGCGCCTCGAGCTATGTACCACAGTACTATTATGTCGACGGATGAACTATGTACAAGGAACTGTTAAATTAAACTTAAACTCGATCTGTGCATTGACAGATTTATAAATCGTTTTGACTTGGCTGTCAGATATCCTACGATGGTGGGTCTGTTTCATTGATAACATAACGTCATACATTTTAAAAAAAATTCCTAGAGACAAGTGGATGTATGTACCTTCAAGGCAAAACCCAGCTGACTAAGTGCGTTCGGGCCTAACACCAAACTCACTCATTTCAAATTCGCAGTGGTGGATAAGACCTAAATATTCATATTGCAAGACAATCAACACTGGCCAAAAGTTATGCTGTCACGAGATCCTGCTAATGAATGATAAAATTTAAAAGTACAGTCATTTGTAAGATATAGAAATTTAAATGGGTCAGTGACGATACTTACCGAATTATCTTCAACTAAGAGATTAGAAAACTAATGAAAACACCTGATGTCATTCATGAAGAATAAAGACAGCGACTATGTTAACGCGGTAACTTTTTGCAAACCAATCGGAAACTGATAGAGCAGCGATATCTGAAAGGAAATTCGTAATTGGTTCCTGGGGATAGAAGACGACTGGTCTTCTTTGGGTTGTACAGAACCAAACCATAGTGCAATTTCTGGAACAATATCTGATAAGCCTGGCCTCGTACCAGGTAAAAAAAAATATTGATCATCAGGACCTTTTACAAATTTTCATAAAAATGAAAAAGGGTGCTTAACAGTACGATATCAAATACAATCTGATCAGAAATTTACAGATGCGATGCAGTTTTATGATTATCATTCCATGGCAGTACAAATATTAAAGATAATTGAACATTTGATTTTTGCTGATCAAATGAAGTTTAAAGCCATATTTGCTAGATTCATGCTTTCTACCAAGTTTCCAATATAAGTGTTATTTGAACTACTAAATTGTTGCGGTTTTATCGATCCAACAGAAATCTGTTGTTGTGTTCTCTTCAAATAAAGCATCATAAAAATGTATTGGGCTTTAAAAGCTCACCAAAACTACTATAAATTTAAAATCACGTATCAATGATTGAACAAAATTTTAATGAAAAAATTAAACATCTATAATTATAGAATAAATAAACTTATCATAAAAAGCTTTTAATATTTAAATACACAAAAGCTTTTCGTAATATATTTGTATGTACTTTAATTTAGAGAGATAATTTATTCAAAATTTAAATGTTTGCCATCATTTTTTTTTGTTTATTTTCATAATGAATAAAAATCGATTTTATAATTTCGAAAATATTAAATAAATTTTTAGGGTTTTGTAATTGGATATATTTAACCATTATTATTATATTATTATTTTTCTACATTTCCTACTATACATTTATGTGCTTTTATATAAAAAGCTCATATCGAAAATATTTTTTGTTTTAGGAATGGATAAATTGTGGTTTATCGGAAATAATTATAAAATGCTTTAATTAAAAAAATCAAAATTTATATCGTTATAATTATGGAATTACATATATTTAAAAAAAAAACTAGAATGTTTAAACGATGTAGTGTTTGTGGTGGTGGCACTATGTTAGGCGGTATTAGCAATCATTTAAATGTTTTGCATTATTGAAATTGGTATTGTATTGTTCGATAATGACACATCAAATAGAAAAACCTAGATGATATCTGGTGAATTATAGATTTATTTAATTACTTGTACATGTATTTGTCAAATCTTAAAAAATATTTCTTCGATTAAGAAAAGTTTTTTTAATTCAAAAAAAGATTTTCTTGAAACTGGAAATTTAAATTTAAACTTAATTGATTCTTCAAGTTAGTAAATATGTTAGTTAAAATAATTACATATTTTCATTTTTATATTCGAGATTAGTAAACCCCGACCAGGGTTACCAAACGTCCCGATTTGCTTGGAACTGTCCCGATTTGATTCACTTTTTCCCGTGTTCTGAGTTTTAATTAAAATGTCCCACATTAAAAAAAATGAAGCAGTTTAAACAAATTAAAAATGATATACTACTTCAAGTTCATGAACATCGAGTGGATAAATCGAATTCATTAAAACTTCCGGAACTGGGAAATCAACGTAAGTCGTACAATTAAAATTAAAGATCAAATCGACTGTGGCGACATTTTTAGTGGTATAATTTTGATAGTGGCCATAATTTGAACTAAAGATTTACCTAAATTCCGGCATGTTTGCTGACTCCGGCTCTTACGACCCTAAATCTAAAGTCCCTCGGAGAGTTATTAAAGCCATTAGCCTCAACAAATACTGTAAAAAGAATTGTTGAGCTATACTAGATAACAATCGTGTTGTATTATGGATTGGGCTTTGTATTCTGTTGAAAGCTCTCCGCATAACTCTGCATAATACAAAAAAATTTATTTGGAAGGACTAGGATAGTAAATTGTCGTCTTCTTAGAGCCTTTTTTAAAACTTTATTTTGCCCCGATTTTGCGATTTTAAAATTTTGTAACCCTGACCCCGACGTACATCATTACGTCTGCTGATATTTGTAAGGATTCCTTTTGTAGCAGATTTGGGAACTACCATTGTCCTTTTTGACACAAATTATGCTAATGCTAGTACTTAAATATCAAAATGACCCATAAAACAATTAAGGACTTGAAAAATGCTAGCATGTCTTTAACAACTAACACATTTCTGAGTAAAGCTTCGACAAATTTCTCGCTCCCATATAATCCAATATTTTTGCCGGGATAACTCGGTTAAAGGTCAAAACAGTGGATGTAAATATTTCTTGTATAAATGGTTAGGTATTAATCTGCAAATTTGATGATTCTTAATTTTGGAAGGAAGCTGCTGCATGTTATATTTAAATTTTATTAAAATGAATGGTTTGCCCTTATTAAGTCTCTAAAGATACATTTTCTTAACCACTAGTTACAAACTGTGTTTAAAAGTTGTAGGTGGTCAGCCTAACAGACGCTTTTTTATAGAAAATTCATTCGCCGATGCAAGTTAAAATTAAATATTTTGCCAAAAATGCCAGATGTGGCAGCCAATTTAGGTTTATTCCAGGGTTTCGAACCATAACCAGAACCAGAACCCATTTCGGTTCAGAGATTTATTCATGATTTTGTGAACCCAAACCCGAACCTGAACCAAATCAAAATACGGTTTCTAGTTCAAGTTAATTTTTCTTCTCAAAAATAAAAAAATTAAAATTAAAAAACAATCAGTTTGAGGAAACAATTGGGGGAAATATGGATGTTTAGAAAGAAATCTTAAAAACAAAAGAAAATAGTTCAATGACAGCGCCAACTGCGTTCATTTTATTATAAAAAAAAGAGTTTGGTGCATATCAACATTTTCGCAGTTTTAAAGGGAAAAATGTTTTGGAGCTCTAGAAAAACTATAAATTGGATAACCTATTATTATACGAAGTTGCTCAGATTGTGCTTGCTATTCTAGTAACACAGGCCAGTATGGGGTGGACTTATTTTGCCCCTTAATTAATTTTAGCGCCCCAGCGTGTATAATTGAATGGAAATTCCATTTGTGCAAGAATCTAAACCCGTATCCGAGCCCAAAACGGACAGGGTTCAAGACACTGCTTTATTCTTATTACTAAATTAAACTATCAGGAAGCCTATAGGAGAAATTACAGGCTTGATATGACAAGAAAAAAAATCAGTCGTAAACTCACTAATTGAGAAGTTCTTGGGGCAAAACTCAAGTCATCAACAAAGTCATTACCATAGAAGGTCTTTTAAAAATTGACGATGTATCTAATTAGGTAATATGGGAGTTAAGATGGGAACAAAGTGATGCCTAGCTCATGTATACGTTAATAGGAAAAATCATCCACTTTACAAATGCTTTCGATGCAAATCATCATAAACTGCTGCACATTAATAAACTGACAAGACAAATGCAAGAGATACAACTAAGCTAGGCACTTTGCATACAGCTATCAGGTCCAGTAATATACAGACTTCCAGTAATTATCTGCCGTGATAATCAACCAAATAGCTGGACAATTTGGAAAATATTTATCGGTAAAAGGACCCCATTCATATACTAAATTATCTACCGAGAAACAGTTAAAATCATGTTTTTGCAGAAATGAATTCAGCAGACATGGCTTCCAGAGTAATTCTGCAAGATAAACTAATTAATAATATTGTGTGGTTTAAAGGCACTTCATTTCTAAAAAAAATTAAAAGATCCTGGCTCGGTTTGCGACTAGGGAGTTTCCAGAACCTGGCAAATGAAATGTTAAAAACTCGAAACTTATACATCCATACAGCCAACACTTGGACAACGTGATCGTTAAACGAAATTAACCGCAGATTGTACGAAGAATGTTTGCAGAATGTTAGAATTTTTTCTTATTTCCTTAGTAATCAAATGAAAACGCCCACAAGCATATTATGTCCATTACAAGTTTGTCTCCATTTCCAATTTTTATTTTTTATTCCAAACTATAATTAGATATGTGAGTACCTAGAATTGGCAATATAAAAATAGCAAAATTGCCAACCAATTTCCTAGATAAAAATCATCTGCAAACCCCTCTGCATAAGTAAAATTTAATGCGGATTTTTTTTGCTCTTCAATATATATTTTCATTTAACTTGTTATTTTGTTGTTCCTTATTTGTAATCCTTATTAGTTAGCAAAAAAAAAAAAACGAAAATCTTCCAAAAATAAACTCTTGATAATATCATTTTGAATTTGTTTTGCTCATATAGATTTTTTTTTTATTGTGGAAACGAATGGATGATTGTAGATTTGCTGCATGCGCCAAACCACATCATAATCATATTTCTTCAATTTTCCGTTTTTAGATCTTAATATCCTTTTTATATCATTTTATTATTATTATTACTATTATTTTTTTATTATTGTATAATAATCAAAATGAAGAAATTTATAAGGATATTATTATTGTTGTATTGGGTTGGTACAGAATAATTTACAGTCCACAACGTTATAGATTTGGAAACTAAGAAGTGAATTAGGATTTTGATTTGGTTCAGGTAAAATGCCTTTTTATAACCAACTAAGTGTTTTAGCTTAACTGTTTTTGAACTTCTGATATAAATTTGTAAAACAGTCTACACGCACAATCAAAATTCAGTAATCGTGATTTCGACATTAAACTAGAAAACTTCAAAGCAAAATTATTGCCAGAAATTATATATGTCATCAGTATACAAATTTCAAATTTTGAGAAGGTTGTTAAGGAATGTACCGCATAGAGTTTAATCAGAAATTTGTTGGTAACTGATTCCAATTATATTGAACCTTAGTAAAAACTAGTTAAATGGTACAGCAAGACAATCACATTCTTAAACTCACTAATAGATCGCTTCATTGATCAACGATTTGCCATGACTGGTTCACGGACGTTACTTCTTCATCGGCCGGTGAACATTTAAGGTCTTCTTTTATTGTGGTTCGCATACCTAAAAGTACAAAACGCAATTCATCGACCCATTTTGTTGTATTTATATCTGGCCTTTAATGATTCTTTTAGTCTCCTATGCACTCGTTCAATCATCCCGTTACTACATAAGTGGTAAGCATTAGTGTGTATATGGGTTGTTCCCCTAACAATTTGCACAATTCTGAAAATAATTTTGATTCGAATTGTGAACCTTGATCTGTAGTTAGGGTGGTAGGACATCCGAAACGTGGAATATAATTATTAATTAAACACAGCGATATTTGTGAGTGGATAAGCCTCTGGTCATCTAAATCTAGATGAATATTTTCGAAACTTGATTTCGGTAGCTTAAATATCACCAATGGGTGATTTGACATGTCTGTATATTTTAGCTTTTTGGCAGTCTAAGCATGTTTTTGTCCAGAACCCACATTCAATATTCATGCTAGGCCAAAAATATTTAGAATTAATCATCTTTCAAGTAGCACGAATTTCACGAAGGGACAAGTTGTCAAAAATTTCCCGACGCATTGGTTCAGGTATATATGGATGGATTGTTGAAGCGGAAATTTCACGCTAAAGTTTTTTCGATGATGGTTAATTAACGACAATTTCTATCTCATCTTGTTGACTCCTCTAAGTAAAAGTTTTAATTCCTCATCCATATCTTGTAACTTTACTAGACGCTCTATGTCTATCCCAGAATTATAAATTATTGAAGTTTCCTGTTTGCTTGGACGAGATAAAAAATCTGCGACAAGATGGTGCTTTCTACAAATATGTCGATTGTCACATGTGAACTGTGCTATAAATTCGAGGTGTCTGGTTTGTCTGGGATTACGAATCGTATGGAAATCGTTGGATGCAATTGCTGTGGTTAGCAGTTTGTCATCCATAAAAACTGTAAATGTACGCCCTTCCACGAAGTGTCGGAAATTTTATATAGATTGATAAATTTCTAAGAGCTCTCGATCGAAGGCTGAATATCTCGTTTCCGCGGGTTGCAGTTTTTGATTTTTCGAACAATAATTGGCATTCTGCTGGCCAAGTAAATGTTCGTTTGTTTTTACCTTTATTGATTAATTCGGCTAGATGACGGTGGATTGGTGCTAACAATTCAGCAATTTGAGTTACAAACCTATGATAAAAAATGATCATACCTATAAACTTTTGTATTTGTTTGATTGTATTAGGCTGTTTTAATTCCAACATTGCTTTAATTCTATATTCGAAAGGTAATATTCCCTTTTCAGATATAACATGAAATAAAAATATTATTGAAGTTGCTCTAAATCCACATTTTGATATTTTGATTTTTAGATCAATTTCTACTATGTACAACTACCATTAACAGATAGACTAGTGTCTGAGTCAATTAATCGTTGTCTCTTCAAACCAACTACTAAATTAAACTTGCTTAAAAAGTCTGCCCCAATGATTGGCCGATTCACCGAAGCTATGGTAAATGTGTGTAAAAAATTCTTCGTAATCCCAAATTGACACTTAAAAGTTTTGAACCATATGTAGATATATTTAAACCATTTGCCGCCGACAAACTGTAAAGCGGGTTAAATTTGAGCTTTGTATAATTTGATACTGGAACTACCGATATATTGGCACCCGTATCGATTAGATATATCGTCTTTGCACTTTATAAACAGACGACGCGATTTCAAAATTGCTACTGTTGATCGCGTCTACCACAGGCTCATTTAGTTTTTTGTAGGGCTAGTTTTTCTACTAGAGTCAAAATTGCAAGGCTTTTCTTAAATCTACGAATTCGACTTGATCTTTGCGAACGACTAGAATTACCATTGTTTTTAAAATTGTTACGAAATGGAGATCTTGATCTATGATTGCTTCGGAAAAAGGGTACTCGAAGTCAGCAGCAATCAGTCGATTGAAGTCTATGTAGCGTAAATTTGAGAAAATTCCTAACCTACATGAATGGTACGCCAGTTTTATGGAAGAGTATTTGAACTTGGGACATATGGTAGAGATAGAAAAATACGAAGCTGTACATATATTTTGCATCATCCTGTAAAAAAATGACAGTTTGACTACTTAAATTTACAAATAGAAATGTAAAATGAAAAAAGCAAAAATATACAAATATGACAATATAAAAATTTAATAATATAATAAAAAATTGATTAAACATTACAAATCAATTGAACTAACCGTTTTATGACAAATGCGTCATACAATCGCCGAAAATCTAATTTATATATACTTTATTTGACACAAAACTTTAAAATTAATACAAATTTGATTTTAAAACAATTGATTAAACATAACAAATCAATTGAATTAACCGTTTATGACAAATGCGCCATACAATCATCGACAATCTAATTTATACACACTTTATTTGACACAAAACTTAATACAAATTAGATTTTAAAACAATTGATTAAACAGAACAAATCAATTGAATTAACCGTTTATGACAAATGCGCCACAAAATCATCGACAATCTAATTTATGTACACTTTATTTGACACAAAACTTTAAAATTAATACAAATTAGATTTTAAAACAATTGATTAAACAGAACAAATCAATTGAATTAACCGTTTATGACAAATGCGCCATAAAATCATCGACAATCTAATTTATGTACACTTTATTTGACACAAAACTTTAAAATTAATACAAATTAGATTTTAAAACAATTGATTAAACAGAACAAATCAATTGAATTAACCGTTTTATGACAAATGCGTCATATAATCGCCAAAAATCTAATTTATGTTCACTTTATTTGGCACAAAACTTTAAAATTGTACACATTAGATTTTAAAACAATTGAATAAATATTACAAATCAACTAAACTAACCGTTTTATGGCAAATACGTCAATCTCAACCATCAAGAATCTATTGTAATTAAATAATACGGAGGTTTTTCAATGATATTTGAAAACATAAAAATCGGAATTGAACCGGAATTTAAACCGGTATTGAAAACAGACTCAAATTGATCCGGGGCCCCGGTATTTGGATTTCTGGGATCCCGTTATTGCATGCACCAATGCATGGGTTTTTAGTAGAAGAAATCGAAAAAAAAATTGTATTGTCTATTCCAGTGATCATAAATCGAAAATATCACGTAGATTGACTGCATCCTGGTGGTGTTTATAATTAAAAGATGGCACCTTAATAGTTTCGTTCCAACCTGATATATTCTTAGAACACATAAAACTAAATGAAAATTTAATTTAATGAAAATCAATTTTGGGTTATTCTCCTGAGAAATAACAATCAAGAATGAGGATCTAATTTGTCCACCACTATATATACATACATGTATGCTCATATATACATGTATAACTTTATCAGTAAACAGATAAAAATCTAAATCTTATTTTTATGTAAATCCATATCATACATATATAGAGCTGAGATTAATTTAATCTTATAAATTGGTTTATGTTCAACATATGGTCCTTTATTACTATATACATACATATATGTTCCGAATCACTAAATCGACAAGCATACATCTGTATCGAAAAAAAAAAAAATAAGAACAATAGTCGCGTATTTTCTCAAGAGATATGGTTCGATATATAAAGGGTGATTTGTTAGCAGACATGTTTTATATGTTTATGTGTTGTTCCAGGTGATTATGTTTCTATATAAACATTATTTTTTTTGTCTTTATGTAATATTTATGTTGTTACTTGTTTTTTGTTTCAAAATTGTTGTGGGACTTGTGATAACGAATATTACCAATAAAATATTCGCTTGGGTGGTGTACATGATTAGAAATTGAAATTCAACTTGTATACATTTTCGCCCAGTGAACACTTGGTGCATTATAATGGTTCGAATAAATGATTAAATTTAACAAATGGATTTTTCATGGGGAAACATTTTCGTGGAGAAATTCATTGAATATGGTGCGTATCCTGGGCATTTTTTATTTCGTTCATAAATTGCGAAGTTCTTTTGCTTTGGCTAAGACAGTTCTTTTCCATTAACATCAATGTTAGAATACTTGGTAGTTTTTTTAGCGTATGGCAGTGCGTGATAATGCATCTGCTACGAAATAATTAATGCCTGCAATATTTTGGATATCAGTAGTAAATTTTCCGATAAAACTAAAATGATGAAATGGCGTGGCGATATTTTTCCGGGTTTTTGATAAAATGCAACAACGAAAGGGTTGTGATCCGTGAACAAAGTGAACGCTATTCTCTTGGGAAGATATTTAAAAGCGCTGTACCTTTGCTACATTTCATTCAGACGAATGGAGGAACAATAAAGAGGCTGCCATATATCCAAGACATACTGTCGCACTACTGCCTTAACTACTGTGCCTACCACGACCACCATAATCGCTAATTGCACAGTAGAAAATGGATGTGTAAGAAGTGTTACTTCACAAAGTTTCTTCTTTCAACTATCAAATGATATAATGGCTGCTGTTGACCATTCAATATATGTGATCTAAGGCAGCATTTGCGATCAAATGTCTATTAAAGGGCATTTAAAAAATTTAATTATCTCTTATATGTTCCTTGTAACTTTTGTTAATTTATACTTTTGGTACTATATTCTTAAATTAGTGTTCCTTTTGAGAGATTTTGGTCAATTTCAAAGAAATAACTGAAACATCCGCTTTAATATCTACCAAAAATTTACTTGTGGTATATAAAGCCAAAATAAAAAGACGAATAGTCGTTTGCTTGTCAAAAAATGCTTGATGAGCATTTAAAAAAGGTCTTATTAATTGAAAAAAAAAAAAAATCATTGATAAATGTACAATCTTGAAAACAATATCGTGCTGGACGCATTTGTCATAAAACGGTTAATTCAATTGAGTTGTTATTAAATTTGTATTAATTTTAAACTTTTGTTTCAAATAAAGTGTATATAAATTAGATTTTCGGCGATTGGATGACGCATTTGTCATAAAACAGTTAGTTCAATTGATTTATAATGTTTAATCAATTGTTTTGAAATCAAATTTGTATTAATTTTAAATTTTTGTTTCAAATAAAGTGAACATAAATTAGATTTTTGGCGATTATATGACGCATTTGTCATAAAACGGTTAATTCTTTTGATTTGTTCTGTTTAATCAATTGTTTTGAAATCAAATTTGCATTAATTTTAAAGTTTTGTTTCAAATAAAGTGTATATAAAATAGATTTTCGGCGATTGGATGACGCATTTGTCATAAAACAGTTAGTTCAATTGATTTATAATGTTTAATCAATTGTTTTGAAATCAAATTTGTATTAATTTTAAATTTTTGTTTCAAATAAAGTGAACATAAATTAGATTTTTGGTGATTTTATGACGCATTTGTCATAAAACGGTTAATTCTATTGATTTGTTCTGTTTAATCAATTGTTTTAAAATCAAATTTGCATTAATTTTAAACTTTTGTTTCAAATAAAGTGTATATAAATTAGATTTTCGGCGATTGGATGACGCATTTGTCATAAAACAGTTAGTTCAATTGATTTATAATGTTTAATCAATTGTTTTGAAATCAAATTTGTATTAATTTTAAATTTTTGTTTCAAATAAAGTGAACATAAATTAGATTTTTGGCGATTATATGACGCATTTGTCATAAAACGGTTAATTCTATTGATTTGTTCTGTTTAATCAATTGTTTTAAAATCAAATTTGCATTAATTTTAAACTTTTGTTTCAAATAAAGTGTATATAAATTAGATTTTCGGCGATTGGATGACGCATTTGTCATAAAACAGTTAGTTCAATTGATTTATAATGTTTAATCAATTGTTTTGAAATCAAATTTGTATTAATTTTAAATTTTTGTTTCAAATAAAGTGAACATAAATTAGATTTTTGGCGATTATATGACGCATTTGTCATAAAACGGTTAATTCTATTGATTTGTTCTGTTTAATCAATTGTTTTAAAATCAAATTTGCATTAATTTTAAACTTTTGTTTCAAATAAAGTGTATATAAATTGGATTTTCGGCGATTGGATGACGCATTTGTCATAAAACAGTTAGTTCAATTGATTTATAATGTTTAATCAATTGTTTTGAAATCAAATTTGTATTAATTTTAAATTTTTGTTTCAAATAAAGTGAACATAAATTAGATTTTTGGCGATTATATGACGCATTTGTCATAAAACGGTTAATTCTTTTGATTTGTTCTGTTTAATCAATTGTTTTAAAATCAAATTTGCATTAATTTTAAACTTT
Organism: Tipula confusa; assembly: GCA_963556175.1. NCBI lineage: Eukaryota > Metazoa > Arthropoda > Insecta > Diptera > Tipulidae > Tipula > Tipula confusa. Next base: position 34,719,102 of record OY744475.1, read on the forward strand.
AGTTTCAAATAAAGTGTATATAAATTAGATTTTCGGCGATTGGATGACGCATTTGTCATAAAACAGTTAGTTCAATTGATTTATAATGTTTAATCAATTGTTTTGAAATCAAATTTGTATTAATTTTAAATTTATAAAGTCATTAAACGGTTAATTCTTTTGATTTGTTCTGTTTAATCAATTGTTTTAAAATCAAATTTGTATTAATTTTAAAGTTTTGTGTCAAATAAAGTGTATATAAATTAGATTTTTGGCAATTATATGACGCATTTGTCATAAAACGGTAAATTCAATTGATTGGTTCTGTTTAACCAATTGTTTTAAAATCTAATTTGTATTAATTTTAAAGTTTTGTTTCAAATAAAGTGAACATAAATTAGATTTTTGGTGATTATATGACGCATTTGTCATAAAACGGTTAATTCTATTGATTTGTTCTGTTTAATCAATTGTTTTGAAATCAAATTTGTATTAATTTTAAATTTTTGTTTCAAATAAAGTGAACATAAATTAGATTTTTGGCGATTATATGACGCATTTGTCATAAAACGGTTAATTCTATTGATTTGTTCTGTTTAATCAATTGTTTTAAAATCAAATTTGCATTAATTTTAAACTTTTGTTTCAAATAAAGTGTATATAAATTAGATTTTCGGCGATTGGATGACGCATTTGTCATAAAACAGTTAGTTCAATTGATTTATAATGTTTAATCAATTGTTTTGAAATCAAATTTGTATTAATTTTAAATTTTTGTTTCAAATAAAGTGAACATAAATTAGATTTTTGGCGATTATATGACGCATTTGTCATAAAACGGTTAATTCTTTTGATTTGTTCTGTTTAATCAATTGTTTTAAAATCAAATTTGCATTAATTTTAAACTTTTGTTTCAAATAAAGTGTATATAAATTAGATTTTCGGCGATTGGATGACGCATTTGTCATAAAACAGTTAGTTCAATTGATTTATAATGTTTAATCAATTGTTTTGAAATCAAATTTGTATTAATTTTAAATTTTTGTTTCAAATAAAGTGAAGATAAATTAGATTTTTGGCGATTATATGACGCATTTGTCATAAAACGGTTAATTCTTTTGATTTGTTCTGATTAATCAATTGTTTTGAAATCAAATTTGCATTAATTTTAAAGTTTTGTTTCAAATAAAGTGTATATAAAATAGATTTTCGGCGATTGGATGACGCATTTGTCATAAAACAGTTAGTTCAATTGATTTATAATGTTAAATCAATTGTTTTGAAATCAAATTTGTATTAATTTTAAATTTTTGTTTCAGATAAAGTGAACATAAATTAGATTTTTGGTGATTATATGACGCATTTGTCATAAAACGGTTAATTCTATTGATTTGTTCTGTTTAATCAATTGTTTTGAAATCAAATTTGTATTAATTTTAAATTTTTGTTTCAAATAAAGTGAACATAAATTAGATTTTTGGCGATTATATGACGCATTTGTCATAAAACGGTTAATTCTATTGATTTGTTCTGTTTAATCAATTGTTTTAAAATCAAATTTGCATTAATTTTAAACTTTTGTTTCAAATAAAGTGTATATAAATTAGATTTTCGGCGATTGGATGACGCATTTGTCATAAAACAGTTAGTTCAATTGATTTATAATGTTTAATCAATTGTTTTGAAATCAAATTTGTATTAATTTTAAATTTATAAAGTCATTAAACGGTTAATTCTTTTGATTTGTTCTGTTTAATCAATTGTTTTAAAATCAAATTTGTATTAATTTTAAAGTTTTGTGTCAAATAAAGTGTATATAAATTAGATTTTTGGCAATTATATGACGCATTTGTCATAAAACGGTAAATTCAATTGATTGGTTCTGTTTAACCAATTGTTTTAAAATCTAATTTGTATTAATTTTAAAGTTTTGTTTCAAATAGAGTGTATATAAATTAGATTTTCGGCTATTGTTTGACGCATTTGTCATAAATCGGGTAATTCAATTGATTTGTAGTATCTGTTCAATTATTTTAAAATCTAACTTGTATTAATTTTAAAGTTTTGTTTCAAATAAAGTGAACATAAATTAGATTTTTGGTGATTATATGACGCATTTGTCATAAAACGGTTAATTCTATTGATTTGTTCTGTTTAATCAATTGTTTTGAAATCAAATTTGTATTAATTTTAAATTTTTGTTTCAAATAAAGTGAACATAAATTAGATTTTTGGCGATTATATGACGCATTTGTCATAAAACGGTTAATTCTTTTGATTTGTTCTGTTTAATCAATTGTTTTAAAATCAAATTTGCAATTATTTTAAAGTTTTGTATCAAATAAAGTGTATATAAATTAGATTTTCGGCGATTGGATGTCGCATTTGTCATTAAACGGTTAATTCTTTTGATTTGTTCTGTTTAATCAATTGTTTTAAAATCAAATTTGTATTAATTTTAAAGTTTTGTGTCAAATAAAGTGTATATAAATTAGATTTTTGGCAATTATATGACGCATTTGTCATAAAACGGTAAATTCAATTGATTGGTTCTGTTTAACCAATTGTTTTAAAATCTAATTTGTATTAATTTTAAAGTTTTGTTTCAAATAGAGTGTATTTAAATTAGATTTTCGGCTATTGTTTGACGCATTTGTCATAAATCGGGTAATTCAATTGATTTGTAGTATCTGTTCAATTATTTTAAAATCTAACTTGTATTAATTTTAAAGTTTTGTTTCAAATAAAGTGAACATAAATTAGATTTTTGGTGATTATATGACGCATTTGTCATAAAACGGTTAATTCTATTGATTTGTTCTGTTTAATCAATTGTTTTGAAATCAAATTTGTATTAATTTTAAATTTTTGTTTCAAATAAAGTGAACATAAATTAGATTGTTGGCGATTATATGACGCATTTGTCATAAAACGGTTAATTCTTTTGATTTGTTCTGTTTAATCAATTGTTTTAAAATCAAATTTGCATTAATTTTAAACTTTTGTTTCAAATAAAGTGTATATAAATTAGATTTTCGGCGATTGGATGACGCATTTGTCATAAAACAGTTAGTTCAATTGATTTATAATGTTTAATCAATTGTTTTGAAATCAAATTTGTATTAATTTTAAATTTTTGTTTCAAATAAAGTGAAGATAAATTAGATTTTTGGCGATTATATGACGCATTTGTCATAAAACGGTTAATTCTTTTGATTTGTTCTGATTAATCAATTGTTTTGAAATCAAATTTGCATTAATTTTAAAGTTTTGTTTCAAATAAAGTGTATATAAAATAGATTTTCGGCGATTGGATGACGCATTTGTCATAAAACAGTTAGTTCAATTGATTTATAATGTTAAATCAATTGTTTTGAAATCAAATTTGTATTAATTTTAAATTTTTGTTTCAGATAAAGTGAACATAAATTAGATTTTTGGTGATTATATGACGCATTTGTCATAAAACGGTTAATTCTATTGATTTGTTCTGTTTAATCAATTGTTTTGAAATCAAATTTGTATTAATTTTAAATTTTTGTTTCAAATAAAGTGAACATAAATTAGATTTTTGGCGATTATATGACGCATTTGTCATAAAACGGTTAATTCTATTGATTTGTTCTGTTTAATCAATTGTTTTAAAATCAAAATTGCATTAATTTTAAACTTTTGTTTCAAATAAAGTGTATATAAATTAGATTTTCGGCGATTGGATGACGCATTTGTCATAAAACAGTTAGTTCAATTGATTTATAATGTTTAATCAATTGTTTTGAAATCAAATTTGTATTAATTTTAAATTTATAAAGTCATTAAACGGTTAATTCTTTTGATTTGTTCTGTTTAATCAATTGTTTTAAAATCAAATTTGTATTAATTTTAAAGTTTTGTGTCAAATAAAGTGTATATAAATTAGATTTTTGGCAATTATATGACGCATTTGTCATAAAACGGTAAATTCAATTGATTGGTTCTGTTTAACCAATTGTTTTAAAATCTAATTTGTATTAATTTTAAAGTTTTGTTTCAAATAGAGTGTATATAAATTAGATTTTCGGCTATTGTTTGACGCATTTGTCATAAATCGGGTAATTCAATTGATTTGTAGTATCTGTTCAATTATTTTAAAATCTAACTTGTATTAATTTTAAAGTTTTGTATCAAATAAAGTGAACATAAATTAGATTTTTGGTGATTATATGACGCATTTGTCATAAAACGGTTAATTCTATTGATTTGTTCTGTTTAATCAATTGTTTTGAAATCAAATTTGTATTAATTTTAAATTTTTGTTTCAAATAAAGTGAACATAAATTAGATTTTTGGCGATTATATGACGCATTTGTCATAAAACGGTTAATTCTTTTGATTTGTTCTGTTTAATCAATTGTTTTAAAATCAAATTTGCAATTATTTTAAAGTTTTGTATCAAATAAAGTGTATATAAATTAGATTTTCGGCGATTGGATGTCGCATTTGTCATTAAACGGTTAATTCTTTTGATTTGTTCTGTTTAATCAATTGTTTTAAAATCAAATTTGTATTAATTTTAAAGTTTTGTGTCAAATAAAGTGTATATAAATTAGATTTTTGGCAATTATATGACGCATTTGTCATAAAACGGTAAATTCAATTGATTGGTTCTGTTTAACCAATTGTTTTAAAATCTAATTTGTATTAATTTTAAAGTTTTGTTTCAAATAGAGTGTATTTAAATTAGATTTTCGGCTATTGTTTGACGCATTTGTCATAAATCGGGTAATTCAATTGATTTGTAGTATCTGTTCAATTATTTTAAAATCTAACTTGTATTAATTTTAAAGTTTTGTTTCAAATAAAGTGAACATAAATTAGATTTTTGGTGATTATATGACGCATTTGTCATAAAACGGTTAATTCTATTGATTTGTTCTGTTTAATCAATTGTTTTGAAATCAAATTTGTATTAATTTTAAATTTTTGTTTCAAATAAAGTGAACATAAATTAGATTTTTGGCGATTATATGACGCATTTGTCATAAAACGGTTAATTCTTTTGATTTGTTCTGTTTAATCAATTGTTTTAAAATCAAATTTGCAATTATTTTAAAGTTTTGTATCAAATAAAGTGTATATAAATTAGATTTTCGGCGATTGGATGTCGCATTTGTCATTAAACGGTTAATTCTATTGATTTGTTCTGTTTAATCAATTGTTTTGAAATCAAATTTGTATTAATTTTAAATTTTTGTTTCAAATAAAGTGAACATAAATTAGATTTTTGGTGATTATATGACGCATTTGTCATAAAACGGTTAATTCTATTGATTTGTTCTGTTTAATCAATTGTTTTAAAATCAAATTTGTATTAATTTTAAAGTTTTGTGTCAAATAAAGTGTATATAAATTAGATTTTTGGCAATTATATGACGCATTTGTCATAAAACGGTAAATTCAATTGATTGGTTCTGTTTAACCAATTGTTTTAAAATCTAATTTGTATTAATTTTAAAGTTTTGTTTCAAATATAGTGTATATAAATTAGATTTTCGGCTATTGTTTGACGCATTTGTCATAAATCGGGTAATTCAATTGATTTGTAGTATCTGTTCAATTATTTTAAAATCTAACTTGTATTAATTTTAAAGTTTTGTTTCAAATAAAGTGAACATAAATTAGATTTTCGGTGATTGTATGACGCATTTGTCATAAAACGGTTAGTTCAATTGATTTGTAATATTCAACCATGTTTTTTCGTCTACAAATTCTTCTGGTTGCTGGTTGCTAGTAAAAACTTTTTTTCCTTTCGGGATTGTGAAACGTAGTTGTACTTCTTTATAGAATAGATTCATCCAACCAATCATTTTTAGATTATTTTTCCATACCTTAGGCAGTTTTTCAAAATATATTATTACTGATTTAGATCGGCAGTAAATTACGATAGTCAGTGTTTCCTATCTAAGTTTTTTTCAAACAAAAACATTTTTTGCAGTTAACGCAGTTATTTGCACCTAGCTTACATTACAAATAACATTTGATATCAGACAGTAAAAATTTCGCATACCAACATTTTCATTTTTAATTTCTTATCTAAGCAAAACTAAACCGCATTACGAAATAAATAAAAGAAAAATAAATTTGGCTAAAGCTTTAAACGCAAACCACCACAGCCAAAAAGTTTTTATGTATACACATAAAATACGTGATATTTTAGATTTAATTAAGAGATAAATTAAACAAATATAAAAACAAAACTGATAAAAAGCTGCAATGCATAAGCTTTTTTGCTGTACCATAATATCATGTACTATATACACTGCATACCAAAACGACGTAATCCAACACATTTATAAATACGTGGTGTTGGTACCTTTAGGTTAAATTAATCACATAGTAAAAATGTACAGTAAATTTTCTAACCTAAAAACAAATTTGTGAAACTCGGGGGTATTGAAATATTGTAAATTCTGTTTATTTGTGTATATGATAGCTGGAGTGATATGTGACAATGTACCAAACGAATTGATTTACATTGTCAGGTAAACGATATAATACCAAAGCTCTGTGTTTATGTGTGTACCGAGGATTCACCAAGTTTGTTTTGTGTAATTTATGTGCATTTTGCCATTTTTTATTTTATTTTTGAAAACATAATAAATTTTCTATTATAAAAACATTTTTGTGCTGTTGATATCGAAAAAAAAGCATGAACATGAAAAAATGTATGTACTGTAATCTCCGTATAATATGTTAGGTCACGAAAAATATTTTTTTTCTAGTCTTGCTATTAGGATTTTATATTGATTCAATATAAATTGATGATAAAGTAAATTATTTTGTTATTTACTTAAAAAATGAAATGTTTTCTTCTTAGAAAGCGTTAACCATCGTTAGTTCAGGGATACGTACACTCTTAGAATTAATGGACTACAGTTCTAAATTTACAGTTCTAAATTTAACTAACTTTTCAACTGCCATAATGATTTCCAAGAGTTTTAGTCTTAAAGTCAATCTAGATCTGTCTAAAACTCTCTTGGTAATATATGTTATACGCTTGGTGTCCTTTGTAAGCAACAATCCCAATTGTACTGAATAACTCGATTTATGAATAGGAACGGCAAATACTTAGAAGGAGGAACATATTACTGAAGGCAATTTTTAGCCTTTATCCAACCTTGAATTACTAGATTTAAAATTATTGAGTATGCTATTTATGAAGTATCTGTATGATCCTATTAAAATAAATTTGACAGTGTCAGCAACAGTTAACCAGTTAAACCTATCAAGCTCGCGAGTCAAATTAATACGCCCCTTCCTGAAAACGAATGTTGATTATGCCGGACCCGTCTCCATACATCTAATAAAGGGACGAGGCCAAAAAAGTCAAAATTACAGAAAGAATTTGCAAAAATAATCAGATTTTCGAATAAAGTGCTGAAATCGCATAACGTGAGACTTTAGGCCACCCAACTCGCCTCATTTTGAAACCATTTGGGAAAAGGTCATAACATTAACTAAGTTTCACTTTAGAAGAGTGATTGGTAAAAGTATCCCGGTATCAATTTATAATCAAAACGCCTCCAGTATTAGGTGTGAAACTCAGTATGAGTACTATTGGTAATAACCATAACGTCATAATTATCACTAAGACATAGCTGACATTAACGATGCACTCTGAAGAATATTTCCCGTTCGATTACATTGTGTATAGAAAAGATAGATAACCAATTGACTTTCTAAATTAAACCATTTATTGCACCGCTGCAGCTAGCACTTTACCTTGACACATCAGCAGTTACTAGCTTGACATAATTTACATGACTTTACTAAGGATTTTTAAGTTGGAGAAATTAAATTCCCCCCGACCAAACCAGATAGCTGTTGGGTTATCTCTCGGACCGCGGAATTCTGTCACGATCTGTGATTCGACTTCTTGCCTTTTTCGTGTGACATCCTACGTACATTAAGGTAGTCATATTTTTTTCTTAGCACTTGTTTAACAATTAAGTACACAGTGAAGAGAACTTTAATAAGCTTGAAATAATAGCATAGTTATTTTAACGTTTAACCATCCTGTTCATCAAGCAATTTCAAGTTCCTTACGAGAGATACACCATTAAAATTGATGGCTTAAAATGGTTATTTATTTTTTGCCATTCGTATATGTTTCGTTCAAATTTATTTGTAGCCTATCACCATAGAAAGTGCTGTGATGCAAAAAAATTACTAAACAGTTTTGCTGTAGCTAACGTAACCATAAGGACACTCCATTGCAAAATGTCTCTTGCCACTATAGTTTATTAAAAAGCATTAAAGTTAAAGTTATACCACCCTGTAGATTTTAATTAAGAAACCTAAATTAGTAATTAATTATTATTATTAATTATCTATTTTAGCATCTCTTTTATTATCTTTTATTATCTTTCATTCTCTCTCTCTCTCTCACTCTTTCTCTCTCTCACACACTGACTCTCTCTCTCTCTCTCTAGTTTTCTCTTCCTCGCTTACTCTCTCTTAAATTATACGTCGATGATTTAATTAGAGACATCATCTTTATAAACAACATGATGTGTTCGTATGGCATGTCTACAAGAGAAAGTACCAACGTTCGATGAAGTGCTAGAAATTGCAAGAGTTTATGAATCTACAGGGAAAACATGTTTGACTATGAAAGGAGAAGCCGATAAAAACCGAATTAGCTGATGATGCCATTCGTTTTCAAAACCATAATCAAGGTGGGGCGAATTCCCGTCTGAATTTTTATCGTTCGTGTCCTAAATGTATTGACGAACACGATCGTCGAAGCTGCCGGTTTCCCAATTCCATTTGTGGTATTGCTAATGTTTGTATGACACGTTCCAGAGGTCGATCCACATCAAAGCTTAGTAACCAATAACGAATACCGACGCCGTGGTCATTATCGTCTCTTAATTGATGTGCACTCACCATCAACTCAATTCGAAACAATTCGTGCAGTAAGGTATAGATTGGACTCAAAGTTAACGGTCAACGGACCTCTGGAGCATTTTTCAGCGGTTGATGGAATAATTGTCGGCGGATCTAAAATTTTTTGTTGTCTCATCATTTCCGGAGAGTCACAAGAGGAACATTTAACAAACCTTGAAATGTTAATATGTCAATTGGAGGAAAACGGTTTCAAATGTCGAGCCAATAAATGTGAATTTGTGAAAGTCGGGATAGACTACTTGGGGCACATAATTGACAAACAGGGCATTCGAGCATCAAGCTCTGGTTTGAGTGCTATTAAAAACTTACCTCGATCGCGGAACTTGAAGGAAGTGGAATCTTTTATAATAAATTTATCCATAACTTTTCCAGTTCTCAATTTCAATGGACAAAATTCTCAATTACAATGGACGACTATTCAGGATGAGGCGTTTCAACAACTTAAGGGAGCTATTGAGAAGGATGTCCGTTTAAGGACATCTGCAAAGTAGGGAGTTTTAACTGGTGACGTTAAACCCCTTCACACATTATTTAGCCTAAATAAAAGATTACCAATACACACCATCAGTCGATTGTAAAGATGGGCGATTATTTTAAGGGGTTATGAGTATGACATCTTATACAAGCCAACGCACAAGCACGGCAATGCACGATACACTGTCCCGATTTCCTTGCAGCCTTGACCACACCTCTGATTCCAGCGAAAAAGCTTTTCATTTTATTGATGATATATATGAGTTAGCAATCGAAAACTGCCCTATTGGCGACACAATTGCTTCATTTTATGATATTAAATTTCTGCAGACAGATCACGTGCGCGTATTCATTCCACCAACACTCAAAAACAAAACGCATGAGTTGCTTTATGGACACTGGGCCATTACCAGGACGAAACAACTTGCTATCACCACGATAGTAAAAGATAATGACCATCTCAATTTGAACAGTTTTGCCCGTTAAATAATATTGAGCACCTAACGTCCGCACCTCGAATCCAATGGTGAAGCTGAAAGATTTGTACGCACTTTTAAAACAGTCATGAAAAGGAAATGCTTTGATGGAATCTCTAGTGATGATGCCCTTACGACATTTTTGCCGACTTGTCACTCAACTCCACTTACCAATTGCAGCCGATATCCTGCCGCAATCCTACATGGTAGGTAACCAAAAGCGTTACTGTCATCGTTATGCGAGCCTGAACGAATGCATGATTCAGAATTAGGTACTTTGACAGTTTTAATTTTTTTAATTTATAGCCTAGACCACAACCTGGAATCTTATTTCAATCCTGGAGGTCCCGTAGACTATACAATACAAATCATTGACACAATTTTTTAAATATTAAAACTCATGTATTATCCAGTCGCCCATAAACTACGAATTTTATGTAGGTGGCGATATTTTTCAATTAACCAATTTTATTTTTATTATTGACATAAGTCATAAAGTTTTTTTTTTATTTTTTTTAAGAGCATCATCAAATTTTTGACGAAAAATAAATTAAAAATTTATCAACCACTTTCGATCTGTAAAAAAAAAAAAAAATCCTAAAGCAAATTGGATCGTATATATTCGATTTATATAAATCAATCAATTTATTTTTAAGCGCAATAAAAATAATAAAAAAAAAAATTCCAAACATATTTTCAATTTTCTATTTTCGTTTTTAGAAAAGCCATAAAAAATTTTGTTATATTCGGGTGGTATCAAATATTAAGAATTTTCCAGTTTTTTTTTTTTTTTGAATTTTAAGAGCATGATGAATATATTTGTGATACCAACAAATAAGCACGAACAATTTATGTCTCTCTTGGGTATCTTATATTTCACAACTTGGTTATGTGTTAACAGTCGTTTTTGTGCTTTTTGAGCTTTTTTTATTTTTTTTAGTATTATTATTAAAATTTATATACAATAACAACGTTAAAGTAAATGAAAAGTTTATTTTATACGAGTTTTTTTTTTCAAAATTTGTATACAGATAACAAACAGCTTTTTGTGTATAAATTTAAATTTATTTCGAGCTTTTTTTTGTCATTTCGAGTGGGTATAAAATTTATGTATGTATGGTAGAGTCGTATATGAATATTTATGAAAGGGTCAAGTGGAATGAGTTTATATAAGATACATTTTGAAGTAATTAATTTCAATTCGAATCCAAATATAAGCATTAAAATCTTAATCTTTATATTTCAACACATAAATTAAAATATTTTTGGTATTCCAATTTTCTTGGTATGTGAAGAACACATTTTGATATACATATACATATATTATGTGAGTATTTGCTTCTTATATATTCATATCAAAAACCAATTACCATTTCTCGATAAAAATACCAATAAACTTAAAGTTCTACCCATCGTCTTATATACACGTAAATATGGATATATATATATATATATATATATATATATATATATATATATATATATATATATATATATATATATATATATATATATATATATATATCACATTAAGAATTTATTACATTTGGAAAATGATTATTTTATCGTTATTGCATTAGTTTTTGTATTTGTAAATAAAATCGGTATTTGATTTAACATAAATTATGTTTAATTTACGGATAATATAATATTTTAATTTTCAACTGATTCAACCTGGTTGACTGAAAAGTTTTTTTCTAAGTGAGCAACTTTATTCTGATTTAATTTACTAATGCTACGGTGAGCAACTATTGTCAACTATATAAATATCAGCAATTTACTAGTATCAGCCAATTTTGCTATTTCTTTGCTAAAAATATACATTTTTATTAAAACTGAATTTATACTGAAGGCCATCGGATGACAATTATACCAAAACCCTCTTCTATAGAAGTAAATTTGATTCTGTAAAGAAAAATTCAAAAACTACATGGAAATTAATCACCGACGTATTAGGGCGAAATTCAAATAAGAAACGCATAAATAAAATTAAAAATTTCAGACTAGGAATATCCTCACGTCTTCTCAATCGCTTTCCAATTAATTTGTAGCGTCTGCACAATATGATTGTACATAGCTACAATGACAGCAGGCGCGAATATAACATATATAATTATATACTTGTATAAATTATATATTCGCCTAAATGTTGTGCATGAGCACTAAATAAAATTAAATCTCAAATATATCAGTTTGTGTAGATCAATAGCAGGTGGCAGTAGGTAATATTATATTTGCTCAAACTAGTAAGGTACCGCGGAAGTCAAAACGATATTCGTTTGAGTGGAAGTACTTCCGGTATGTAAAAAATTCTTCCGACACTTTTAGTTACGTTAACAAAGAACAAGAAAAGAGTCAAAGAGAAGATGTAGTATAGAAAAGTCTTATCGTAATCAAAATAATAGTGTGTGTGTGAGTTAAATAAATAAATTAAAAATTTCAACCTTCCTTTGGTTTTCGTTTGGGTCCTTTACTGGCAGCACATAATTCACACTTCCTGCACCACTTTTCTACATCCCTTCGGCAATTGACTCAATAGAACCGAGACCTTATTATGTATAATATCTTATTGATGCCTATATGTGCCCCAGATGTTTAATTGTAAATATCGTGCAGAACTTCTTTTGTTCGGTTATTTGAGAGCACGATGCGTTGCTTTATGTCCTTACTATTGGCCGTTTCACAGCAACTTAACAGCAACCTATCCTCTGTTGGTAATAATTGCCACTGAGCCCAATAACTCTTCACCGTAGCACTTTCTGTCGCAATTTCATGCTACTCTTGTACCTTTCTCCATCCACTTCATTATTGGTGAGATAGACGCATCATGCCACTGCTTCTTTACTAGCTGCTCCCTGTTTCAGCAATATTCTGTAACAACTCTGATCCTCGTGATGCTAACTATGATGTTCCTTTCTTTTTGTCTAGATCAGGATTATAAGGCCTCCTGGACTTTCCATCTGCGTTGCTATGTAATAATCCTCGTCTATGCTCTGTTTTGAACGTATATAATTGTAGCCTTTTGATCCATCTTGCCGCTTGTCCCTCTTGTTCTTTGAACCATTTCAGGGCTGCATCGTCCGTCCGAATAAGACACTCTTGCCCATATGGGTATACTTATGAAAGTGCTTTACGCTATATTCATCACTGCCAACAATTCTCTTCGTGTACCACTTGCATTGGTATCTAATATAAAGAGTTTTCCGGCTAGAACTCGGCAAACGGCAAAGTTTCTCCAAAGTAGTTGGATGAACGCATCTTGATGTTCCCTTGCCAAATTGAATTATTGCGGCTGCTTCGTAAGACTATGCAAGCTGCTTGCAATATTTGCAAAGTTCAGCCCAAATTATCGATGGTAAGAACACAATCCCAGAAAACTCTTCAATTCGTGTATGTTTCTTGGAGTGTGCCACTTTTTCATTGCTAATAATTTCTGCGGATTACTTCGTATCCCTTGAATCGACACAATATGGCCTAGATAATTTAATTCGTTTTTAAAAAGGCTATATTTTGACCCATTTAATTTCAATCCGGCTGCCCTGATGGTTTCTAGGACTTTTTTGAGGTTCTCTAGGTATTCCTTGAATGTTTGCCCCAGTACGATGATGTCGTCTAAATAGTCCAGACATATCCTCTAATTATGAATTTAAGACCCCGTAGAATGTGGTCCATCAACCTCTCAAATGTGGCAGGTAATCCAAATGGCATTAGCGAGAGTTGGTATAGGTCATTTCCTGCCGTAAACGCTTTTTTTTCTTAGTCATAGTCGTGAATTACTACCTGCTAGTATCCGTTTTTGAGATCTAGTATGCTGAATAGGTTTGCTCCCGATAACGTGTCCAAACTTTCGGTAGTCAACAAAAAATCTCATCGAACCATCTTTCTTTCGTATAAGCACCACTGGTGTATAAGCTCCACGGACTGTTGGATTTCTCGATTATTCCCTCACGTTTCATTTTCGTAACAAATAGTTCGGTTTCCTGTGGCTTAAGTAACAGCAATCTTCTTACCGCTTTTCGTATATTTGGAGTTACATTCCATATATGTTGATTCGATGTTGAACTATATCGGTTTTCCCTATATGTCAATACTAGGTCCTTTAGGTCAAGTAACATTTGGTGCTCCGACATAAAATCTAGGCCTAAGATCATTGGTCAGTTATATCGGCAACAATAATGAATCGATGTTGAAACCGTATTCCTCCGACAGTTGTTCTCCTTTCACTGGTGCAGCGTCTCCAGTTACTGTTCTTAGGTTGTACCGAATCATTCTTTCCAAACGCTTTTGTGGCACCATGTCAGAACGTATAATTGATCGGGAAGCTCCGGTATTCAATGTGAATGTGTATGGTTGTTTTTTAAATCACTGTTAACTACTAAACTGTTGCAGTCCTTCCCTAGTTCAGCAATCTGAACAATGATCCTCGGGCTTTTTCCCACTTTACCCAGCTTTCGCCCCACAACACTAGTGGCACCTATCGGTCTTAGTTTTTCATGTTGTTTCTCGCCATCTTCTTGCTGCCCCGCTCTGCCGGTTACTGGTTGTTTACAATCCCTAATGTATTGTCCGGGCTGTTGTATCTAAAGCTCCTTGATTGGGAATAAGAACTACGTCTGATGTTTTGGAAGCTTTACTTCTTTCAAGTTTTACTTCTATCATGGCCTCTATTTGCGCTATATATCCCACTTTGAGCTTCTGCAGTTTAAGGGAATCCGTGCAGATTTTTTGAAATGGGGGTTTCAAAATTCCTCTATGGCCACCATGATGGTAGATGGTTCCTTAACGCTCGTGGGGCTGCTTTTTCGGAAAGTTCCATAGTCGTGCGAAAGATAGTTATTTTGGTGGTTTTCTCGAAGTTTTATTCTGCCTTTAAATTTTTGCATCCTTTCGTGAACTGTGTTTTCTACGGAAGTGGCACCCTCTAACTCTTGCATTTTATTTTTAATTTTTGCATCATATCTTGAACTTCTACGGAAGCTGTGATCGGTCGTCTAGCTGTAAGTACATATCTCGAAGTTACTAGACTTATTCATTATGGCTTTGAACGTGGATCTCTACGCATATTTCGTCGTAATACAAAATTATCTGTCCTCTGGCCATGACAAGATTCGAACCGTTGAACTTCATGGTCTTACTTTAACGCTCTAACCAACCGGCTATTGCCAATTCACATGTTGATATTTTATGCCAGCCATAATCATCACAATATGATCAAATTCGCAAATTTGCAAAGGCTAGCTAATTTTTTGCATAAAAACTATTTGTTAAAATTGCAGATATCATATAACAATATTTATACTGATGACCAGAGCTTCTGATTATGGTATCATCCATCACAATCGGGCCACTATTACGTATTGTATTGGATATACATTTTATTATTTATTGTTAAAGTGAAAAACCGAAGGATTCTAGTATTTTATTTTTGGTACTTTTGGGATAAATTTAAAGGCAATTTTAATGTACAATTTAAAATTTTGTTTGGCCCAACGGTGTTCCTCAAACATGGTGCGATAATAAAATTCGTGTTTGGAACTATACATTATATTTGCAAATCCAAAACTGCGGCCGCAGTAAATTTTAGTTTAAACAATTAACAATTGTTGTGTGTGCGATACAGCTGTATCGGTGAAATTTTTTGTTTGTGCAAAGCCATGTAAGTCTGTTATTCACGGTAACTGTGCTGGGATTGCTTCAGATGATGTGTTTGATGCAATTCGAAAGATTACAAATTTATCGTAGACGTGTAATGTGTGCAGTGATCGATTTTGGATGCAAAAATCGTATCCCTTACTGCAGATGTTGATAAAATTAATGCATCATTACAAATTTCAAGTTCATACACTTGTTTTACAACACCGTTAATGCCTATTCAATTATTAACCACATTATCTTCATTATCGTCTGTGTCATCTAACATTACTACTGGTTCCTCATGCAAAAACAGGAACATACAAAAAACCTTGAAAGGTAAGAATAGTAAATCGGATAAAATTGATATACGATAGGTCCGTCAGCACGTACTTGTTCGAAGGGCGCTCCCCCTGCATCGATGATAATAATTCTGATAATACATGAAAGCAGTTCAGTAGTGTATATATTAGCGATGATCAAGTTGAGAAGACCATAACCGATGATGATTGTACTTCAAAATACATTTAAATTTAGACAACTGCCCCAACGTTTTGACCTTATCGAGACCGGAGGGCATTCATTTATTTAACATCTACTATTACAACTTTGGTGGTATGCGTACTAAATCTAATAAATTCTTTATGTTTGTTATGGAAGAGGACTATGATGTCATCGTAAATGAAACTTGGTTGGTTCCTGCCTTCAAAAAAGAGAATTTTTTCCATCAAATTATGCTGTTTTCCGCCGTGACCATCATAATTCAGCCGACTGCTTCAATGTTGGTGGCGATATTATAATAGCTGTAAATGTGCAGTATAATTGTCAACAGATGGACTTCAAATCGTGCAACGTTGAAATCATTGTTGTTAAAGTGACAATCGGTAAAGTCACACTATTTATCTGTGCAGTGTCTGTCACTGGCAAGTCATCAACGTTGATTTTGCAAAATCTTGTTGATTTATTTGAAAATAAAATCCAGCCAATGATTGGTAATTATGACAGACTATGTATTGTTGAAGATTTCAATTTGCCGGACATTATTTGGGAACATCAGGATGGGATGTTTATCCCTTTCATCAATTCGAACGTTTCGTCTATGGTTATTGATGCTTTATTTGGAATGGGTCTTAGTCAGTGCAATGAGGTACACAACCTACTGGGAAGACTTTTGGATTTAGGTTTTGTGAAGGATGATTTGATGCCATCTGTTCAACTTTGTGCAGACTTGGGCTGTTCTTCCAGTATTTATTATATTTTTATTTTAATTCGGCTATGTTTTGAAACTTATAATGATTATTTTCCTTATTATAATAATAATGTTATTTTTAATTTTAGAAATGGTGAATATGACCTTCTGAGAAGATACCTTGATAATGTTTGTTGGAATTTTTTGTATGAAGGTACGGATATCGAAATGATGACGGGTCAATTTTATGATGTCTTATATGCGAAAATAGATCTATATATTCCAAAAATGAAAAAGAAACTTTCAGTATATCGGGAACCATGGTTTGATAAAAGTCTGGTTAAATTATATAATCGCAAATCGAAAGCTCCCAAGCAGTATAAAAGAACTGGGTCTTCTAGTCACTATGCGCTATACTCGCCACTTTGGCGGGAATTCAAAGTTTTGAATCAGTTTCTTCATGGCAACTATTTACTAGAAATCGAATCTGATATTAGGGGAAATCCGTCGCGTTTTTGGCATTATATTGAGTCTAAACGAAAACCAGTGTTACCCATAATCCATGAATTATGAGGATAGTGTGGCGGAGGACTTGTCTATAATTATTTGCTAAATTTTTTAGGGCGGTTTATACTGAAGATGATTCATCATCAACTGCCCCTGATCTAGTAGACTGCTTTCGGTTCTGCAAATGTTTGCTTTATGCAGACGATATTAAAATGTTTGCGGGTATACGTAATATCAAGGATGTGCTCTTAGTTCAACAGAATCTAAATTGTTTTTTTAATTTGACTGTGGAAAACCTTCTTGCTCTAAATGTTTCCAAATGTAAATCTATGACATATTCCAAAAAGAGAATACCTATCGCTTCTTTGTACAGACTCGACGACGTTGTATTTGAGGTGGTGTGCGAGATTAGCGATCTAGGTGTCCTGTTTATATTCAATCTTGATTTTTTTAAGCACATAAACAAGTTTGTGGCCAAGGCTAATTCGATGCTGGGTTTTATTAAGAGGCTTGTTAGCGACTTTTCTGACCAATACACTCTTAAAACATCAGTTTTGGAGTACGCTTCGGTTATTTGGTGTTTATGGCTGCCACAGCAACCGTATTGAAAGCATTCAAAAGAAATTCTTGAAATTTGATAGACCCCTTATGATGGACGTTGCATGTTATTAAACATTGTGAGTCTCAAATCTCGGAGAGATGTTATGCAGGCAATGTTCACTCGAGACGTTATTATGTTCGAAAATTGACTCTGTTGATTTACTTTATTCATACTCTTTTTATGTACCCACTAGGGTTCTTCGCCCAAGACAAAATATACTGATTGATTTTCACCCCACAAATTATGGTAGAGATGATCCAGTACTTCCAGAATTTTTAATTTGTTGTCGGATAATTTGGATTTTAACATATCAAGAGATCATTTTAAGAAACGAATTAGTATAATTAGTAAATGTTGTATTTTGTATTGTACCGCCGCGTCTGTTACATAGTGCTGGCGAATGAATGAATAAATAAATAAATAAATATTCGTTAAATGTAAATGTATCAGTACTTAGGTTCTGACTTGTATTTTTAAAGTCTTGTTTTTGTATTATTTATAGTTGTTTAAAATTAGGCAGGTACTTTATATCTTCTGTATTATTGTATTCATTAATAAAAAATTACTTCGTATTTTTCCAAATAAATTACATTTGCATGCCTTTAATTATATTAAATTATTTAGACACGTTCTATACTTAGGTATGATTTATTTTGAAAAAGAAGCCAACCCCCTAACTCATTTTGAAAGATGCTGAAAAACTTTTTTACTTTAAAATCTCATTAATTATATTGTTTTCCATATAAACACAGACAGACATATTAAAAATACATAGTAGCAATAGTAATCGTAATCAGACGATGAAAAGTATGCATAAATTATAAAAGCATAAAGAAAATGATAAGTAGTAGAAGAAGCATGGCGTACATAAGACTTTTCTATAAATACACAATTTAATCTTCACATACAGCTGATAATATGAAATGTTTTGTATAATATTCTAATTTCCTTTCAATTTACTATCATTATCACTTTGCTCCTAAACCTATATACATAAATACATGGTACATGGTATATATGCATGCAAAGTTGAAGACGATGAACAACTTAGGAAATTTTTTTATTTTATTTTTTTTAACTTTTAATTTGCATATAAATCATTTATTATTATTATCAGTATAATATAGTGCCAGAGTCCTATTATCAAATTTATACATGTAAAACATAATGGTATACATTGGTGAACAATACACCAAAAAAAGTAAAAATTTGTTGCATTTTCTACATTATGTGTGAAGATAAGATGATGTTTTATGCAACAATTGTTACTTTTATTACATCATTCGAGTTTTTGTAATAAAATTTATTCTGCTAAAACTATATATATATATATATATATATATATATATATATATATATATATATATATATATATATATATATATATATATATATATATATATATATATATATATATATATATATATATATATATATATATATATATATATATATATATATATATATATATATATATATATATATATATATATGTTGTGAATGCATTAATTAATTTAACGAACATTATCTTGCATGTGTAATAATAAATTTAAAAAAGAAAAAAATTGTTAGTACATTCCAAAAAGCTTTTGCTCGTACGCATCGATGAAAAACTTTTTCTTTTTTTTTTTAAATGTAACGAAGTAAAAAAAAATTTGTTTCAATTATGGAAATGTTTTCTTCATAAAATTATGCTATAATCACAGATGGAAAACACAAATTACATTAACAAAATTTCGTAATTAAAAAAGAAAATGGAAAATTTTATCACTCATCTGAAAATGGTTTTAGTCGTCGCATGTATATGTCGGAGTAAAAAGCTTTTCTTAATTAAGTTAATTTACAAAAATGTATATATAAGATGGTTACAGTCGAAAACATTTTTATGACTTGTGTAGCTGATAAAAAAAAATGGTCGTCATCTGGCTGTATTCACTGGTCATATTCTACGAAGACTAATCGATAGTCAATTGTGTGAAATTATACAAGTTAATTTAATTTGTACTATAATCTTGATGGTAGGAAATTTATATTTGCCATGTATTTGAGTGTTTTTGACTTTTTTTTTTAATATCAGAATTTAATATAGATTGGATAACCTGATTAGTTGTTTGTTACATACGTCAAACTAATGGCAACTAAGTAATTTGTTAGATTGTTAGAGACAATACGAATTCTTGCGTTAAAAGATCTTGCAGTTGCAAATAGTAAAACCTTGTCCTAAAATACCAAGATACTCTAAAACATTCATTATTGGTTTTAGTAGAATTAAAGTACGTGCGGTTTCCCTGAAACACAGGCATAATTTTGTGAATTTTCCATTTAAAACTACCGAATTGAGTCTTTACCATAGTGACTCTGACTTGTCCATCGGCACCGTAAATGACATCGTGGTAATCATTCCTAGAGTCTTTTTGGCTTGATTCAGGAAGGACGGGAACAAATTGACCCTCAAAATTGGTAATTCAAATTTAGTAAGGTTGTTATCACCGCTAAGCGTTTACATAGCCACAAAGCTTGAGAGTTACACTTAATTCAGGACATTGAATTGCTTAATAATAGGCATATATTAACTCAAATGAAACCTTACCATTATGATTGACGGCGCGAATGTATATGCATTCCACATATGCAACTTGACTTGTGTCTGTAAAACTGTGAAGCTTAAGTGTCTGAGGCAGGCTTGGGATAATACATCTATCGTTTATATTTGTTTAAACTGCGATAAAAAAAACATGCACAAGCTCGTAAAATGGATCGAGAATATTTGGCGACAACATATTGAAGCTAAATAGTTTTCAAGAATATTTCGGCTTGAATGACTATTGTAGATGGAGGTCTAAACGAAACAAATATTCTAGCAACGAGATAAAGTATTTCTCGTTTTAAAATAGGCTTCTTGTTAAAAATTATGGAAACCATGACACAAGTTGGGCAGATACCACAACGCATAAATCATGAACTGTTTTTGGATATTTTCAATTCTTGCAGAGTGCAATTGATAAAGTGTATTCCATACGAATGAAGCATATTCCAATACTGACCTAAAAAATTGAAGAGAGATGCACACCCATTCCATTTAATAAAACCCAACAAAGCGAATGCCATAAACCCGACTATTATCTGTTCATCTAATATAACATTTGGTACCGCCACGCAAGGCAACCGCTGTCAAAAAGTCATAACTTTATACTTATTCGTAGTTTTGGGCAATTTTTTTCGAGCAGACCAATCCCCTAAAACATCAAATCAGTGTGAAAAGTAGATTTGATTTGCGCATACATATTAAGGTCATTTGCATACAAAAGGCAGCGACACAACTTGAAACATGTGACAATGTCATTAATAAAAATGACAACAAGTAATGGACCACTGTGAATGTCTTGTGGAACCACGGAAAGTTGAATAAATTTAAATGAAGTCACCTCCGAAATATTAACGCATTGACAACGAGCCGATATAAGTATGAAGTAATCCATAAAGATCTGACCCTGACAATTCTACTTTACATTTGATACTGTATTCTAAACTTGATTGAAGATTAAAAAAGTTTAGGAATCACAGAAAAATCGAAATTCTCCTGTAGCACGTAATTACGCGTTGAATAGACGCATTCCAAAATTCGTATGTACAGTATATTGTTTATAGGAATAATCTCGTAATCCACTGAAGACCAACCAATCTTAGAAATTTTTACTGATTTTAATGAAACGTAGTTTAAGCGGCTGGCAGCTATGTTGATATTGTGTCAAGTAAACGGCAATCAGTAAGATACTCAGGTTTGCTTGTTTCTCGCACAGAAATTTTGATAAAGCGGCAAGTAAAATATTTTTAGTCAATTTAGAAGCGTAGATATATTTCTTATCCGGTACAGTTTAATTGTTGATCATCAACATCATTGCAATACTTGAGATGAAAAGTTAGTGCAAGATCTTGATGAATCTCATATTTTCTAGAATGGTGAATCTGTCAACACTGTGGTGAGTGGTTTAAATCCAGGAAAATTTACAGGTATACTTTAGTAAAAAAATATTAGTGAATCGATAATTGATTAGTTTGACGTTTATACGTCTGATCTCCACAACGGTTGAAAGAACTAATGGGTAATAACTCCACACGTACTTAACCCCACATGGGAATTTACTCCACGTATGTGAGGATTAACTCGACAAAATTGAGGTGGAATTAATTCTCACTACCTGTGAGTTCTAATACCACATATTGGTGTGAATTTACTTCACTTTTCAAATAGATAGACGAGAATTAATTCCACTTTTAATAGCTGTGAGCGAATTACTTATACGAGAGGTAAGTTTTATACAATCACTTAATATTCAATTATTTGTTTTTTAACAAGAGAGTTTGATATTAAATCGAAGTACAGTTATTTTAATCGTGTCTTTAAATAAAAATAAATCAAATCAATGAAATGCCAATCAAATATAATCTAGTATTAAATTATTATCGTAACAATCAAGTATCGTAATGTCCAGTGAAGCTATCACACAAGTTCATTAAAATTTCTAAATTATAATGGAGAATTTAAGTAAAAATTTTTTCGAATTTATACCCGTAATATACCCGCAATAATATAACTTGATACACCTGCTACCATAATACCGATTGTAAAACGAGTGTAATAATAAAATCACCAATGAAGTAATTAAAAAAAATTAAGATTTTCATATACATGACAATCAAGAAATAGAGAGCGGAATATATCCCGACTGTCTTAAAGTGTCACCTATTTTCAAATCAGGTGACCCTAAATTAATTAATAATTATCGACCGATCTCAGTATTATCCGTGTTTGATAAGATATTAGAAAAAATAATTGCAAATAAAATTTGGGAATTCCTGCACAAATCAAATTTTTTCTATTCTCATCAGTATGGTTTTCGGCAAGGATCCAGTACTGATTTTGCTCTAATTAAAATTTCTGATTTGATCTATAGAGCTTTTGATAATCAAAAGTACGTGTGTTTTCTTGGATTTCGTGGATTACCTTATAAATTACTTGAAAGTTATCTTCATAATCGTAAACAATTTGTTGTAATCAATGGTACAAAAAGTAGCAATCTTGATATCAAGTATGGAGTACCGCAAGGAAGCGTTCTTGGGCCATTGTTATTTTTGATATTGATTAATGATATTGCGCGGTTACCTCTCATCGGAAGTATTAGATTGGTTGCTGATGATACCGCTATATTTTATGAATCTAATGATTGCTCACTGGCTTTTTCTAATATGAAGAAAGATTTTGAGACAATTTTGGATTTTTTTAGAATTAATCGAATTTCGGTAAATTTTCATTTTCCATTTATGCCACATTGTGATTTACCATTACTTCAAACATCGAACTTTATTATTGAGCGAGTTGATAACTTTAAGTATCTTGGAGTAATATTTGATAAACATATGACTTGAGAGGATCATATTTACTCTAAGAGTTTATAAATAAATTCATTTATTTGTTTAATTAGAAAACTTTCTATGTTTGTTCCAGTGCATGTTTTAAAAATGATCTTGCGGCTACGCAAAACAAAATAAAAAAACTTCAAATATTGCAAAATAAGTGCTGTAAAGCGATATATAAACTTCCGCATTTGTTCCCAACTGCTGAATTATTTCGAACAGTAGCATTGGATATTTCTCCAACTAATTCATTGTTTGTGCTTTATGTTTCGTGTTACATGTATAAGTGCTTGCATATATCATCAACGTTATCTATCATCACATTTGAATTTGTTAATCATGGGTATGTAACCAGAAATTCAAACATGCTTAAATGTCCTCAAATTAAAACTGAACAAGGTAGAAATTCTATTTCGTTTATTGAACCGTTTGCTTTTAATAATCTACCAGTACCCCGATTTTGTTCGGTTTTTCATTCATTCTAACGCAAGAGAATTAAAAATTTCGTAGACGTATACAGTGTATAATATACACACTTATTATTGTGTGATTCAATTTTATTTTAATGTGTCAGTTTAATTCTCATGTAAATTACGCTTAAATGTTGTTTCAATAAAGCCTAAATGTCGAAGCGGTTGAAATCGGTTATCGCATGAGTATTATTTTCCCAAACTTTCGATGTGACAATAAATGGCTTATATATACAAAATCAAAAGTCGTTTTGTATTTTTATTCAAAGAAAAATATTATGGACGCAACTATATTATTTTGATCGAAAATCGAACAAAGAATAAAATTTATGTTTCAAAATGGTAAGTGTTCACAATTTTAAGTTTAAAAACCAAAAACCAAGTCACAAAATCAAGTTTCAACAAAAAAAAAGTAAACAGCATGAGTAATACACTGCGCATGTACACTCACCCAAACACAAGCAACATTATTATTAGTAAATATTACGTTTAACAATTCTAACAAGAAATCGTTTTGTATTCTCATCGAAACAAATGAACCAAATCAATTTTTAAAAATGATAAATGACAAATTAATTAAAATTTTACAAAATCTAAAACAATTTAAATTTATAATATAAATAATTATTTGTGTATTTAAAAACACAACTAAAATGATGTACCGAAAAAAAACTAACAAAAAAATGTAGCACCATGCGCAAATACAGTGCGCATGTACAATAGCACGAACACAAACATTAATATTAATATGCTCCGGTTTAACAATTCGTAAGCATGAGAATTACAAAAAACGAACAAAATCAGGGTACAGATGTCATTAGAAATGCTAATAATATTTATAAATTTAAAAAAAATTTGAAAGTTTACTTAGCGTCATCATTATAGAACTATTTGTATTTAATTTTTCTTGTTAGCAGTTTTTTGTTTATTTATTTATGATTTATACTTTTTGTTATATTTAAGGATGACCGAATAGCTTTTAAAGGACACTAAATCCACTAGCTGTCGGTTGCTTGTTTACTTTTTTTTGTAATAAATAATTAATTTAGAATTCAATAAAAAAAAAAATAATAATAATAAAAAGAATGATGAAAAAAATGAAAATGATAAATGGTATGAAAAAAAACTGCACTAATAAGTCATTAGAGAAAATCAACTTTAATACACATTTTTGATGAGCACCGTTATAATATAAATGACGAATCAAATCAAACCACATTGAAATATAAAGACATTAAAACATTGAATAAACTAAAAAAAAATGTCTGCCAAATTGTCCAAAATTGCCAGATGATGTTCAAGAATGCATTAAAAATGATAAATTTCTTAAGAACTTTGACGCGACAAAATATAATACTAATAACAGTTTTTACAAGTATACTATTCTGGAAAAAGAATTTTCTGATGTCGCTTTCAACACAAAATTTTTTTAATTTTAGTAATATTTCTTCGGCAAAACATGACAGAGTTAACTATCGTTTGACATTTTTAGTCATTTGTTTAGTAATAAACATTATATTTTCAATTTTAAGTTGGTATTCACTTTCGGAAATTACTAAAAAGATAAACAATAGTTGATCCCGTCATGTTTTGATGAAAAAAAAAATTACTAAAATTTTCTGAAGATTTTTTTCTATGAAATCCGCTTAACACAATTTTTATGGCATCGTAAATCTGCGAAATGATTATTGCAAAGCCAACTAGTAACAATGAAGTGTTATTAATTATTTTTTGATGAGGATTAACTCCACTTAATTTACGGTTCAATGGGAATTAAGTCCACAAAATTTTTTGTGGAGTTATTTCTTAGTGGTAGTGGGAATTAAGTTCACCTCAATTTTGTGAAGTTAATTCTCACATATTTAAATTGCCATGGGGAGTTAATACTCTTCACCGTTATTTCAATAACCGTAACTTATGGTATTACTTTACAGCGATTTCAAACTACTCGATGATGCTCGAATTTATACTAAATAATAGAATTAAATACCCTATGGCTTTAAAAAATTTATTTTCCAGCAATTTGTATTTTAAAGATAAAATTTTTTAGTTAATATTCCGGAAAAGGATCGTGAAGCTATATTACAGGTAAACGATGGAAAGTTTTAAATATTATTAAAATATTCAGACATTTTGAAAATTATCATAGATTCAAAAAAAATTACTAAACGAATAGTCATTGCTCAATTGGCCAACGGATTCGATCCCATCTGAAGCGAGTAACGACACAAAGCAAAAGTAATAAGGAGGAATTATTGACTATTCCATGAACAGAATTCACGACATAAAATTCAGCTGGTTGGTATAGTTGCATGCCTTTTAAATTAATTTTTTTGACAATATTTACCAATGATTACAAAACCGAATAATCTTGCCAAACAATGTCAATTAGTAAATCGGATAAGTATCACCAATTTTGGAAACGTGGTGCTTTGAAAATATAAATCAACTTCAACATCGTTGATGGTAGACACTAACCGTTTATCTTCCAGAAGATACCATAATTGTTATACATAACTATACTGAATGTTAACCGTCATAAGTTCAAAGTTAATTATCGGACGTCATCCATCAGCTGGATTCAACGTGGAAATTAGTGATCGGTTTTAATTCACATTTGTTGAGATATAGTCCAATGGCTAGCCCCAAAGATAAATATTATTAGTTATTTAAATAAATATTTGTTATAATATAGTATAATTTTGGTTTGCAATCGCTAGATCTATTGGTTTGGATTATAGGCCGTTTATTGCCATCGGACTGTAACCTTACGACATATTTCGGTATTCTTATGTTGTTAAAAGCGAGAATCATATTTGACAGCATAAACTGCAACTACTTCATTATAATGTCTTCCATATTTAAATTTCTGTGCAGGTCTTCATTTAAAATGTAGCACAGGCCATTTACAATTTTCATAAGTACTTTATTTTGGAGCGTCTGAATTATCTTAACGTTTGCCTTCTTAGTACAGCTCTAAAGATGTGTTTTGTAAGTTCACACAGTTTCAGAGTTTAATAAGTTTAGATAGTTCGGAGTCTCTGCCTATAAGCCAATACATTTCCCTGAATTTATGATGTTCAATTAATTCTGTTTCTTTTCGATGTATTCTTTCCATTTCAGTAATTTGACATCTAGCGTCATCCCTAGATATTTTGCTTAATTTGCATTAGGAACTTATTAAGAGTTGATTAGGATTTTTTTTTACCAAGCTTGTTAAGCTTACTTCTCCATTTCTTCATCCAGTTACCAACTGAATTACTCGATGATTGTAGTTTTTCTGTAGCTTGCGTTGCATAGCTCCCAACTGGTAAAATTGCTGTGTCTGGTTGTGAATTAAAACACTAATATTAACTATAATTATTTGCTTATTATCAAAACACAAAACACTATTTATTTATTATAATTTGCAATTAAATGTATTCCAGATAGTTACAATTAGATAAAAGAAAATATTTATCATTATCATATTTATATAATATCTTACCTATTTTTCACAATTAGTTTTAACGCAAAAAAACGTCTCACTAGAACCTAATTACAATAGACCAAATTTGTAAACAAATCTGTCAATTCAAACAATATAACATGTTTTCCGAAAGAGGCGCAACGGTCAAAGTATTTGGTATACCATGTTATTCGGAAAAGGCAGCACAAAGTATGTAGTATGCTATGTCTTCCGAAAGAGGCAAAACAATCAATATATATATAGTACAAATTGCCAAGAAATTTTTATTTATATTATTCTTAAAAATATTTCTCTTCAAACGGAAAACATAAAATTGGTACAAATCAAAGTAATAACAAAATAGATCAAATAAATAAGAAAGCATAAAACACTAATAAAAAAAATGTAATATTTTAAAGCAACATATTTTATGAATAAAATGATAGTCGGCCATGATTTTTTTTATTATTTGTTATTGTTCGAGATAATCCCAACAGGAATGGTGTTCGTTGTATTTATGTAAAATTTAAATTATTTCACACGATAATCATAAATATATTGTTTATATTTTCGACACTTTGACTGACATCTAGCTGCATAATCAATGCACTAAGGGATAAGTGTAAAACATACCACTTTCCATAAGATGGCAGCATTTTCGTTTGTGATATAATCTTGACAGTCCAACAAAATCTATAGATCATGTCAAACAGTCCAGGTTATGTTACAAACGAAAATGTTGCCATCTTTTGAAAGTTAAAGTTAAAGTTAAAGTTAAAGTTAAAGTTAAAGTTAAAGTTAAAGTTAAAGTTAAAGTTAAAGTTAAAGTTAAAGTTAAAGTTAAAGTTAAAGTTAAAGTTAAAGTTAAAGTTAAAGTTAAAGTTAAAGTTAAAGTTAAAGTTAAAGTTAAAGTTAAAGTTAAAGTTAAAGTTAAAGTTAAAGTTAAAGTTAAAGTTAAAGTTAAAGTTAAAGTTAAAGTTAAAGTTAAAGTTAAAGTTAAAGTTAAAGTTAAAGTTAAAGTTAAAGTTAAAGTTAAAGTTAAAGTTAAAGTTAAAGTTAAAGTTAAAGTTAAAGTTAAAGTTAAAGTTAAAGTTAAAGTTAAAGTTAAAGTTAAAGTTAAAGTTAAAGTTAAAGTTAAAGTTAAAGTTAAAGTTAAAGTTAAAGTTAAAGTTAAAGTTAAAGTTAAAGTTAAAGTTAAAGTTAAAGTTAAAGTTAAAGTTAAAGTTAAAGTTAAAGTTAAAGTTAAAGTTAAAGTTAAAGTTAAAGTTAAAGTTAAAGTTAAAGTTAAAGTTAAAGTTAAAGTTAAAGTTAAAGTTAAAGTTAAAGTTAAAGTTAAAGTTAAAGTTAAAGTTAAAGTTAAAGTTAAAGTTAAAGTTAAAGTTAAAGTTAAAGTTAAAGTTAAAGTTAAAGTTAAAGTTAAAGTTAAAGTTAAAGTTAAAGTTAAAGTTAAAGTTAAAGTTAAAGTTAAAGTTAAAGTTAAAGTTAAAGTTAAAGTTAAAGTTAAAGTTAAAGTTAAAGTTAAAGTTAAAGTTAAAGTTAAAGTTAAAGTTAAAGTTAAAGTTAAAGTTAAAGTTAAAGTTAAAGTTAAAGTTAAAGTTAAAGTTAAAGTTAAAGTTAAAGTTAAAGTTAAAGTTAAAGTTAAAGTTAAAGTTAAAGTTAAAGTTAAAGTTAAAGTTAAAGTTAAAGTTAAAGTTAAAGTTAAAGTTAAAGTTAAAGTTAAAGTTAAAGTTAAAGTTAAAGTTAAAGTTAAAGTTAAAGTTAAAGTTAAAGTTAAAGTTAAAGTTAAAGTTAAAGTTAAAGTTAAAGTTAAAGTTAAAGTTAAAGTTAAAGTTAAAGTTAAAGTTAAAGTTAAAGTTAAAGTTAAAGTTAAAGTTAAAGTTAAAGTTAAAGTTAAAGTTAAAGTTAAAGTTAAAGTTAAAGTTAAAGTTAAAGTTAAAGTTAAAGTTAAAGTTAAAGTTAAAGTTAAAGTTAAAGTTAAAGTTAAAGTTAAAGTTAAAGTTAAAGTTAAAGTTAAAGTTAAAGTTAAAGTTAAAGTTAAAGTTAAAGTTAAAGTTAAAGTTAAAGTTAAAGTTAAAGTTAAAGTTAAAGTTAAAGTTAAAGTTAAAGTTAAAGTTAAAGTTAAAGTTAAAGTTAAAGTTAAAGTTAAAGTTAAAGTTAAAGTTAAAGTTAAAGTTAAAGTTAAAGTTAAAGTTAAAGTTAAAGTTAAAGTTAAAGTTAAAGTTAAAGTTAAAGTTAAAGTTAAAGTTAAAGTTAAAGTTAAAGTTAAAGTTAAAGTTAAAGTTAAAGTTAAAGTTAAAGTTAAAGTTAAAGTTAAAGTTAAAGTTAAAGTTAAAGTTAAAGTTAAAGTTAAAGTTAAAGTTAAAGTTAAAGTTAAAGTTAAAGTTAAAGTTAAAGTTAAAGTTAAAGTTAAAGTTAAAGTTAAAGTTAAAGTTAAAGTTAAAGTTAAAGTTAAAGTTAAAGTTAAAGTTAAAGTTAAAGTTAAAGTTAAAGTTAAAGTTAAAGTTAAAGTTAAAGTTAAAGTTAAAGTTAAAGTTAAAGTTAAAGTTAAAGTTAAAGTTAAAGTTAAAGTTAAAGTGTCAAAAATTTGTACAATATATTTTGTGGCGAATAATTTTAATTGTATATAGAAACACTAAACAACGAACATAATTGCAGTTGGAATTATTTCGTTCAAGAACAAATTTAAAACATGAAAAAAATCATGGCCGACTATTATTTTCATTCAAACAATCTGTTGTTTTGTCTTTCTTATTTTAAGCTATTTTGTTGATTTGTAATATTTTATGTTTTCCGTTTGACACAAAAAATGATTTAAAGAACAATATATAAAAAAAAAATTGTCCAGTAATGTTTGATACTATATACTTTGATTGTACTGCCTCTTTCGGATAACATAGCTAACTACATACTTTGATCGTGCTGCCTCTTGCGAAAAATATCGTATACTGAATACTTTGATCGTGATGGCTCTTTCGAAAAACGTGATCTATTGTCATATTAGACGCATACGAGCGTTCAGTAAATTACTATAAGATATTTTTTGTTGTTTTTTTTGTACTTAAAATATTGGGAATTTAAAAATTTCCTTAACGTAATAAATTATATCATCGATCCACATCCATCTTTACAAACAATGTCATCGCAGCAAATGTAAGGCTAGTGTGTACAGGAAGTAAAGATGAGAACGCTTTCTTGCAGCACTTTTGCTGAAATTATCTTCATAAGTATACCAATGAAACTTGCCAGCATTAAGCTGCATGGTTAGTGTTCGATATGTTACTGAGTCTGGTAAATTTACCTGATAGACAATTGATTTACAAATTTTAAGGCATTATGATGACGAAAAAGTTAGAAAACATGATTTAATAAAGCCCTTCAATAGCATAATGCGATATCATTATAAAAATAATACGACCTTGAAAATAGTGCGACCTTCTTTTATTTTTAATGCATGGCTTTTGTGGACAGTTTTTATGTATAATCCTTCATTTTCGCGTCATTTGGTTACGTGACTCACCCTGTAAGTAAGTTTATCATGTGTTTGATGATATCAGCATATATGTACGTGTGTGTGTATGTTACAAATATAAGTTAAATGGAAAACTTTGTTTTTTTATTACTACAATAATAGTTATCTTATAATTCAATATTTTTTCATAGCTATTATTGTAAATATTAGTATATATATATATCTACGTATGCAAATGCAAGAAGAAGGTATGTTAGGAATAAAAAAAAAAAATTATGTAATCTAAGATTTATTGGTTCTTTTTATTATATCGGTGAATTAACTATATAATAATTCACATTATACAATGCAAAACTATATAGAATTTTTTAATAGCGGAGTTAAGTTTATGTATTGTGTTTATGTTGGCAAAGCAATGAAAATTTATTACAGATCTATGATAATAATGGAATCTATAAAATATACTCGGATATTGATGTACATAAGTATTATACATTATTATTATTATACAAAATTGTTCAAATAAGTGCATGGTGTGCCAAAAGAATTTGTAAGTGGAAGTAGATTACATAATATGGACTCTCATAATTTGAATAAATTTGTAGAATGTTCAGTGATCGAAATATACATATATATATATATATATATATATATATATATATATATATATATATATATATATATATATATATATATATATATATATATATATATATATATATATATATATATATATATATATATATATATATATGTATATATATATATATATATATATATATATATATATATATATATATACCACAAAATGCTGTATCTATAAAATAACTTCAAGGTGGTATCGGTTGTGGTATTGCCAAACATAATTGTAATCCGAGCCTATAGTCGGATATATAAGCAATACTATAATTAAATAGAATAAGGTAATATCCGATTAAGCCGAATAAAATATGAAATATAATTTCTACCAACAATTACTTAGAAGCTAAGCTAGCATTTCTAGTATAAATTAGTACAAATTTTTAGTACAATATATAAGTGATTTTAGGTAGGAATTAGTTAGTTATTATTTTGAAGTGAAACTTTCTAAATATAATTCTATTACGTGTAAAATTGGAAAATAATAAGCATTTAAAATAAATTATTATTTTTTATTTGATTAACTATGTGACAATCATAATAGGCGCAGCCGTGCGGCTAGTTATTTGTAAAGTGACGTGAAAAGCAGTGCTAGGATTAGACCTTAAAAACTAATCCAGAGTGAATTTGTCGCGAAATTTAAATTTGTTTTCTCGCTTTTCTCGTGAAAATTTTTAATTTTTTTGTGACCTCTTCGGCTAAAGGGTAAAACCGCCAGACGGACTATTGGATTCCACCGCATTCCACTGAAGCAACACCAGAATCGATTCAACGCACAAACGATTGTAAAAGGTAAGATTTTTTTCTTTAAATTAATTTTACCGATAATTTTTCGTATACTACAAGATAGGTACAATATATTCGAAAACTGGATAAATATTATTAGGGTCTTAAAGTAATTAAGATGCTAAACTATTCGCGATCCAGCAAATTAGTAGAAACCACCGGAAGAAAGAAAAAATTATTAAAATTCTTTTAAGAAATAGAAACCTTAATTTAAAAGACACTTCCCCAAAAATGGACTCAGGCACATGATCGCGCAATTAACGGCCATTTCGCAACAATTGGTACAATTAGGCGAAAAACAAAGTGCTCAGGTCTTGACGTTCCTCAATCAAAAAATTGAGGAAAACCCTCCAAAAGGAGAGGTAAGAGAAAACCCAATGAGTTTGGACCTATTTCGGATGCCTGACCCAATTATATCACTCCCACCATTCAATGGTAATAAAAAACAAACAACAGCTTGGTTTAAAACCGCCGAAGTACTGGAAATATTTGAACAGTTAGTACCGCAACAGCAGTTTAAAATGTATGTTCAAGCAGCTAAAAACAAAATAAAGGGAAAAACGAAAGACATTCTATGTCTAGCCGGAGATCCGGAGTCCTTCCTAGAAGTTAAAACAATCTTACTTAATGCATTAGGCGACAAGCAAGAACTTTCATATTATAAAGCCAAATTATGGGCAAATCAACAAGAAGAGAACTTGTCGGTTCAAAAATATTATAACAAAACCAAGGATGTCGTTCAAAATATAAAAACCATGGCTAGGAAAAATCCGACTTATAATGACTCTTGGCAAGCAATTTGTGCCTCCATAGAAGAAGATGCACTTGCTGCATTTATTTCGATCTTGGGAAACCTTATTTCGGTTATGTTACAGGCGGCAAAACTGAAAAATGTAGAGGCCTACGCTTTCCTACAAACCAAATCAGAACCAACTATCAACAAAAAATTGTTTCTAGATATTTTATTACAAAAAAGCCATTTTTGCTCGTTCAACAAAGAAATGAACCGGTTCAATAATCATGAAATTCGCAATGAAAATAATGACTTAGAGACTGATAATCCAAAAAAATCTCAGGATAACCCAGAGTCCATCCTTGAAAATGAACATTTTTGGAAGGACCACAATTCAGACTCGGGGAAAACTGTATCGAACCATTATTGATGGGGAAACAAAGTAATTGTAGTGTATCTCTAAAAAAAAGCACAGCAACCCAATGGATATCTGAAGACAAAATTCTTCTAAATAACGCCAAAAATATTGTATTAAAGTTAGACTGTGGGCCCGATGATTGAAATTTAACGGGACATTTTCTAAAAACCACCTGGAATTGCACGGTCACTACACAGAGAGAAAAATGTTTAATGAATTTAATTTACGCTTGTAGTGAAATTGACAAACCGCCTAAAAAACACAGTCTAAGGAAATTCCACTGCATTTTAGTGAATTTATAGTAATTTTTACTATTTTGTAGTGAATTTTTACCGTAATGAAATTAATTACAATGCTGTGAAAATTTTCATTACATATTATGGTAGTTACTTTAACTATCTTGTGGTAAATTTCATTACGCGTCGTAGTGAAAACATTTTACGTATAACAAATTAATGGATTTCATTACAGAACAATTATATTTCACTACAGTACAAATATATTTCACTACCATACACTTATATTTCACTACAATACAATTATATTTCACTACCGTACAATTATATTTCACTACAATACAATTATATTTTACTACAGATTTAGATCATACCACATCGAAAATCCTTGTGTAATTTTATCAGTTTTTCTGAATTGGTTGTAAAATAAAGTCGTGTAGCACATTTCCAAGTAATTTGTATTTTGAGTGTTTTTTCTGTATTTTTTAATTTGTAAGTGTAATTTAGAATTAAAATATTACTTATCCTATATGTGAAAGTGTAGTTAATTTTTTTAAAGTGGTGAGTACCTACAATGAAGTTTTTAAATGTTAGAAGTACTATTAGTGATGGTAGAGATCATGCGGTTGATTTGGTGTCCTACACTTCATGCGTTTATTTAAAAAATGATCAGGAATTAGTGGAAACACACATAGTTAAAACAGTACTCTCATACGAGTATAAAGTCATAGTAAACAAAGCCGAAGAATGTGTTTTAATATAAAAAAAAAAATTTAAAAATCCATGCGACCAAGTTTTTCAACAGTAATCATGTGTATTCTCGCTTACTGCACCACCATCACTATTAGTACTGCATATTTCTTTAGTTGAACGTACTGTATACCACTTATAGCAATTTTTTTTAAATGTTCAAGAAACAGTAGAACAATTTCAGACTAG
The DNA here is from genome assembly GCA_963556175.1 of Tipula confusa. NCBI lineage: Eukaryota > Metazoa > Arthropoda > Insecta > Diptera > Tipulidae > Tipula > Tipula confusa. The sequence continues at coordinate 34,753,461 of OY744475.1, forward strand.
TTTAAACTATTCTGAAATAGTTATACAAAGAACGCATAAAAAAATTAGCTAATGTATTTAATGAATTAACAACATATATAAAATCTACTTTTATCAGGTAAACAAAACAAAAACTTGCTGAAATTTGATGCATAACCCTGGTTGGCTGGAGAACAAAAGTGGAAAGAGACTTTAAGTGTAAGACGGCAGGATATTTTGACAATACCTGCGAACGAAATATTTTCAAAATGGCCTTTGTTTGAAAAATTTGAAAAATTAGGTTTAGTAACATATATTTATTTTTAAATATGAACAATTTAATATTATCTTTATCCAATACAGATTGGTTTAGACTTTATTCGGTTATTTGGTGAAGAAACATCTCTAATTTAATCTCTAATTTCAGAAGATGCTAAAATGTGAAAACACAAAATTACAAATTATTAAAACTAATATAAGTATAAAAATAAATTGATTTCATAATTCATGTAATAAAGAAAATAAGTCACAAAATTCATAAAAAAAAAATATTTTTTTAATTTTCTTCTTTCCAGAACAAATCTTTGAATTTTCATTAACCCTTTCGGTCATGATTTAATTCTAGCAGTGATAAAAAATCCATATACGTTCATTTTGAATCTGTTGGGCTTCCTAAAGCAGATTCTGAAAGAAATTTTGTTTTAGCTGCCGCTAGGTCAGAATTAGGACATGTACTCAAACGAGAACAAATCGGTTCAATAGGTTAAAAAAATTAAAAATTACAGAAATAAAATATTTACTTTATTTCAATAAAAGTTTACAAAATAATTCATTTAATAAAATAGTATCACAAATAAAAATTTATAAAAGTAAAATATAATTATAAAACAAAATATAACTTAATAATTTTAATTCAGTCTTTTGGTAAATACTAAGGAACTAGAACTTTGGTTTGGCGAAATTGTACTGATTTATATTTTGTTTTCATCTTTGCTGTGGAAGTTGTAAAAGCAATTATTGTCTTTACTAAAACAAAGATGCACATTACATTTGCAACAACTAACTCTACTCTTTCCTTTACATTTCGAGTATTTGCAGCGGCTTACTGACTCGCTGCGCAATGGAAGATGACGTATGTCATCATATCGGATTTCTTCAATAGGCCGAATTTCAGTTTTAGTGTTTTTCCTAGGTAAGCTACTGTACGAATCATCGTTACTTTTAGATAATGGCCTTCCCCTTTTTCGGGTAACGTTTTGATCAATAGTAGTCAAACAGTGTGACAAATACAGTCGAAAATTGAGTAAATCCATAACATCCTTTGAAGGGGTGCCAATATTTTTATGGGCAATTTTATATTCAATCCAGCTTGATACAACTGCCAAATCAATAAAATGCCCGATCACCCGTAATGTCCACTTTCTCGATTTATGGAAAAAGTGGTAAGAACTTAATAGTTGATCGAACAAATCAACACCTCCTATTCCCATATTATAAGTTTTAACGATTTGTGGTTGTTTTATTTGAACATACATTGAATTAAATTTATCGTATCTTCGTACCATAACTTCATCTCCGATTCCAGCAAAATTTGAAGCCAAATAAACCGCCTTGTTATCTTGCCACTTGATAACCTTCACTTTCCCATCTTTGCTTGTTACTTGATCTGAAGATCCACGGCCTTGCTTTTTCAAAGTTTTGTCATCAATGTTATGTGAGTTTCGAAATCTGTTGACACGAATGGTTCCGATAGCATTTATCTGCAGTTGGGTCAAACATTCAAATAATTGATAGAAACTAAAATAATTATCGAAACATAAGACATGTCCCGTAGTTTTGATCCTCTCGGTTAGTTGTAAAACTATGGCCGCTCCATAACCAAACCGCTGCACAGACCCACTTTTTAATTCGGTTGTTGAGCCTTGGTAAATAATAAAGTCGTAGGGTAATCCGCTTTTACCACATAACAAAAACACCTGAAATTGAAATCAAATATTTTATTTAAATGATTTAAGTACATCGACCTGATACTATTACTATACCTTAATACCCCAGGGACAGGGTTTCCCTTTAATGTACTGTTTAATACTTAAAAAAATTACCAAAAAATTTTAATAAAATTTTAATAATTTTTTTTACCAAAAAATTTTAATAATTCGTTTGACGAAGTTGGTCGAAAACTAGCTATATTTTGCTGCTGAGCATACAGATTGGTAAAGAAAGCCATACTTGAAAACATCTCCTGAGGAATGTATTTCATAAAAATAGCGTATGGAGATGTGTCCAATTCAACTTCGCACAGCTCATGTTCAAATTAAAAATCGGTTGTCTCGATGTTCCTTCTGGTAATTTTAGATTTTTCAGTTGTTTCAAATTTTTGGCTTTCATCAATAAATTCAAACTGAATATTGTCATCAATAACTATTTCAGCGAATTCATCGGTCCCCATTGCTAATAGTGTAGCATTTTCCTTTAACGTTGTTTCGTCCTCGTTAGAACATTCTGGGATAACTACTGGTCCTTGCATCATTACTTCATCAAATAAATCAAACGGTTTTTCTTTATTTACGCTTACTAAATCATTTTGATTATTTTCGTTGAGGATATCCTCCAAATAGTTGGCAGTAACTGAAACGTCCTCGTCCTCAGATAAATCAAGTTCGGAATCACTTGCATTTATTAAAAGAGCGGCTTCGTCCAAAGAAAGTTTGGCTTTTTTATTTTCACCCAATATTCGGCTTAGAGCTTGCTTATCACTCATTCCTAATTAATTATAAGATAATTTTAGCAGAAAATCACAACAGTTCAGTAGGAATGTCTACAAATAAGAACAACTTTATTAATGTATTTATTTGTACACAAATCCTTTGAATCAAAATGTATTCATTTGGGAACATACATTTACAGCAAGATTTAAACGATTAAAATATTAAATATACTTACTTTCTGTTTGGTTTATGAAAATTAAACACCTAAAATTTATAATATTATTTTTTTTATATTAATTAAACCGTTACAAATTAGTCAAAAACTATATTTTACTTGGAGCAAAAACGATATTCAACATTCACTCAACTTCATTGACTACAAACTGTCATTTAAACTAATATTAACATAATATCCGTGTAAAAAAATATGTAAAACATACTAAAACCAATACTAATCAAAATACATTTAAAAGGAAAACGATAATGTAAAAATTCTAAGAACTACACTGTTTTAAAAACGATGTGTACAAATGAGTACATCATGACTGAAAGAGTTAATTGTAGTGACTCATTTCATTACCATGTAATGAAAATATCAAAAGGCTCATTACAATAATGGTTAATTTCATTGATTTCTGTAGTACATTTCATTATTGCTATGAAAATATTGTAATACTTTTCATTGGTTGTTGTCAAAGTAATTACAATTTGTGGTAAATTTCATTACGGTTTTAAAAGTATGGTAATTATTTTCACTACTTCCGTTTTACATTTCATTGAACTTGAAGTTAAATTTCATTACAAATCGGTGAATTTAAGAACAGTGTAGTGAAAATTTTCACAACACCGTAGTAACAATAAATAGTTATTTTAACTACATTGTAATTAACCAAAAAGTTACTACGAATTCAATGATTATCATTACAGTTTTAGTTAAATTTCATTACATTTTTCTCTGTATATATATATATATATATATATATATATATATATATATATATAAATCTATAAATTTTTCTCTTGGAGCCCATGAAGAAAATCGACACCAAGGTTGCCGAGGTAATCTCCACTGTAAAGCCATGTAGCCTGATCTAATTCGTCATTTGGTATATTTTTTACTTTATACAAATAATTAATTTAGTTGGAAGAGCCATTATCCACATTCCGGATGTAACATCATTCCGACTATCTTAAGATATTTAATATGTTGCCATAATAAATATTGTTAGGCCGCCTGAAGCCATTAAATTTATTGGAAACTAAAGAAATGTCTTTTTCATAACCATACACACACATACTTATATACAGAAGATTATTTCTAAATATATATTTAACTTCTAGGCACTAATTTTAATTATTTAAAATTATTTTTATTTTTCTTACGACAAAGTATGACAATAACATCAACAGCAACAACAGCAACAGGCAAGAAAAAAGGTCCTTTTTTCTAAGCATAATATAAAACTCCCACGGGCAAAATTCCATGTTCCATATTTTTTGAGATATTACAAGACACAAAAAAAAAATAGGAATGAAAACCGAAAAAAAAAGAAAATGCTAGGAACCAACGAATAGAACATTAATGGTTGGAAAATAGTGGAGAGGTTTCATGTCATCTTCTATGTATTTATGTATGTATATACATTCTTATCCTAAAATGTTTAATCTTTTCCGCCTAGAGTGTCCTTTTTTCTAATTTCGTTTGTCTGTTATCCGACATGGCATATAAAACCGACGATTTTTTTCCCGTTATCATAGAGCCTGCCCTCTGGGTAAGCTTTTCAATATTATTATTATTTCGTTTTTTTTTTTTTTTCGGTTGGGTACAAACTTTTTTAATGGACTGATTTTGTCAACGCACAATTCAACGCGCGATCTATATATAATGATAAGGAATTTCCGCATCCCACATTACGATAACATTTCAAAGGTAGATAAATTTATGTATGTGTACCAGAAAAATGTCTTCATTATAACGAAATGAAAAGTGATTATATATTTTGGCTTCTCATAATGTAATCTAACGTAATCCACCCTCATCTATTATATATTTATGAAATTTGGCCTATGTAATTGTGTCTTGCCGAAATAATAAAGAACTTGATTATTATTTCGTTCATTAAATTACAATTTGATAACAGATTATCATCGAACCTGATTGAATGTGTACGTAAAGCTAAATGTAAACCAAAACATCAATTCCAAAAAAAAGAATCATCTTTTTTCGCCTTAATTTACAGCATGCAGGCAAGGATTAACATGGAATACCGGAGATAAAAAAACGTGAGGTGATTAATGATAGTTTTAGCTGTCCATGTAATAATAGTATACTAGTTGTTGTTGTTGTGGATTAATAATAAAACGAACAAAAAAATTCATGAGAACTCATCCTCACACTATTTCAAGGAGGAAATTTGAGATTGAACCAAAAATGAGATATGTGGTATAGATAGTAAAGTCAGCTGTAATCTGTATCAATTAAAATCAAATCACACATTAATGAACATGAGATTAATTTTTCAACATTATATCCTTCTAAATTAGTAATAGACTGGACTATCGTATTTTTAACACTCTGTGCTGTGGAAGTCATCTCACGTTTTTATATTTGGTGTTACGATTATTTGACATTATCGTTTGATGAATTAAATTTTTAAAAATTTATAGTTGAAAAAGTATTATAATTTACATTGGAAATGTAAAAAAAAATCAAGGGTGTCATATTACTTTAGACAACCAAGAAAGATAAATTCGGTATAAAAACGAAGATTTAACTTCTAGATATTACTCGACCCTGTTTGTGCAGCATTGGCGGGCAGAACGTGGCCAAACCGAGTCTTGTTTTGCTTCCCAATTTATTTGAAATACTACATTATAAAACAAATAAATGTTAGTACTCTACGTTAGGTGATACTGTAAACTGCAATCATGAGGTTTTGTCTTTATTTCCATTCACACTTTTTCTCACCACTCTTAGCAAGGACAATGACTTGTAAAAATTTCAAACGAGCATGATATTCATGGAATTCCACCACACCATCCTTGGTTTATCGAAACAGGTGATTAAATAATGGTTAGACTGCTGAACTAACAAAGCTTTACGTTTCTTTACAGTGGAGATGACCTCGGCAAAGATAATGATTTATTTACAATAATGTAGATTTGATGGAATTTTTACCAAAATACGAAGAATAGAATAGATTATAATTTGGTAACCTTAATGCTAGCGCTGGTCTGAAAATTTTTTTAAGTGAATACCTAAAAAATACGAGGGTTTGTGTAAAGTGACAGTAATCCAGTCACAATACTGTTTAAAATTGCAAACGCGCTATCAGAAATTGATATGATGATATCTGTGTAACTGGATTGAATGGGCACATAGTATTAAATAATTAATGGATTCACGATTGTCGGATTCCGTTTGTCCTAAAATACATGAGTCCTTAAAAAATATATATAATCACAAGTTTTAGAGACCAAAATGCCATGGGGTTTAAAAGCGGCGACCACATATTTGAAAAAGCAGCAGGTTGCTGATACTTCGAAGCACTCATGAATTAGAAGCAAGTTAATATGGTAAGATCAAACAATGCCTGAAAACTCAGATTTTTATTATTATTTTAGGCTCTATTCTGTTGCTAGATTTTAATAGTTTGTTTGCTCAATAAAGAAATACCCAAAACTTACCCTTAAAAATTATTACCGAGTCAATTATACTTCGAAACAGTTTACACAGACGTTTCTGATTAAAGAACATTCTCCGTTTAAACATCAAAATTAACTCCTATATTTATTAAAGCATATATCATTCCGTACAAAATAATGGAACAACTTTGAAACTAAATTAAACAAGTCATGTGAAATAAAAATACTGAGCAAGTCCGTTAGGAGCCATACCCAAAGTGACAAATAATAAAATGGTTGCAACCGAACATTATTCCCTACCTAGAATTGATAATATGTTGGCAGGATAAGCAACCTTCACTGTGTTTTGTATCTTCAACTTAAATGGAGCATATCAATAAGTGCCATCAATACTAACAAAGGTTTATTTTAGTTCAATAAATTACCTTTTGGACTAGACTTTTCAGTTTTCCATTGTTTAAAGTTTGATAAATCTAAAGAAGGTTTCTTGTTATATAGTCGGTATTCAAATAGGAGCTGTCAGTTATAAGGATTGATTGATTGATTAGAGTGTACAGCCTAGGACGAACCAGGAACGGCCAGAATGCCGGGCACCATCGTACACCCGTGTTTTATATAACAAAACCGAAGGAGTGGATGGAATGTTAGTTAAAATAGACTCGACCAGGTTGGAGACACCTATGCGATTGATAGTTAGTATTTTATTTGTGGTGAAAGGAAAGGAAGGGTATGTCAGTAATGAAAGAATTGGTCCGGTTTACCGGTAGCCAATATTCAAACTACTGTTATTTAGCACGAGACAATCACTATTATAATGATCTGCTCTGCATTTTGTCATATCTTATCAGGAACTAACAGGAACTACAATTTGCAAACATTTTTCTGTAATCTTGCAGTGTTTCTCTGAAAAAAAATCTATCAATGTGCTAATTTCTGCAAGCCGTAAGCTTAATAAATTGAATTATTTTTCGATTGAAATTTACAATTAAATATTAAAATATAAAAATATAACAAATATAATAAATTAAAAATATTGAAATAAAAATGTAACAAAATATAATAAATTTAAAAATATAAAAAATATAAAAAATTTAAAATATTAAAAATATGAAAAATACAAAAAAATACAAAAAAAAAACAAAAAATACAAAATATACAAAAAATACAAAAAATACAAAAAATACAAAAAATATAAAAAATATAAACAATTTAAATAATATAAAAAATTTAAAAAAACAAAAAAATTATAAAAATAATTATACAATTGTAACATTTACATCCCCTCCTCCCGTGGAAACATACTAAAGCCATTCCCCACACACCCAACAAATCATCCCTACTGCGTCTATCCCTACTGCGTCATAGATAAATCAGTCTGCCTCGACGTCCAGAAAAAATCTCCAAAACTCCAAAACGTTTCCAATATCCATGACATCCAAACGAATCAAATCCGAAAACCCATCCTTATTCCAGACAAACAAAGCTAACAAAACACACCATTTAAAATCGAACCACTCTTCAACCAATTACGAATATTTACAAACATTGACAACCAATATCAAAAAACCGATCAAAAATATACCCTTTTGGTGAACGCCCTCTTGAACATGAAACTGAATAATCCAAATCCATACGACCAGCAAGCAATGTCCATGACCATACGCCTCGCAAGCACATCAAACTGGGAACACGCAACGATTCGAAAGGAGTACTTTCAAACAATTGATCAAATTGAACAGGAACATTCTAATAGGAAACTATTAGAATTAAAAATTAACATTAAAAATTAACAAAAATTAACCCCTTATGATTACCCAGGAAATGCAAATAATTAAATAATCAATCACAGTCCATGTTAATATTATACGTACCCAATTCAACATTTGGACCAGTCCGAAAATGCATCCATGAAATGTTTTAAGAACAAAGTGGTGAATAATAGTTTTGATCTCCGCTCATATATTTCCCTATTTACCATGTTAATCGACGTTTCTATTTTACATACGAGAATCCCACTAATATACAATAAGATCAAACTGTTCAAAAATATATCCACTATAGTGCCACTATATCACTAAGAAAAAGAAAACAAAGAATATTTTTGGTCTAAAATTTTTAGACCTATTAAGATCTTCAATAACTATTTCACTAAAACTATACCACAATTGCGAAAATGATTTAATCACGGAGCGTGAAACCAACAATAACAGCCTTAAAACAGATATACATATTACACATTTATATTGGGATATCGGAGAAATCGAAGAAATAAATTTACTGTCAAATTTTCAGATATGCGTTTTTTTTTTAATATCCTAAAAAAAAAATTATCAGGTGACAAATAAAGCTTTAATTTAGGGAGTTTAATGCTGAAATTCATAAAATAATTTATTATTTCTGATACTAAAAAAAACACAAAACATATTTTTTTCGATCTGACAGATAAAAATCGGAGAAAAAAATTATCAGATATATCCGATAAATAATCTCTCTGATCTCCCCGATTGCTCCGATATAAAAAAAACACAGCCATTAAAGGCGAAAGTACGTATGCGGATATGAAATATATAAAATATCCTCAGTAACCAATCAAATCAACACATATAAACCATGTGACTAGCTTCACCAATCAAATCATACGTTTGCGGTAAAAACGGCAACAAAGTAAAAACGGCAACACAAATGTTTTAAATTTTTTTTTAAATGGAATACGGAGATTTTTGTCTGCATAAGAGTAATTTCATTGGTGCCGCTAGTCACATGGTTCATATGTGTTGATTTGATTGGTTACTATGAGGATATTTTTTATATTTCATATCCGCATACGTACTTTCGCCTTAAGTACACAAAACAAAATCTAAAAAAACACGTCCGATCTCTTCAACGATCATCGATCGACCACCAGGAGTTATCAAGGTTGTGAAGTATGCTATTAAAGCCCGAGCGAGTTTATAATAACCCTTTCAAAGCGTGGTGGATAATAAACTATTTTTTACACTACTAGAAGTACTACGCACCAACCATTACGGATTTTTTTAGATATGAAAATTAAATTGAAAAGTGAAACACTTGCTCTTTAATAATTTTAACGATATCGAAGTAGCCCGAATTTTAACTGTATTGTAGTAAGCGTAAATTTAAAATGACACTGCGTTTTGTTTTGTTATTGGAATTGTTAATTTTGTTGAGTCAAATCGGCGGTATTCAATTAAAAAAAATGGAGATTGATTATTTAGTCGGTATGCCACCTAAAATATGTGATAAAATATGCTGCTCCAAAAATCCAAAGATATTTAAATAAATCATGTGACAAATTTAAAATTTGGTGTAATAATAAGAGTGTTAATAAAATTTCCGAATATATACTTTTGGTATATTTTCAAAAGTTAATAAACAATTAGCAAAATTGCCTCCTTTTTATGGGTCCATTAGTCAATGACTCTGTGAACCAGTTCACAGAGTCCGAGTGCTTTGTTTGGAAGAGGTAGAAACCGCAGAGCAAATACTATGTGAGAGTGTTGCTCTGGTTAGAGGTGGCCTTCAATTCTCGGGCCGTTATTGTTCATTCTCTTCTTTAACAACATTTCAGAATGTATTAAGTCAACCCACATACTGTAAACGTTTGAGGATCGATCTATTGCAAGCCGACTTAAACGCTATGTAAAACTTGAATTCCGATTGTTGGATGTTGTAGAATTATTAATAATATTAATGGTGGTATTTTTATTGCTTTTTATTATTGTTTAGTTGTTATTGTTATTGTTAATCCAATTTATGGTTGTTGCTATAAAAGTAGAAAATCAAATATTGAAATGTAAAATGTGCTTTTGTAGCATCTAAGTTGAATAGTTGACTGTTTGAAAAGCGCTAATTAAGGGATCTATTTGAATTTTGTTGTTCTGTGTCAAAAAATGCCAGTTACAGTGATTCAATGTGCGCTCATGATATAGTCATCGTCTTTTTCATGTATGTTTAAAGACTGGATAGTAGAGCAGAGAAAGAACTCAAAACATAATAATCGAAGTAACTATACCAAAAGCGTTCACATAAGACAATACAGTACTAACCATGATACTGGTTCACTTTGCTCTCATGACAACGAAATAATTATAAATCATTGTCAGGCTTTTCAATTTTCAAATGATTGAAAACGATGGGACCAAATCCCATGTGACAAAATACCACCACAAACGTCTGATTAATTCTTTTTAACCTTGTTACTAAATTAATCGTCTAGCTGTTATGTTTTACCTCTTCCCCATTCACATAAAAATATAATATCTATATATGTAGAAATTAAAGTGATCTCGTCTACACCATGTAATTAAAGCATATATGAATGAAATGCCCGCAGAATATAAATTATCCACAAAAACCAATGTTCGAAAGTTATAAAATAGCTGGAGGCATCGTTTGTCGAGTCTAAAAATCATTTTTAATTACAAAATCATAAAATTGGTCAGGTGGAAAGGCAAATAGTTCATTAAAAATAGATAAAACGAAAGTGATTTGCGAATATATCATATAAATGGGCATAAACTCGTACATATTATGCGCTCTCATACATATTATGTGCGCGATGATGATGCCACAATGTTGTATCAATTAAAAATGTGATGCTTTTAATTAATCATAAAATATAAAGCTCCATTACTTTATATTTTCAGTGCAAATAATTTCTCTCGCCAAATACGTAAAGTTTATGGCTTCCGTTAAATTGATTTTTTTTACTATTTGGTTTTGCCTATGTATTTTATATCATCCGAAAGTATAAAAAGCTCATCTCTATCAAAATGATATATACTTATGTGTATATAAAAATAAAATAAAATCCGCAATTTATTTGTGTTCTATTATATACACGTAGATTTATATATCGGTGGTCACATGTTAAAGTTGCTAAAATAAATATTTTCCTTTGTTAGAAAAGCAGAAAAATATTGAAAGTTTTTTAATTTTAATAGATACCGTACTAACTAATAGATGGAAGTCAGCTCGTTTTTGAATTCGGCTTATAAATCAGCATTTATAAAATTACAAGGGATGCACACCGAATATTTAATTGGATAAAAGTGAAAGTACTTATGCGCAATACAGACAATAACTAAGTATACCAGCAGCATTTGCAAGGTAAAATGACAATATAAATTGACATTAAATTCCATACATGACATAATTTATTTTAATTTTTTAATTTTTTATTTTTTATGACTGAATTTATTCACAAGTCGACACTTTTATTGAGATGAAGTCCATAAGGCCTCCTTCTCATAAAGTGCCTCACTTTGTCTGTGGTTTTCAGCAAATTGTGCACCTCCACATTTATATGTTGAGCATTAAGCATCGCATGGATCACTGCGGATTTCTTCATCTTTTCATCAACAAATTGTTTGTGCAACGGAGTATTAACTATACAACGTAGCTTTTTGTTTTGAACTGCGTATACCATTTGCATGTTAATTTTTTTTCGTAAAGCGTAACGCTACTGTTGGTACAGTACCAATCTCTTTCTAAATGATTTTTCAGATTGTTTCGTTTTTTACTTTCTTAATGAGTGCCTAAAATTGGTTTCACAATCCGTTTAGGATAGTTTTTTCTTGCAAAGCACGACTCTATTTTCTTTCATGGATACTATTATTTTGGTGCTTTCCCTAAGTTGTCATTTGTATAATAACTAGATGTCTATCCACCTAAACTTCTATTTCATTTTTATTTTTGATTGGCGTTCAATATTTTCTGCCACTATTTGCTTAAACAGTAACCAATTTGATTTACTATTTATGGGTTTCTTCTTCCAATTATCGTTTCATTAATCATGATAATAACTGGAGTAGATTATATATCGTTCACCCTAAAAAGTATTAAATTATTAAATTCCACCTTTAGCCCTAAAATAAGTAAAAACTCAGCAATTTCAGTATTTTCCAAATTACCGATTACCGTTAAAAACCCTTCAAATCCGGTAACAAAGTTTGAGGGATATTGCACCCGTTACATAACCCTGTCGTGGCACTGGGGAGAAAAGATACCACTATTTGTGACCGTGGAAGGCAAACTAGAATTTTTATTTGAAAAATTAGAGAGCTTGGAAGAGTTGGAACTTAGTTCTAAGTTTATGGATGCTTTAACTTTAAGATTAATTTCTCGGCAAAAAAAAAATTAATTTTTTTAAATCAGATTTTTGCTAAACACTACCCAATTAAAAAAAGTCTCGTTTATTCTTCCAAATGTGCTTTTATCGCATAAAAGTGCACTATTATTGCATATCATATGCTTTAAACAACTCTTCCACAATCACGTCTCATGAATTTTTAAAATTGTAATATTTCATAGATCATGTTTTCCGAAAAAGGCTCCACTATCAAAGTATTTAGCATACCATGTTATTCGCAAGAGGCAGCACGATCAAAGTATTATGTAGTACCAACTATCGCCAGACGACTTTTTTTTATATTGTTCTCGAAAACACTTCATGCCAAACAGAAATATCACAAATCAATAATAATTACAAAATAGCTCAAAATAATAAAGCAAAAAACACTGAACAGATTTTTTGAATGAAAATGATAGTAGGCATACGTGTAAAACATTCCATTATACATAAGATGGCAGCATTTTCGTCTATAGTATAATCATGACATTCCGATATGATCTATTGTATAATCGGTAAATACCGGTTTTGTCGGTTTTTTCCTTATTTGAGTTACCGAAAACCGGTTTTCCAGAAATCAGTAAAACGAGAAACCCTTTTTTATATCGTAGGGGAAAATATATCGCTGATACTTTATAAGACGTGTTGTGGTAATCCAGTTGTACTTTTGCATGCTATCTTCTTCTATTTTTAAATCTTCTAGGTATCTAATGTTGTCTTTAATGAATATCGTTGATTCTTCTCTTGCTCGCTCTGCTTGAAATAGCGCGTGGTAACCGATATATCTTCGGATTTTTGCATATAAGGTTCTATATAGTAAAGTGACATTTTTTTGCTTTGCAGTAATTGTGGAAATGTTCTTCCTTTTTTGCATATGTTGGGCTGTTTAGTTTATTGCCATTTCGTGTGTATGGATAATCCGGTTTCTGGCGTTTTGCTTGTTTAGTTCCTTATTTTTTGTAGTTTTTTTGCTACTTCACATTGATAACTAGCTGGGTGCTGCCCGATGCAATTCACGTATTTTGATGGTGCATTTCTCGTTAGTTTGCACATTTCAGTTGGGTGCTTTTCAACAAATTTAACACACTTTGTCTCTCATCCACAGTATTTTTGCGTACGGATTTTTGCGTACCTTGGCATTTTGAACACGGCGTAATTTTTGTCGAACCTCTGTTAATTGCATGTATTTTTAATCTCATATTGAGTATGCTAGTAATATTTTACATATTTTGAGTGTTTATGGATTTATCAAACGTCAGCATAAGGAAGAAAAGTGCTCTGTATATGTCATAATTTCTAGGCTATCCTTTCCTTGGCCTTTCTGCTTTATTTTAAATCCTCTATAACTTTGATAGGGCGAACATTTTTACTCTCGTATGTGTGCCAGTGGTATTTCCTACAATTCAGTTTCATTGTAAAATTTGATGGCCGAGGATATATCGTTTTAAATAAATAATAAAATAACCATGACGACTGTAAAATTTAACAGAACAAACAAAACGTGTTATGGGTCTCAATAAATCAAAATGCTCTAAGCATGTTTTATGTTAACCAGATTCATTACGATTGCTGTGGTATCGACCTTTTTACGATAAATTCTATTCAAACCATTTCAAGTACATAGTATAAGCTGTTTCTACAACTCTTGTAAAGATTGGATTAAAGCAATAAAACTTCTGTTTTACTTTCACTTTCATAATTTAAATTTCTTTTAAGTTGGAAAATGTATTTTCGGAAGATGTGGATTTTAAACTTTTTGCTTTCGATGGACCGGTTAAGCGACAACTTCAAATTTTAATAATTTAAATAAGAGTAAATAATTTACATTAAAACAGAGAAATGTGTACAATCCTCCTGTATATATGATTCAATGTAAATCAAGTCAAAAAAACCGTTAAATTGACAAAATACGTCTTGTTAGTTACAAAAAAGTCCAATTAATATAAATTATAATTCACACAAAACTCTAAAATTTATGTAAATTACAGATTCAAAAAAAAAAAAAAAACATTTAAAACAAAAATCAAATGAAATAACTGTTAAACTGACAAAACTCTTCATTATATTTACAGTAAAATTTAATTCAATTTAAAAAATGGTCTTCATTTGATAATAAAGGGAGACTTTAATTTAGCAAATGTGGATTAGGATTATTTAGATTGCAATTTGACGTCATTAAAAATAAATGCATTTGCGAATAATATTATATCCAACATTTTTAAAAAGTTTTGACATCGACACGTTGATATCCCATCAAGAGACTGCAATAAATTTAAACCAATTTGCTCATGTTTCCGAATTTCACAGACACGTTGATATCTCAATCTCTTACTCACGACTCGGAATATTCCTTGCCTCATCATTGAGTTTTAAAGCAATCCCGTTTGAGCTTTTGTTATACAAAATGAAATCTGAAGTTTATTGTCTTTTCGACCCCTCTGGTTGAATAGCTGCTGGCATCACCGTAGTAAAAATACGCATCTAAAAGTTATGGATGATCTGCTTTCCGATGAAGGTCGTAAAAATTAAAAAATATTCGTAGTCAAAATTATCAATTTTGGTCGATTATCAACCAGTCTTGGAAGCTTAGTAAATGATGAAAAATTGTTGCATAACATTTCTGGATAAGTTCGGGCCAGCTCGAAATGGTAGGCGACTTGAAAACTGTAACGTTCCGTATTTTACAATAAGCACCCTATAATTTGATTTCTATAATTTGAAATTATCGAGGTCAAAAGGCAAATATATGCTTGTTTAAATGCCTAAGGACCATGATGTTTATATCTTTTAACTTTAATCTGAAAAGAAACTTTCGGAGAAAATTGGTTCAACTTCCTTGGTACATCCAGCCAACTGAAGGATTTTAACTCCACCATGTGCGCCTCATTTTGGTGGAATCTGCAAAAAGCTTGAATAAAAACAGCAAAATTACAACTGAAATGCGTGATTGGTAACTCTAATTTGACAATCGAACCGATTTTGCCTTACCGCCAAATGTCGTTAGTCAGTTTTTGATGATGTTATTCTGCTCATAACTGAATGACATAACTGAATTAAAATTTATCCGAACATACAAAATTGCAATATTTTGAATGGTTTTTGGTTTTTACATCTCTTGGTGGATTTTTGGTCGTGACCCTTCAGAACGCCTAAATTTTACTATTTGCACATCTGCCCGAAGTAATTTCGCCACTATCTGCTTCATTATATCGAAATCATTTGCTGTTATATATCTGTTATCTGATTTTGCTATGGATCAAGTTTATTGGCTTCAGACCAAATGCACAGCATCTGTCGATTTTTTGATATCTAAAATGCATGCTTTCCATGAAAAGCGGCAATTACTACTGGGAGATTGGCTACACCCTAAACGTTCTAATTGTTTAAGGTATCATTCTGCAAAATTGATCCACTATTACGTGTTCTATTGAATTTTCATCCACATTAGTAAATTTGTAAAAGCTAACCCCTTTGCTAATTTTTTTGCATAAAAACTTTTTGTGGAAATGTATCAATATTTATTTTAGCAGTACTTTAACTGATGTCACACTCAGAAAAAAATACTTTAAAATTAATTTATTTTAAAATTAATTTATATTTCATATTTATTTTATAGTTTTTTACTATTATTGTTTGTCAATGTGGTACATCCTGTTATTATAATAATTTCTAAACTTTTATATTAAAGGTATATGAAATTAATAAGGGATCGTGTTAATATCTAATAGTATTTGCTCTATTAAATATATAAGCATTACTATAGAAAAGTAATACGACGTTGTATTAATTTAAAATTGTGCAAAAACGAGCTCTAATTTTAAATTAATACAACGTCGTATCACTTTTCTATAGTACTGCTTATACAGTTAATAGAGCAAATACTATTAGGTATTAACACGATCTCTTATTAATTTCATAGGACAGAGCATTAATGCGATAGGATGATGATATTATATTAATTGGGTTCAAACCGTTAAAATAAACCGATTAAAACTATATGAACATAGTATTAAGTCAGTATGATAAACAGAATAATTTTAATCTGATCAATATAATAGAAGTAACAGTTTGGTAATTTTAATTTAAAACAAAATACGTAAAACAAAATACGAATAATAGGATGTACTATCAAATATTACAATTTTCACTTGTTTTCAGATTGCTAGATATTACACAACTAAAATTTGAAAGCCAATAGAGCAAAACAAAACACGATGTTTTTTCATCGAAGATGAAATAGCTATATATGAAAATTGGAAACAAAAAAGAAAATGGCTTGTTTTTATAAATATATTGTTGAATGAAACAGAGAATCTACCAGAAAATTATTTACCCTACGTCTCCACCTGATATAAATCATACCATTACCATTAACATACCATAAGACTAAATTATTAAAGATGGCGTCTAGTGGTCAATGTACCATAAAAATGACATTTAGAAATCATTCGTTTATAGAATATAGAACAAGTGTCACCTTAAAAATTAATGTTATAAAATGTTATCGTCGCATGATATTCCAAATGTTAGAATTGCACTTGGTTTAAAATTGTTAAAAGAGCTCAAAAATCTACAACAGGCTGAAATAGAAAAAAAGAGAAAACGAAGAACACCTAATTTTTGGGTTAATTCGTTTTTAGTTAGAAGGAGTGAACATGATATGGAAATGCATCTACTAAAAGATTTAGATTGGGGTAATGGTGATAATTTTAAAAACTTTACGCGAATGCATGTTTCCCAGTTCGAAAAAGTTTTGGCGTTGGTGAGTTGACTGAATTACATTATAAATAAACTAAATTTTTATGTAAATTTACATTGAAAACTTTGTGTTAATAATTTTTTTAATTCTAATTTATAGGTGGAACCTGTAATAAAAAAACAAAACACTGTGTTTCGTGATGCTATATCAGCCAGAGTACGCCTAGCTGTAACGCTGCTATTTATTGTATGTGGTGATAGTTACCGTTCTCTGGAGTATATATCAAGAGTGTCGTACAAAACGATTTCCAGATTTGTTCCACAAGTTCTTGAAGCTATATGGAATACTCTCGAGCCCAAGGTAAACAACAATTTTTAAATTTCGTGCAACAAAATATTTAATTAATTTTTATAAAATGTTATTAGGTTCCACGCAAAAAAGAACAATGGTGTAAGATAGCCGAAGATTTTAATAAAATGTGGCAATTTCCACATACTTTGGGTGCTGTTGATGGGAAGCATATTCGGATTTAAGCTCCACCTAATTCTAGCTCGAATTTTTACTATTACAAAGGACACTTCAGTATAATTTTATTTGTCATTGTGGATGCCCATGGAAAATTTTTGTTTATTGATGTTGGGTCAAACGGTAGGATCAATGACAGCCCGATCTACAAGGAAAGTCCATTCTATGAGGCATTAACGAGTGGCGGTTTAGATATACCGTTGGCTACAAAATTACCGGGGCAAGAAACAGATACGTCATTTTTTTTAATCGGCGATGACGCATTTCCATTGTCTCGGAATCTGTTAAAACCTTTTAATAGAAATATTGCCTTATCCGTTCCACAAAAAATATACAACTACAGGCTATGTCGAGCAAGGATGATCGTGGAGTGCGCATTTGGAAGATTAGTTGCACGATTCCGAATATTTCATAGGCTAATAGAAACTTCTTTGGAAACGACGGACTTAATAGTAAAGGTGGCTTGTGCACTCCATAATCTATTGACAAAAGAAGCTTGTCATGTCATTCAAGAAGACGAGGTTGTACAAATCAATAATTATGTTGATCCCATCAGCATTCAATACGTGGAATGTAGTAAAATGGCTACATCCACACGAGAAAATATTGTTAAGTATTTAATGTCAGATGGAGCGATAGATGGGCAGTTCAAAAAAATTAATTAATTTTAGAAAATAGAAACAAATTTTTAAAAATTGTATAAAAATGTTTTATTTCAATGTAAATTATATTTATAAAAAATCACGAGTTAAAATAAAATAAAATCAAATAATTTAGTCAAGTAAATAAAATAATTCAGTCAGTAAAATTCATAATTACAATTACAATAAATAAAATACTTTAATTTTATTTATTGTAATAAATAAAAAACAGGTAAGAAATAACTTAATTTAAAAGATTGCACTTTCGTCGATATCTGCATTATTCAAAGCAGTATATATTAAATTTGTAGGCGGAGGTGTCATAGGTGTACTAGTTCGGATTAATTTTATTGTTTTAAAAGGAGTTAGTGGTTTGTTTCCTGGTAATTGTTAAATAAAAACTCCTGAGGATGATGAAGATGGTGAATAATTGGGTAACGGGCAAGTTGGAGATGTAACAGCAACTGAAGTGTTCAATAGCCGTATTTTTAGCTTCGTCAGTTGTTGGTGAATAGATCCCATAAATTGGATGGCGTTGATCTCTGGTATTTGACGTAACTGTGTAGCTATAGCTTGTGCAAACACTTCAAATTGGTCCAGTTTTGGTCCGAATTTTACAGTGAAATCTATGAACTTATTTAGCGCATCATCGAAATTCACAGTTGAAGTTGATGAACTTTAATTAGATTGTTTCCTTTTCTTTGGTGGTGGCGCATTTATTTCTCTTTCATTTTCAACTTCGTAGTAAGTCTCATCTGACGTACTGAAATCATTAGATGTACTTGTCGAGCTTAATACACCCACGAAGTTTTCTGGATCACTTTCAATCTAAAAATATTTTTTTTAATGTTGGATAATATATATATATATATATATATATATATATATATATATATATATATATATATATATATATATATATATATATATATATAATATATATATATATATATATATATATATATATATATATATATATATATATATATATATATATATATATATATATAATGTATTATACATGAATATTTAACTTACATTTAAGTTGTGTTGACCTTTTCTATAAACAATGCGGGGATCAAGAAATGCCATCTCCTCAAAATAAAATAACGAGCTTTCACGAATTTCGTCTAGGCCTATTCCAGATTTTTTTGAACTTAGAATTTTTTTTTCTGACGTGTACGCGGTATGAAGATTTTTAATTTTTTTTTAATAATTTCTTCCTCTATTAATATTTCGGCCGCTATTTTTCTGTATGCATTGTTTTTAATGTCTGTCCTTCTGAATAATTTGGAATTAATATTCCAAAGGCATTCATGGTTTTTATATAAATGTATTAATTTTAAAATCTCTTCGTTTTTCATTTTACAATTTTTAATCACACAAGACAAAGTTTCAACTTTTAAATGTAAAATCAGAATGACGCCATTTTGAAATTAAAGAAATGTCATAATATTGTATACCATAAGTCTACCATCAAGTTATACCATTATGGTATAACTTGATGGTAGACATATGGTAATGTTATGTTAATTGCGAGTCTCCACTAGCAAACTGTTATAATATCAATGGTATAACTTGATGGTAATGGCAGGTGGAGACTGGAGAGCCTATGTTAGTAAGCATTTTAAAAGAATAAAAGATAAAAAAAAGATAGATAGCTTGACAAATAGACGTAATAATGAGTTTATGGTATTAAAACTAAAGTATCTACTGTAACCATACTATTAACTTCCGACAATATTAAATTTATAGTGAGCACCTTATTTAATTAAAATAAAATCCTATAAGTATCAAAAGTATATCCCATTAATCAAAATAAAATTAATAAGATCCAAGTTTTTTAATATTAAACAATAAGATCAACAAGTTAAACTTATCGAGTAGTAGTTTTAGAATAACACTACAAATCGCATTAATTTTACAGGATTTGTAGGAAAATTAATAATTTGTCCTATTAAACTATTAATATGTACGATCTTGTTGAACTACTAACCAAATTGAGTGAAAAGTAATTAATTCAAAAGTAGTTTGGTATTATTTACGGTCTTTTGATATTAATGGCAGCCTTATTAACTATTTACTAGGACGTTTTTTTCTGAGTGCACGAGCTTTTGTTGAAATGTTTTACCCGCTCTACAATTTATACCGAATTTAGCTGTATAGCAGTCATATTTATATAGGTTCATTGTTTGGGAGAGTGTCATATTTAAAACTTCTTTTAAGATCCAGTTAACTAAATTTAATTTTTTTTTCTGTTTAGTTACATCCATTTAAACTTACCTGTTTTCGCAAAATTCTTACTCTTGGTTTCGACCAAAAAATCGGTTGTTTTTTTTTACAAAGGGAAATATTTTAATTTTTTTTATGTATGTGTATTGAAATTCTATGTATTAGAATTATAAATTTCAATATTTGAATTTTACCGTTGATTTTTTTTTTCATAGAAATTTATTATAAATGGTTGCAAATCTAAAATGTTTAAAGTTTAATAGAAAATAAATGGCTCTTAGTGTTTTAAAGAAATAAATAACTTTTATTTACATTTGAATCGCAACAAAAATACATGTTAATGACATTTTTCAAATAAATGAAGGTTTGTTCATAAAATTTTCTAGAGGAAATTTTATATTTTAGTACAAATGTAAAAAAACAACAGCAAAAGTTCTCTTCATTAGTACAAATCGGTTGTTTTTTCTACAAATCGGTTGTTTTTTGTTTGCATGTGTAGGTAATAAATTTTGTGTTGAGACGCAATTTTTTTGAGAATGTATACTACCAATGTAATGTAAACAACCAACTTTTTGGTGGAAACATACACTTACTGTATTATCAGTTAAGGCGAAAGTACATATGCGAATATAAAATACAAAAAATATCCGTATAGTAACCAATCAAATCAATACCTATAAATCATGTGACCAGCTTCACCAATCAAATCACACGTTTGCGGATATAATGATGCGTAGCAAAATAAAAACAAAATTAAAACGGAGATAAAAATGTTTTAAATTTGTTTTCAAATGGACTGCGGAGATTTTTGTCCCCGCACGAGTAATTTGATTGGTGACGATAGTCACATGGTTTATATGTGTTGATTTGATTGGTTATATGCGGATATTTTTTATATTTTATATCCGCATACGTACTTTCGCCTTTAAAGTTTTTTTTCGAAATGAATTCAGATAAATAAAAATACGAATTGATGGTTAAGTTAATTTGAGCTCTTTTAACTTATGACCACAGATATATATATATATATATATATATATATATATATATATATATATATATATATATATATATATATATATACATATATATATATATATATATATATATATATATATATATATATATATATATATATATATATATATATATATATATATATATATAAATATTTATATATATATATATATATATATATATATATATATATATATATATATATATATGCATGTAGCTTTACCACAATCAGAGATAGAAAATTTAAAATAATGAAAATTCATTGTTATCATTGAAAATAATTGGTAGAAAACTAACAAAAAAACAAAAAAATAACAGAAAAATTTAACAATTTCCAGCACAATGTACATGACGTTACAATATAATCACTAAATTTGTGTGTGATACAAATGATTTTCGTGATCAGTCTATATGCACACAAGGAATGAGAAAGAATTAAAATTGATCCATTTCTTCTCGCGTTGCAATGCTGCCATCGCGTAGTACACCCTCCACGCCGATCTCACACCCAACATCGATTGGGAATTTATGCTTCATTTCAAATTCATTTCAGTTTTATTCATTTAGAATTTGGTTGGTTTGTGATAGATAATAATACATAAAACAAAAAGATTCGAACTCTAGGAATGTAAAATTTTTTTTTTGTTTTATCTCCATGTTATCATCATCTGTTATCGGATTTTATTTCCCGTTGCCATATATATGAACACTATAAATACAGACGTGATATATTTTATGGCCCACATGATGGTCATATATTTTTCAATTTTCGGTCGCTATATATACATATATACATCTATATAACTATACCATGCATATTGTATATTATGGTTATCGCCGCTTAAAGTTATTTCCCCGTTATAATGGTAAACAACCCAATATCAACGAGTCGAAGAGGAAAATGCCAATTTTATTACCGTTTGTATTGGTTATTGAAATTAGGCATTGGTTTCATGAAACTTCGTGTAAATAGCAAATAGTCTGAAATGGATGCGACTTAATGCATATAGCCTGGTAAATGAAAAGGTAAATTGTTTTGATGAATTGGAAACTGTTATCAATATTTGTAGTGTGGTTATTCCGAATTTTAAATACTTGGTGTTTAACCATTATGAGATTGACTAAGTTTCCATCATTTTTAAAGTGACAAAACTAAATACCGTGTTAAAAGGTGTCTGAGTCTTTTTGCTGTTATTGAAATACATTTATAGTTTCGTAAGTGATGGAACATTATTGTTTAGAAATTGAATCCAACGTAAGCTCACACTACATTAATCGAAATACTTCAATTGTTTTCTTTTAACTCTTTATTTGAGTGCATAAACCAAACTAAGATTACTCAGGAAAGAGATGGTGAATAAATAGGACGTAGACCCGTCATACCGGTGAGTCAGAAACGTAAACCAAGTTTGTAAAAAAGAAGAGCGTAGAGAGTAAGAGTAATCACTCCGGCCAAATGTCCTGCAGTTTTGAAAATTGGAATCAAGAAATGGACATAGGGATCTATGGGGTAAACAGTAAAGAATCAATGTTTATTTCGTTATTGCTTAAACATCATGGTTGTAGGTTATATGTCCAGCCAAAGAAAAAATAATAATGCCACAAGTCTAAAATAAAAGACTTCTGGCTCTGATTAATTTAACCAATACAGTAATACTGCATAATATATTACTTCAAGCCAAAAGGATGGAATATTTAAAATGAAAACTTTCCTCCTTTCATCCAGAATCTATGCACTTATCGATACGACCGATAAACTATCTAGAAGTACCATATAAGTAAGTATCCAAAATCTATGAACAGTTATGACAACTAATTTTAGCAAAAGTCATTATGGTTTTCGTAAAGCTCGCTTTACAATCGACGTAAGCTCTTGCCTGGTGTGTTTAGTTGAAAGGGTTAATAAGTTCATGATGTAATACCTAACAGTAGTTCCGTGGGGCATTATGACATAAAAAGTCGGGAGTTAGAGCTTACTCGATAAGAATGTGATATTCTGACATGTTTTGTAATATTTATATGTGAAGTCTTTTGAAGACTTACGAATGATTATATTTCAAAATAATCCGTAACCAATGAATGGTGTTCCACGCTAAGTAATATTAAATCTAGTGTGCCTGCAGTATATAATGAAAACATATTTCAAAATAAGATCAAAAGAATGAAAGATTCAAAGAATGAATTAATTATGGCAAACTTGTGGCTAATCAGTTTGACCTTTTTTCACCTTGGAACTTACTGGGTTAAGTATAGTAGGTATAATTTACAGAATTATACCTCTAACTAACTAGTCCCGATCCGTGAATTTGGTAACATTTGGTTTAACTTTGGACTTTGGATTCATTGACTATCATTTGAGTGATATTCTACATGGACAAATCTTGAAACACCAGTAGCACTCAGCACAAATGATAAAGTTTCAACCTTCTTAAGGTAAAATAATATTTGTTTGGCAGAAGAATTGGGGGTGTCTGGTAGTGAACGAGAGTGGTTAGCTTATAAGTTGTCTGCCAACTTAAATATGCTGTGTCAGATCACTAAAAGGATTGAAACTGGGGATTTTGCTTTGAAAAATTATCGTGTTAGTTGTTTTCATATACCAACAACCAAGGTGACACATTTTTTTGATCACAATACATAATAGATCATTTTTAAAAATATCCTGATTGCGCATTTCCACCAAAAAATGCGAAGACTACTCTAAGGGGTGTTGTATAGAGCTGCCTTGTTGTACGATGAAATAATAAGAAAATTTTAATTTTGAATCTCAATGAAGCTGATTTCAAAACAGGCAGTTCACTCAAATGTAGTTCACCCGTTTCTTCTTAGAATGTGTATTATATAGTTGAGCTGTAGTTTAATAGTCTTTAGCCTATTGCAATAATACGTGCGGAACTTAAATTCGTAGAAAATTTGCTTGACACTTTCTAACCAAGAGCTTTATTTTGAAGATAAGGTATATTATCAGCAGGTTTGATTTGACCGAGAGATCGTTAGTCAAAATACAGTTCTGCCCTAATGAGCACATTATTATTATTATTTTTTTTAATGTAAAATCATGCTAAGGGTAGTATAAAAGAAATTATATGATTGAATTGTGACATTTGCCTTTCAAGCACTGATGACTGTAAAGTCACCCGTTAAGGGAGTGCAAATTTTCGATTTTTTAAAAATCGACCCTGCAGTTAAAGAATTTATATTAAAATATAAATTATTTTAAGTATGCTGTGACATTGCATCAAGAAGTGCTCTGCAGAGTAACCGTTCGAGTTCAAAACCATTTGGCTTGATAATGAAATCCCAAATATTTTTAAATCACACTGTTTTACAATATTTCGTAATATATCCATAACTCAGTTGTGGGTTTACCTTTGCGTGAGTTATGTATTATTATAAGAAAACTCACAGAACTCAACAGATCTCAACTATATTCAAATTATATACATGTATGTGTGCCAAAATAATTTTAGCGGGACTTTTTTTAAAGTGTGTATGTGTGTAAATATTAAGCTCGATAAAAGCTCGATAAAAGCTCGATAAAAGCTCGATAAAAGCTCGATAAAAGGTCGATAAAGAAAGTTTATATTTTTATTATTATTTTTATTTTATTATAACCTGGGGTCGATCGATGATCGTTGAAGAGATCGAACGTATTTTTCCGATCTCTTAATTTTTTTAAAAATTAATTTATTTTTATTAATTTTTTTGTTTTCATTGAGTTGTGTTTATTTGTGTGTGTGTGAGTGCAAGGGAAACAGTGAAATGGATCGAGGACTCTATCGTTTTTCCCAGAGAACCAGGTTTCAATGCATAATTATTAATTGTGCATCTTTTATTTTTGTTCTATTATATTATATATCTGACGTGTTCGAGTTCTGTAAGTTTTGAATATTTTACCAAAATCCAAAGGAAAATACAGTAGCTCAACTTTGAGTTTTGTGTTGTTATACTTGGGATATTTTTAACTTTGAGCAACAATCTCAATGCACTAACGTAGAATGTAGTAGTTTTTTAGCTTAATTTGAACATATATATATATATATATATATATATATATATATATATATATATATATATATATATATATATATATATATATATATATATATATATATATATATATATATATATATATATATATATATATATATATATATATATATATATATATATATATATATATATATATATATATATATATATATATATATATATATATATATATATATATATATATATATATATATATATATATATATATATATATATATATATATATATATATATATATATATATATATATATATATATATATATATATATATATATATATATATATATATATATATATATATATATATATATATATATATATATATATATATATATATATATATATATATATATATATATATATATATATATATATATATATATATATATATATATATATATATATATATATATATATATATATATATATATATATATATATATATATATATATATATATATATATATATATATATATATATATATATATATATATATATATATATATATATATATATATATATATATATATATATATATATATATATATATATATATATATATATATATATATATATATATATATATATATATATATATATATATATATATATATATATATATATATATATATATATATATATATATATATATATATATATATGTCATGAAAATACCGACGGCTATATCTGAAGTGCTATTATAGTACATTTTACCTTTGTCGGCATATGCCAACGTGTCTCACCGCAAACCATTCAAAATGACGGATATTCCGAGGTGTCCGCGAAAAGGTTTTATCTAAATAAATTATAGAAATTGTATATTCTTATTTTTTTTTTATAAAATATCGTTCGCTATTTAAATTAATATTCATTGTGGGCGTTATAAAAAGCGTAAACAGAAAATGAAAAACAAA
The DNA here is from genome assembly GCA_963556175.1 of Tipula confusa. Classification (NCBI taxonomy): domain Eukaryota; kingdom Metazoa; phylum Arthropoda; class Insecta; order Diptera; family Tipulidae; genus Tipula; species Tipula confusa. The sequence continues at coordinate 34,780,006 of OY744475.1, forward strand.
AAAATGAGAGCTACACGAAGAATAGGAATAAAAAATAGTACTAGAGCAATTTTTGAGCTATAATCTCATATCACAAAACCTCAGATTATAAACTATACTATGTACCGACCTGCAGGCCCGATTCTATGAACAACGATAAATAAATAAAAATCCGAGAGTAACGATTAATCAGCAACCGACGGTTGGTTTTTTCGTCGATTCTATGAACGACGATATATTATAATTTACGCTTGGTTTTATTGTAGTTTTACTGCAGTTTTTGAATATGTGGTAACACTTTTTTGTGACGTATACTTAATTTGTTTTTGTTTCTATGGTTTTTACTCAAATTTGTTGTTGTTCATATTTATGAAATGTCAATCAATTTTTTTTTAAATAAAGAAATTGAATTGGATATTTTGTACAATTACAGTTTATTTTATTTAATTTTGACTATTTTATAATTTCAAATGTAATATGTTTGTTATAATATGTGAATATGTTAATATTAAACGTCAAAAATGTTTTATCCTCTGATTTATACACCAAAAACTGGGAGTAAATCAGAGGATAGAACAAAATCGGTTAATCGTCAGTTTTTTCGTCGTTCATAGAATACAAACGACGATAAACGTTTGGTACCAATACCCAAGTCAATCTGATGGAATAATTAAAATCTAACCAAAAATGATACGAGTGCATTGATCTTAAAATAACACATTGAACCTGTTAGCAGATTTAATAAGAAAAAGCGAGTGTTTAATATAGATCAGTACAGAAGATTCAATGATTAAGCCACAATGCAAGTCTTCACAAAAACAAATGATGGCGCCAAGAATTCCTAAAATTCAATGAAAATCAAGAATAGTACAGTGAAGACCTATAAGTTCCAATAAACAACCTGTTCAATGCGCAACTATAGTTTTGATTCATACCATTCAGTTTATTTATTGATGGTATGAAAAATGGCGTATAGTGTGAATAATCCGTGAAATTCTGATCCGTAGAATGGTATTGCAGTTTCTGATTCATATTTTTCAATAGTAACCAACGGTAATCTGAATACGGGGTATGACATTGAAACGTTAACACTCCAAACGTTTTGGTAAAAATAAAAAACTCTCTTTGAGTTGTTTCCTTGCGAGTTTATTGTTAAATTTTTATGGCCGTTCTTCGATCTTCCATTTTCTCTGGTAATTTTCTTCTTAATTCATTTCAACTATGTTTTGGAATTCTGGGGTTTATCTGGGGTCTCTTCTATTATTACATTAATTTTGGCTTGCATCTCTTGATGTTTTAAGCTCAGCACGATGATTTGGGTGGGAAATTACTACACTTGCGGTAATAATGTTAAGATCTCTGTTACTATTTAATCGATCTCTATACAAGCTTGAGATTTTATATTGACACATTTTGAAGTCTGTATTGGTAACAAAATTTATTAAGACTTCTTGTCCATTACAACAGTGACCCGTAACAACAATTTATAGGTTTTGTTACTTGGGATCATAAATAGTTGACGAAGTGGTCCAATCCTAGCAACCTTACAAAAACAAAAGCCGCGGATGGGGTTGTAAAATTTTCACTTTCCTAAAGCTACCTTTTGTAAAGTTTGAGGGCTATTTAAAAATATCGCTTGGGATTTTGATGTTAAATTTTTGCAATCATAAATATCAGTTAAATGTATTTTACTGAACAGTTTTGTCACAAAATATTAAAATATTCAAAAGCACAACACAATAATTGTACGGCAAAAAAAAAAATTGTGTAATTTAATAGTTTTAAAAAATCAATTTGAAACAAGTGATATTGGAAAATAAAGAAGTTTTCTTGTGTGCACAAACCTATTTAAGGATATAGCCCACAAAAGCTTTACGTTTATAAATTTACGAAAGAACTTTTTATATTATGTACGATCTACGTTGAGTAAAACATGACATGGGCGGATAGAACGAAGAAGGGTTGAAGAAAAAAAATATACAATTACTTTAAATTAATTTTTTTGTTTAATTTTGAGTTAATTAGAAAAGTTTTTCATTAAAAATTAATATTCAAGAATGGAAAACTACTTTGTAACTACATATATATATTATTATCAAATACAGTTATATAAGATCTAGAAGTTTTACAGTTTGTCAACAAAATTTAGTTCTTGTTTCATTCTTTAGATTTCATATGATAATTTATGTGTAAATGTCTATATAGACAAGGTTTGATTCGACCAGAAACACAATAGTCCACAAAACACCTTTTCATAATCAAATATTAATTTTTCATTTTTAAGATGAAAAATAAAAATGCAGAAAACCATAAAATTGAGATTAATAAAGAAATTTTGTATAAAATAAAGGGTTCAACACTGTGCTCTGCGTACCTAATTTAATTCCCATATGAATCCCTATCATCATCTTTCATGTTTTTTCACCGAAAACTAACCAAAAAAAAAAAAAAATAATAATAAAGACATAAAATGAAAATGGGAAAATTTGATAATCCTTTTTTTTGTCTGAAATACCATTTTTTTCCTTGTTTTGAGTTTTATAATTCATTACACCCAAAAGTGAACCAAAAATACTGTACGAAAGTACAAAATCCAAAAAGCATAATGAACATTTTTAATTAGTTTTCCTTTTTTTGTTCGTGTATGTGTGTTTGTGTGTGTATGCGTCCCAAAATTATTTACTTAGAGGAATCATTTTTTAGATTATCTAATAAATGAATTATCATTATTTAAATTATCAGAAATCTTGCTTTGTGTTTTGATTGGGATGAAAAAGCGCTGAACGAAAATAATCTTTTGAATACGAATAAAAAACAAAAGCCATTATCTATGGCATATCATAATTCGAACCAGGAGTTTACAATGTTCCCAAATTTTACTAGTAATAAAAAGTTGGATCCTTTTAATGGAGATTAAGTGAAGTGCCTCTGCACACCATACATTTTTGTAACTAAAAGAATTATTTTATTTTTACTTGGTTCATTACAACTGAATTACAATTCATTTGCTATAATTGCAGATTTGCAGTGTTTTTAGCAAAAGTTGCTTTCATCTGTTTTTGGCAATTTTAAGGTATATAGGATATTACAGAGGATGCTACTTTTATTGTGCTTTGGTAGATCGCGATCCAGGTTATATTGCAGTCCTCGATTTTATCAAAAATTTTTGTCACACTCAAAAAGACACTTGAACATATTTTTATGCTTTCAATCACATTCCAATTATTTTCTTTAGATCGAGTTTCGAAGAGGATGGTTACTCTAACGCTAACCAACTTTAGGCAAACGATGTACTACTCCACTCTCTGAAGAAACTGCGAGAGGTTTAAATGAAAGGTATACTCTTACTCATGTCAATGGTCTTTGCTGTTATAAAATACTCGCTTCTATTTTTAGTTATAAAAATAAACAGACCAAAGACAAACAGGAGTCCAAACAAAAGCGAGGAGACTAAATTACAGTTCTTCGAAAAAAGGGATAACGAACTGGGATGCAAATTCAAAATTAAAATAAACAGACGAAAGCACACAAAACTTGTAAATTCATTTGTATTAAAGATAACAGTATTATATGCTGAAATGCCAAAAGTAATAAACTGCATTGAAAATTGAGACAACGACCACGTAAAAACTAGTTCGATCCTGCAAACAATAACTAGATATATCCTATGAAGCTAAACCAATCATTTAAAGGTAAAAACCGTAAAGCTGTCCATCTTTTAAGCTAGTTCATGTCAGAAGAGATACAAAAATTCATTAGAAGAGATAAATTCAGCAGTATTTCCTAATATATACCTAAGTGCCATTGCTCAAAGTATTCCTGAAAGTAGTAGAGTGCATCAAACTCCCAATGATTATGTTTCTTGTAGTTGAGTTGGACTGGTGCACTGCAGGGTATATGGTTGTGCCAACATGACTGGCTGATTTGAACGTTTTAATCATGAACGTAAACACAAAATGAGTCTCAGAACACAAAAATTAAGATGGCTAACATGAACATTAAAGAAAATGTTTTGAAAGTAATCGTCAACAGAAGTCTCAAAAATTAGTAGTATCTTAGAAAATAAAACCAGATCAGATACTGTGTTGTCTTAAACGCACGGACTTGACATCGAAAATAATTTTCCGTTTATATTAAAATTCCACTTTTCAACAAATCAAATCACTAAAATGATCGATAGCTCCTCCCACTTTACCCATGATCCAGTTGAAAATTATTCAACTTTGTAAAAGACATCGACGAATCATCAACACACAAGTAGCGAAGATCAGGAGATCGATATGTAGAAAACTATTTTCGTTGTCGTGTAGTCGTCTTAACTGAAGCATCATAGAGTAACATTTTCCAGCATCGATAAAAATCAGTAAAAATTCAAAACACTGAAGATAAAGTTATAGTCACAGGCGATTTAATTGCTAAGGCAGTCTACAAACTTTCAAAGTAAAAAGTATTGTGGGCAGAGTAGTGATCAAAAACATTAGAAGAGATAAATTCTGCAGTAATTTCTGAAAGTAGTAGAGTACATAAAACTCCCATTAATATGTCGTCCACGATTTGATGAATGACCATAACAACAGTGTAATGAAGATGTTAATAAACAACAACAACAACAAACCAATAAACGGGAAAAGAACGAAGTAAAATCTAAGCGACAAATGAGAGCACAATCTCAAGTGCTTTATGTTACGATGGAACTGAACCGCACAGTTTGTCAAGCATAAGGAGGAGAAGGAGCGGATAAACGGAAATAATAGCTTTAACGCCGTAAAATTAAAAAAAAGCCAATCTTGAAAAAGATGACTCGGCGAGACATGGTGATTGGAATATTATATTAGTTATAAAAAAAATCTCGCAAACCTGTAGCAAACTCATTAATAAGTGCCCGGAGACACTTTTGATACCGTGGTTCTTACCCACCCGGAAAAGGCAGTTAGACTAGTAACATACTAATTTACTAAATTGAAAGAAAAACTATTTTTTAAGAATTGTAGCGACCATCGCTACACACACAATTGAAATTATTCAGATATTTCGTGCAAATCCATATAATTCGCTAACGCTACATGTACACTGTTCATAAATATATATAGAGCGTAATATAGCTCGGTCGCCATGACCTGATGTGATGATAATTATTATTATTATTTTTTTTTCTCATTAAAAAAATGCGTCAAGAACTAATTAGGAAACAATTATTTTGCTTGTGCTTATATTAATGTACAAAATGCTTTAAACAAATTAATCAGACAGAAAAAAGAGAGACTAGAAGTAGATAAACTTCAGTTCTCAGTTGGATTCTTTGACTCAAATGTTGAATTCTTCAATTCAAATGTTAAAATTTGGAATTCAAAGGTTGAATTCTTTGATTTAAAGTTCAACTTCTTTAATTTTTAACTTCTTAGGCTACATTTCAGTATTAGGAAAACCTTACCAAATATACAAGGCTATAGACTGTCAAAATTTGGATTTGTTTTGTTTAAAAAATCAAGATTTTTTTAAACGTCATTTTGTTTATGTAGAACTTACAAGACCATCCTAAAAGTTCACTCTTAACTCATTATGACCGAAATTCCAACATTTTGCACCAAAATTAAATAGCAAATTATAACTCAGATCATCAAAGGTTAATTTCGTTAATTCAAAGATTGAATTTTTTAATTCAAAGGATGAATTCTTCAACTTAAAGTTGAACTTCTTTAATTTAAAGATTTAATTCTTTGATTCAAATTTGTTGATTCAAATTCTGAATTATTTAATTCAAAGGTGGAATTCTTTAATACAAAGGTTGATTTCTTTAATCCAAAGGTCGATTTTGATATTTCAAAGGTTAAATTCTTTGATATTATCCATTTTTTGTTTGAAATTTTTTTAAGTCTTAGCAATTCAAATAGTTGGTTTGTTGTTGATTAACCAGTTGCGTTTGCCAATCGAATGAACTCGTACATCATTTTTTTTCAAATCAGCTTCCTTCCAAGTTACATGATTCGTTTATTCCAATAAAGTACTATATATAGTGTTTGAACCTGTACCAACCTTACATTTTTTGGAGAAATAACATTTCTTGTCCATGTGTTTGTTGAGGACACCGTTCTTTTGTTAAAAAGATTGTGCTGGTCCTCTGATCGATTTACAGAACTTCCATAATACCATTTACAAACAAAACTAGAAAAATTGGAGACAAACAGATTTTATTCAAACTAAAGTCGAATACCCGTGCATATTTAGGTCTCTAAATTATTTATTTTGTCTAGTTGTTCAGAAATTCTTTTAGCTCTGATGAAATTGACGTAGCACTGCGAGTTTCCTAATTTTTTCTAATTATACGCGGGGATACCCGCGGCATCCAACATATTGAAGAAATGGGCCACCTTTGGATTTTTCTCGTGTATGTATATAAGTTTTGTCACATCTATCAATTTGTCACATCTATCAATGTCGCCTTTAGTCTCGTAATAGAGGACAATTTTTGGCTTGCCAAAAGTTTTTAGTTCTTCCGTGTGAGATAATGGACTCTAAAAAATGAACCATTATTCGTTTGCCAGAATTCACCAAAGAACACATTCCAGGTTTCACGTAATCCAGCGTACATCAGTATTTAATAATTTTTATGTTTTTATCGTTTTGTACGTATTTTATAATGATTACGTATGGGGTAGCTTTTGACCCCAGTATAAAAATCCGCGTTTACACACTCCTATAATTAAATAACTCGGTGCGGTTTTTTGCATTTTGCGAAATTAATATTAATATAACTTTAATCCGTTAGGTTTTTATTTAAATTTTTATGAGTGAAGGTTAAAAAACAACTTTAGTACCGTTAATTAGAAAACATATGTTCAAAACCAACAGATCACAAATTTGTAAGGACTCGGCATAGAACATTAGATTATTCGACTTAAGGGCAAGTTCATAGAAATTTGCAACGAGTAATTAAATCTAAGTTTAAACCACCATCACAATAAATAAGCAATACTGTACTAGAATCTAATTAGAATAGGCTAGGAAAATAAAAGCAGATATGTATTCACACGCTTGCAATACAAATTTTATTTACTGAAAGTATCAAATTTGTTTTATAAATTTTAAATGTCAAATTGTCAACAATCCCAAAATGGATACTATTAAAGTTTAAAACTGTATAATTCACAGCCATAAATATAAATCGCACATAAATAATAAATACCATCGTCAATTAACACCGAAATTAAAAAAATCCAAACTGTTAATATGTACTATAAAATTATAAGACCTCTCACAATCTCATTGCTAAATTAAGTAAAGTACATCAACTTTAATTTGCAACACTATTGACATAAAAATGAAAGTTCGAACAAGTGAACGTTGATTTCAACAATTATGTCCTAGACTATACCAATGGTATAGTTATTGAAGCTGTTAAATAGTTTTGTTCAGATCGAGAGATGCTGGGTTTGGATCCCATTGGAGAAAGAATAATCGGTTTCTACCGACCGTTAAAGATCAGCCCACAGAACGTGAACGAGCCACGGTTCTTTGTTTCCTTTTACTTCATGAATGACGTGCTTATCAAAAGATTGCATATACTCAGCAGAGTCTGCTTTTTGTTTAGTTTCTGAATAAACAAATCAATCTCGTTAAAATATTCACCGTTCTCGTCTGTACCGGTAAACATTTTTTTAATCTATTACTTATTTGTCTTGTGACGAATTAAGATCACCATTCTTTTGTTTTAATGACATGCGCCGGTAACTAAATTTTTAGTTTTTCTCTAGTGGATTGCGGTTTTCATTTATTTTTCATTGAACTACTCGGTTTAATTTTTATTTTATTTCGAACAATCAAAACTTATAACCAATGAAAAATAAAACTTAATAAAACGAGTTTTAGTAACCCATCTGTGGGTTAGTGGCAATCATTGGAAAATTGGTTCCCATGTCCATTTGAAATGAAATTTGGTGTCCATTTATTTTCAATTAAATTCAAATTCAAAGCTTAAGTTTCTGTGGCAATATGAGTTAGAAGGTTAAATTGACTATGATCGTCTATTTAATTGGAATGCGCCTAAATTAACATAAAAATTTCGAATTTAAAATAAATTTTAACTCCCATCACTACGTACTATGCAATAAATTGCTTAAATCTGAAATTGCGGAAATCAGAAGTATCAGAACATTTCGAGTCATAAGATATTATCACGACCTTCCAAGGCAGAAGCTTATAATTTATTTGTCCGTGATACCTCCTTTATATTCAATACTCTTGTAGCTCATAAATTGTTTCAGGTAGATACGAAATTTAATTATTTTGGTTGAATTTTTTATTGTGTGTATGTGGAAATACACACACACATGTCAAACTTTTCTAATTACGTAATGGAGGAAAACTTTTATGAAAATATTTTAGTTTAATTCATTTTACAGGTTTTTCGGGTAGTTATTTTTTTTGTTTTGGTTTATACAGTCAGTACAACAAAAGTAGAGTAAAAACAATAAATTTTCGTAATTGCTGTTCTTCACATAATATTTATAAAGTTTGGCATAGCCACAGTAGCTGCATTTGTTGCTGGACTTTAATTTATTTATTTTTTGTTTTTATATATCATTAGGAATATGTGGGCCATGTACATAAAGTACAGTAAATTTTAATTAAATTTTAATTTGTTTAGCAATTATACTGATTATGCCCTCCTCATTCGTACTCTCCGCCACACTCGTGCAACAAAAAAATTAAAAGTTGGTGCCTAGTTCCATACCGTAATGGATGTTGAAATTTCATAAATTATGAAAAACATAAAAAAAAAAAAAAAATGTTCGTTGAATTTTTGGAAAAATCAAAAATACACTTTAATTATAAAATATGTACACATAAATTAGCGCATGCAATAATTATCATAATGACAATGTTGTTCGGACTGCCTCGTCACTCGCCATTCGTATATCAATCTTCTTTGAAATATCATCTTCAAGCGAATCTAACGAATCGGTTGGTAGAATATCAGTCGGCTGATCAGGTTCACGTCCTAATGTCGTGCCCGTCGCACCAGGTTGACCACCAAATGTTGTTTCTCGGTCACCACCAAACGTTGTCGGTTGATCAGGTTTACTTTCGGCGGTCGTTGGAAACTGTATTTCATCGATTATTCGTATACAATTCGAATTTAGTTGAGGAATTTCCATGGAAAACTCTTCAATTTTATATTTCGATGTTCGTAGCGCATCTTTAGCACGTGCCAATATTAAATTTTTTTCATACATCGAACTCACATCGAAAACAATTCCACCAACAATTTGATTGGCCGCCAAAATTTTATTATACAAATCCGTTAATTCAAGACGTTCGACAACGATCGAGCGTACAAATTCAAGTGGATTTCCTGGTATACTGCCACCATTGTAGCGAAGAATTAGTTTTGTGTTGCCGGGTGACGAACGAGCTAAATCAGCAACAATTTCACGAAGTAGTTTCAGTTCACGATTTAATGGATCGATTTTTTCGTTTAGCATAGATAAAAGTGCCAAAGTTTCGTTTAGTTGGGCTTGAACTTTTTGAAATTCAACTTTGGTGATGGAATTTTCTTCAATACTGTTGTTGATTTCGGTCGCTAACGAAACTGTTGGTGGTGGCCGTGATATAATCGCTGGTTTTGTATTCACTTGGTTTAAGCTAAGTTCTTGGAAATCTGAAAAAAATAATGTTAGTGAAATATTTTAGAAATTAATATTTTAAAACTTGATCTAAAGTAAACTTCAGCAACATTTATAATTACCACCATCGAATGCGGGAACTACTGAAACAGTTGGTGGTGGTCGGACAGCAAACGTTGGTTGGACTTTTATTGGATCTAATGTAACTTCTTTTAGATCTGAAAGCAAAAATATCAAACAGTAAGTTGAGTAATTTTTTTAAAAATTAACTCGGATTTGTATCCGGATAGGTAACCCAAAGTGCGTTTTTTTATTTGATTCGTTATTTGCAAAATCAAATTTCACTCAATATAATTTTCAAATTTTATTAGTAGAAAATCATTAGAAAAATAGAAAACAAAACTGTAAATAGATGACGTGTAAATTGCACTCAAATTTTATGAACCTGTAAACTTTTAGAACGGTTTTACCATTTTACCATTTTACAATTATTTAAAATGTTTAAAAAGCCAATAAACAAATTAGCAATGGGCAAATTAGAATTTGATTTGATGGAAATAAACCTCCGGACAGTATTATTTTTCACTCAAGAAAAATTATCTCGGGAAAAATGTTCTGTTCATGATAGTTGCGACTAAAATCATATTTCACTCTAAAAGAAACATTTTTGAGTATACATATGCATAAAAAACTGAAAATTAAATTTCACTCAAAATGAAAAAAAGTTTTTTACAATTCTTTGAAATTTAAATTTTTTAAAATTTTGCTCATATTCAAGGGATTTAAGGAGCATTATTATTTCAATTGTATACAAAGATAAAACTTTTACTCAAAAGTGTAGTTTATCTGTTTTAACGAAAAATGTAGTACATTTATATAAAGTATCTGTCAGAATTTTGGATAGAATCTGTCAAAATTTTTGTAAGGTTAGGAAATCGTTAAATTTCACTCAAAAATAATTTTTAAATTTTCACTAGTGCAGAATTCCAAAAATTAGTTTCTACCACATTTAACTCGAAATTTTGATTTTTTGAGTTAAAACTGCAAATTCACTCGAAAACCGAAAAATTTTAGAAAAGAAAAAACAGAATTTTATAGCTCAACGTAAGTGTTAGAAGTTAAATTTTTAAATATGTTGTTGAAAATTTAGTTCTCAAAGCCAGTTAACAATATTAAGATAGCCCAATTAGTAAATTTTTTTTGTTGATTTTAATATCACTCAGAAACCACACAAACCAATTTTACCATCAGTGGTTGTGGATACCATCGAAAGAGTTGATGTGGGCTGCGTTTCGAATGTCCGTTTAATTTTTTTGGAACCCTTTGTAACTTCTATGCCATCTGAAAAATTTAAAAGTATTGGAATATTGAAAAATTGGTCTACAATCAAATTAGCCTTAAACCGAATTGGGTTTAAATATGAAATGAGTTTAAATTATAGAAATGAAAAATTCCACTCGAACCACAACACCTTCCTGTTTTTTCCCACTTTCCAATGTGATTTGAAAAATTTTTAATATTTTTTTCTTTATTCCTAAAAAATTTTAAATTTCACTCAAACAAAATTCGGTCGAACATGTACCGCCAGTGATTGCAAAGATTATTTCCAAACCAATAAAGAAGTAATAATAGTAAAGTTAATTTAAATTAGCTCAAACTTGTATTTAACACTAAAAGAAAACACATTTGAGTGAAAATTGCAATTAATAAATATATTGAAAAAAAAATTTCACTCTAATAATTTTTCATATTTTTCAAATTTTGTTAGTACTTTCGTTTGAAAAATAATTGCAAATATTATTGATATATTTAATCGAAATTAACTATAAAATGATTTTGAGTTAAAATAAATGCAGGTAACTTGAGTGAAAAAAATTCACTCAAATGTTAAAAAATGTTTTAACAGTTAATAAAACAAATTTAAAAATCACTAATTTGATATTAATCTTCTATTTGCTAGTAAATAGAATTTTTTGTTGAAAGCAAATTTCACTCAAATATACATTTGAGATATGATTAGTTAAATCCAATTTTAAACAGTCTATAGCCTGTATAAAATGGATTAAACGCTATTAATATTTGGTATACAGTAGATTTTATGAATTTGTAGAATTGTGTTGGTATCATAAATGGTCTAAATTACGGTTTAAATCTTTTTGATTTTGTTGAGAAACAATTCAAATTTAAAGTCTATAGCCTTGTAAAAAATGGATGAAACTCCATTAGTATTTGGTATAGGGTAGATTTTTTTAAAGCATAGTTTTGGTTTCCTAGGTGGTCGAAATTACGTATAAATTTTTTTCTTCTAGAAAATCCAAATTTAAACAGTTTAAGGCCATATATAAAACGAATGTAACTCCATCAATATTTAGTAAAGGGTATACAGTAGATTATATGGATTTCTAGGTTAATTTTGGTGTCCTAGATAGTCGAAATAACGTCTAAAAATTCTTGATTTTGTCAACAAAAATCTAAATTTAAACAGTCTTTAGTCTCGTAATTAATGGATCAAACTCCATTTAGTTTCGGTATAAGCTGGATTTTATGAATTTTAAGGATAGTTTTGGTATCCTAGATGTTCGAAATTACGTTAAAAAAATTCTTTCAAGACAATCTAAATTTAAACAGTTTAAAGCCATGTATAAAACGAATGTAACTTCATCAATATTTGGTAAAGGGTAGATTTTATGGATTTCTACGATATTTTTGGTATCCTAGATGGTCGAAATAACGTCCAAAAATTTCTTGATTTTGTCGAAAAAAAATTCATATTTAAACAGTCTATAGTCTCGTATAAAATGGAATAAACTCCATTTATTTTTGGTGTACAGTAGATTTTATGGATTTCGAGGATAATTTTGGTGTCTTAGATGGTCAAAATTAACGATAATTTTCGACCATCTGGGACATTAAAGTATAGCCTTGTAAAAATGGATAAAACTCCATTATTATTTGGTAAAGGGTAGATTTTTTATTTTAAGTATAGTTTTGGTAACCTAGATGGTCGAAATTAAGTATAAATTTTTTTTTCAAGAAAATCCAAATTTATACTGTCTAAGGCCATGTATAAAACGAATGTAGCTCCATCAATATTTGCTAAAGGGTAGATTCTATCGATTTCTAGGATATTTTTGGTGTCTTTGATGGTCGAATAATAACGTCCATAAAACTATTGATTTTGTCGAAAAAAAAACAAATTTAAAAGGTCTATAGTCTCGTATAAAATGGAAACTCTATTGATTTTTGGTGTAGAGTAGATTTTATGGATTTTTAGGTTAATTATGGTGTCCTAGATGGTCGAAATAACGCTAATTTTCGACCATCTGGGACACCAAAATATAGCTTTGCAAAAAATGGATAAAACTCCATTAATATTTAGTATTTGGTAGATTTTATGGATTTCTGGAATTGTGTTGGTATCCATGGTCTAAATTACGGTTACAATTTTTTTGATTTTTTTGAGAAACAATTTTAAACAGTCTATAGCCTTATAAAAAATGGATGAAATTCCATTCGTATTTGGTATAGGGTAGATTTTAAGTATAGTTTTGGTATCCTAGATGGTCGAAATTACGTATATATTTTTTTTTTCAAGAAAATTCAAATTTAAACAGGCTAAGGCCATGTATAAAATGAATGTAACTCCATCAATATTTGCTAAAGGGTAGATTTTATGGATTTCTACAATAGTTTTGGTATCCAAGAAGGTCGAAATAACGTCCAAAAAATTCTTAATTTTTTGACGACAAAAAATCCAAATTTAAACAGTCTATAGTCTGGTATAACATGGATTAAACTCCATTAATATTTGGTAAACGGTAAATGTTTTGGATTTCTAGGATAGTTTTGGTTTTCTAGAAGGTCGAAATTGCGTTAAAAAAAATTTTTATTTGGTCGAAAAAAAATCAAGTTTAAACTTTTATTCTTAAATAGATCAAATTCACCCTTGTATAAAATGGATGAAACTCCATTAAAAGTTAGTATAGAGTAGATTTTATGAATTTCTAGGTTAGTGGTGTCCTAGATGGTCGAAATTACAGCAAATTGTTTTTTTGATTTTTACGTGGAAAAATCCAAATTTAAACAGTCTACAGCCTTGCATAAAATATTTGGAATTCTATTAAATTTTGGTAAAGTATAAATTTTATGGATTTCTAGGGTAGATTTAGTGTCCTAGATGGTCGAAATAAAGGCAGAATTTCCTAGATTTTATCGAGAAAAAATCAAATTTAAACAGTCTATATGATGCCGATTAAATAAAGTAGCCTGCTATTTGAATCGCTTAAATGGATCCACATTTTTACAAAACTAAAATTCACTCAAACTTAATTATAAATATAAATTACTTAAGTTCAGTAATATATTTTGAGACCATGTATGAAAGACGTGCAGTTATCTCAGCGTTTTGTTTACATTATATTTCACTCAAAGAAGAACATAAGCTAGGACAATTAACTCTAATTTGAAAAAGTATTTAATGTTAATGTTAAAATTCAATATTAATAAAATTTTGAGTGGAATAAAAACCACTCATTATTTTACCTGTTGAGTACGCAGATGTAATGTAGATAATGTGTTCAACTGTGAAAATTGTAGCAAATGTTTATAAAATATTTTAAGAAATAGTCCAGAAATTTTAACAGAATTAAATTTCACTCAAATTTTTTTTTTAAATATTGTTAGTTGAGTATTATTTTATAAATAGAGACCCCGTAAAAAGTGTTAAAAGTCTGAGTAAAAAGCGGTTAAAAAAGAATGATGGACAAATGTTAAATATCACTCAAATAGAATTCACTCAAAAAAGTTTACCATCAGTATTTGTGGGAACCATTGAAACCGTTGGTGGAGGCCGAGCTAGAGTAGCCGGTTTGGTTTTTTTGGGACCCAGTGTAGCTTCTTTAGTATCTGTAAAAAATAAAAATTAGTGCGATTTGTGCAACCTCTCGAAAATTAAATATTATGCAACATAATTTTGACAGTATTTGGTTCGAACATTTCACTTAAATTTTATTTTTAAAAAAAATATTGGTTTTTGCATTACCTTTCACTTTAAATTTATAGTTATCCTTGCGATATCCCAGCCCATTATTTTGTACAAACACCCAAAAATGTAGCACATCACCCGGATTTGTTTTTAAATTACGATCGACGAACGTCCAACGGCCATTAACGGCTCGCGTAACATCACCATGTAACGGACCACTCTGGAATCCAACAATTGGCTTATTCAAGCTACCATGAAATCCAAACAGCTCCATACCAGATTCGTCCGGTATCGAAACGCGTATACCTTTCGGTTTGAGCGGCTCAACAAACGGATCAGGTATACGATAGTGTGAACTTAATTGTAATATATCCACTTTATCGCGTACTATGCGCGGTGTTTGATTCGCTTGCGTTTGTAAACCAGCATAGCCCACATAGGCCGATGCAAATAGTAGCAGGGGTATAGCAACTGCGTAAACATTTGTCATAATTTCAAAATGTTACTGTAGTGATTTTATAATCTCTCAAATAAAATTTTGTAATCCCACAATTTTTGTTGTAATTATTGTATATTTTTTTTTTGTATTTTCACTTTCAAAAAAATTTGATTAATATTTTTTAATTAATTAATTATTATATACACTTTACAAATTCACCTTGATTTATTTCCGTTATTTGATTTATTAATTAAAATATCGTTTTCTTTTTCGTTTTTTTCACTCAACATGACACTACTCTAAAAATCACTCAGCACTATTTTTTCTTATTTGGCTTACTAATCACACTCGAATACTGGGTCGAGTTCTTATCAAAAAATTGTAAATCTTAAATCACAACACACATAAGATCACAAAAAAGGTTATCGATCGATTTATGTATGTACCAAACAATCGAATGATGTAAAAATAGAAAAAATGTTTTTTTGTGTAAACAGCGAGCGCGCTCAAGAAATTATTGTATCGCTTCGATTCATCCAATTCGATCAGCAACTAAATTTTGAATGAAACCATTATTAAGAAATAACCTTACCTCAACAACAGAAGATTTAGTTTTTTTTTGTTATTTTTTGGTACAACAACAATTTTAACCGAAATATAAGAAGTAAGAGTATAGTAACATTGTGTGTATGTGTGTTGATAAAATTAAATTAAAGTAAATTAAAAAATTGTATAAATGATCGATGTACACGGCGATAAATGTACCAACATCTGTCATGTTGACTGTGACTACCACAGTATAATATTATGAATAATTAGTTAGTTGTTTGGTTAAGTGTAGCACATTCATATGTTTCTAAAGAATCCTAATATTGACGGTGCCAACATTGTAGTATATGTACCCAAGCCATTAATTATCATAACCTTAGAATGTAATTTAACCTTTACATCCAGCTGTGCATATAGACTATATAAAACCATATATAAAATTTGGTTACTTTCACTGAAGATGCTGCGTAAGTGTGTGAGTGAACGATGATAAATTTCGTATAAAAAATGTGGAATTTTTTTTGGTAATATGTCTAAGCACCGTTAAGTAATGTAACAAAATATAAAAGTTATAATTTGCAAGATGCTTTTGTAAAGATCTTAAATTTATTTATTATGCCAGTTTAGTTACTTGATGGCATGGTGAAATTTTTAACGGAAATATAATACTTCAATGCGTTTCATAATTTTATTGTGTGTAAACCATACATTAATTATGGGGCTATAAACTATGATGTCTACCTAAAATGCGTAAAGCCGTGATGCAAGTTTTATCCAAACAATTAAATTCTTAAATTAATTGTTGCGGTGTAGAGAGACTTGGAAAGAAATTTAATTATGACAAAAAGTAAAATTTGAAAAAAATTCAAATTATTTAAGATTGACGTGAAGTACACATAGGTCATGTTATGTATTATAATGTCTATATATTGATGGGTTTTTCTTTACTTTCGATTATAATTACACGATGGAGATCGAAGATTACTTTACTATGAATCTATGATTATAGTTGCATTAAGGTGAGAGTTGGTACTATAGTACAAGTAAATTAATTTTATCAACAATGGAAATTGTTGATGTGCTTGAATATTGTTTACCTCAATTATCGAGTGAAAGGGATCCATCACCATTGAAAGTAATGACATTGCTCAGGGCCAAATGATAGGAGGAATATACTCTTTATGTTTTATAATGTATACAGCTGGTTATCGATCAAATAAATTGGTCTAATCAATATTTCGCCATGTGATTGAGAGATTATCAAACTTGATGAGTAAAATAACACTAAATGGCCTCTGCGCCTTCTTGTAATAACATTACAAGCTTCCTTTGTAAAGGTTTTTGCAAGAAATGTTGACTTTAGCAATGTACGTAGTCCTTACAAAGTGTAGTTTTCAGAGTCAAGATGCACTTGTATTTTCCTACCCTTAAAAAACTATCATGAATGACAAGGGAACCGAGGTATCAGAAGTCATTTACTCTATTACTGTAGCGATCACATTTCGCTACACAAATATTGTTTAGATTTTTCTTGCAAATTCATATGATTTGCTAATGCTATATGTACACAGGGTTATGTTAACCAAGTAGGTTAGGTTTTTCATATTAAAAAAAAATTTAATGCATTTAAGGTGTAATAAAAGAAAGTTACTTTGTTTCGGTCATATAATTCGCTAGAACAACGTGATCATACGAAGTGTAAAAACTTAGTATGAACCATGAAATTTCATGTAAATTTTATAATTTTGGGTTGCTGTGTAACTACGTAGTTACATGGCAACTTTTTTCACCAGCAGTCAAGGAGTACACATACAGTACTTCAATTGCCAACAATTCGGGCATGCAGCGTCAAGAGAACTGCAACCTTACGGGTGCGTGAAATGCCTCGAATTTCACGAAAAGGGAAGCTGTAAAAGAACAACAACTGAAGGAAAAGCAAAAATTGCGCCAACTGCAACAGAGATCACCGGGCAAACTATAAAGGATGTAGTGCCTATCAACAATACAAAAGCGTGACAGTCAAACAACGAGAGGAAATAGTGGTTACGCCAAGACCAGCATTATATGTACCAGCTCCGTCACCACCTGTTTATTTTTGGAAAACGAATAAACCAACAGCAACACCAACAATATAAACCTCCAGAAAAGCCACCAACGGCTACGCCGAAACAGCCAGGACCAACAACAGGAAACATTTTTGCAGAATTAAAGGCGCTAGTTGAAGTATTACAGCAGATTTCGAACAGAAAGGAAATCATCAATGAATTGAAAAACCTCATCATGATCTTCAAATCTTCAAAATCAACGCAGGAAGCTGCCATGAACATCGCCATGTTTTACATGCAATCAATATAAATAACTTTGATGATTGACACAAATAAAAAAAGTGTAAAGTGCCTTTTATGAAACCCTTGTTCCATAATTCCTAAAAAACTGGAGTTCGAAAACTTCATCCAAGTAATGATATTTAGTTTACATTGACGGGTTCGATTTAAACCGTCGTGCAGTTTAGACGTAAAATCGATGCTCGCATAAATAAATTAAAAAAACCGTGATGAACGTTATATTACAGTAACGACAAAAAGAAAAAGAAACCAAACCTTTCCACATGGGGTTGATTCAGTGCTGAAGAGTGTACAACTAAATCCGTATGAAGTAGCATCTGAAACCCGATTTGAAGTTCTGCACGTGGCAGGTGAAAGACGAAGACGAGAAAGAAGAGCCTAAGGAAAAACCTCCTCTAATCTATTTAATAGAAGCACCAGCAAAACAATTATTGGCATTGCTAAATGCTGAAGTAACTACAAATTTTTTTGTTGCTCTTATTACACGTGGGAACATTAGTGAAATCAGGATTCAAGCAAAAAACACCGACGGATATAGAAAAGTTGAAGCCGCATTAGAAAAAAATAAGAAAGACTTGTACACTTATTTTTTGAAGAGCGCGAAAGGAATCACAGTCGTCATAAAAAGGATCGAATCACACGTGCAACCTGAAGAAATCAGTGAAGAGCTGACAAGGCTAAACTTCAATGTGAAAAGTGTAATCCACATTATAAACCGCGAGAAAAAACCTCAAACATTGTTTAAACTTGAGCTAGAACCTGAAGTAATAAAATCTAAAGCCAAACGCGCGACCTATAATAATGATAAAACGGTCAATTCGCGGGGGCAACTGTACATAGATCACCTACTCTTAAATCAAAATTTAACAAAGTGATAAAAGGTCTGAAAATAGCTTTGTTAAAATAACGCGATGAAAAATTTTAACATTATCTCAGTGGACTCAAAGTGACTGAAATAACAGATTACAATCTATGGAAAGATGCACCTAAAACTACCAACACTATCATGCCCACTGATTCGTTTCTCTGAAGAAATGATCAACATCTTAGAGTATTTACATCTAAAGAGCAAATCGGAAGCCCCGAAATATTATCTGCATGATGATGCAGAAGCATCAAAAATTCAGCCAATTAAATACAAGTGGCGCTCATATCGTCCAATCAGTTTACTTCCGACACTCTCAAAGCTTTTTAAAACAAATGCTCTTTCAGAAACTTAAGCCAATTCTACATGAGAAAAAAATAATTCCGGATTATCAATTTGGATTTAGAGAAAAACTTGGAACAGTGGAACAAGTTTATAGAGTCGTATATGAAATCAGGGACGTCCTGAAACAAAAAAAGTACAGCTTTGCAGCGTTTTTGGACAAAGCACAGAATTTCGATCAAGTATGGCATGAAGGCCTTACATTCAAAATTAAAACACCGTTACTGGCAAGGTTTCATAAAATCATTAAAAATTATTTACTAAATTCATGCAGGTGTTCTACAAGGTAGTGTGTTAGGTCCAATATTAAATTTGATCTATACTGCAGACCTATACTAACATCAAATTACATAAAAGTTTAAACATTTGCGAATGAGACAGCAATTCAAACTACGCATCAAAATTCTACGATAGCTTCAAGAAATCTGCTGGAACACTTAAGTGAAAGAGTAAAATGGCTATATAAGAAGAGAATTAGGGCCAACGAACGTAAATTGTTGCACATTACGTTAACACTCCGCAAACTTACCTGTCCACCTGTGTGATTAAATAAAATCGTGCTACCTCAAAATCACACCTTTAAATATCTCGGCCTACAGATAGAAGGCTCACTTGGAAAAAAACTCACTTCGAAACTAAACGTCAACAAATCAAGTTAAAGTGTGTCAAAATGAACTGGTTAATAGGCAAACATTCAAACTTAAGCCAGGAGACTTTGTTGATCGTTTCACAAGGTGGCTTGAGGCATAACCTATTCCAGATATGACCGCTGCAACAGCCATGACATTTTTCGAGCTATGTATATCAAGGTTCGGCGTACCCCTTGAAATAACGACGGGCCAATGTTGCCATTTTGAGTCGAAAATTTTCTACCAGCTAACAAAAGTTCTAGGTGCACATCGTATTCGCACTAAAGCCTACCATCCGCAAGCAAACGGAATGGTAGGGCGTTTCCATAGGACATTAAAAACTTTACTCAAAGCTCAAGGTAATAACAATTAATGGAGTTCTGAGCTACCAATCATCCCTATGGGTATTTACAAGCTCGCGATGTCTTTCACCAAGCGTAAGCTTTACATAAGCCCGTCATATTCTTTCGGTTTCACAGTGAAATCAGAGTTAAAAGGACAATCACGTAACCATTATAACGATGATGTTATTTAACAGAACTACGAACTTGCCTAAACTTTAAACATGATTTAATATTTACCCGCAGATTACCACTTGGCACAGTTTATAAATACATCGGTTGGCTCAAAAGATCAGGATCAAGAGCCTTAACTCGAAACTCAGCTTTGACACCCAATTTGTAGCAGATATACCTTCAACAGGGATTTCATAGTTTAGGCACGAATTTAAATATCTTGCAAATTTCAATTTCCAAACAAGTTTTAATCCTCAGCAAAATATCATTTTCATTTATACCGCAGGATCCAATTTGATTAGGTGTAGCCTAAATTTTCTGCAAAATATCTGGTTATATAAATAAGTTTATTATACCCTGGTTTGATCGATATTACCTTTTAGATGTAAAGGCATAATAACACTCGAACTTATAGACGAAGATTCCACTGCAACAAAAGTTTTTGCGGAAGTCAAAATATTGTGTTGCTGATTGAATTATGTCAGCATCTCAGTTTCAGTGGTCAAAACTTCGGTATAAGTGTCATCTACACTCTATTTGAATCTGTAATCTGTTGAGCGGGTTGAGAACAGTGATGGTAATTTCAAGAATATTTGCATCGCCCAAGTTCCCGTAGGAACATCAGAAACACAATTAAAACCACATTGTCAGCTACTTCCGCCATAGAGCAACAAATCAAACGACCAAAATTTTGTTAATGATTGATTTCAATAAATACTCAATATTTTTTGTTATATCAAATATTTCAGGTAATCTTGTAACTTATGTCACTAAGTCATAATACATGGAAGCGTCACAAAGTATCCCCTCATCATTTCTCGGAGTTATTGTAATCAATTCTATGAGAATGAATTCTATTTAGTCTTTGTATAGCCTGGGCAGATTCCTCATATAATGTGTCCTCTTTGCACATCTCCTAACATGTGGAGATGTGCAAAGAGGTTTACATTGCGTAAACTATAGAAATGTTCCTTCCATGTGTCGATGACCTCATCGATGTTAACACGCAGGTTTCCATCCTAGTCCCGAATGTCAAATGGCTTTTAGGTGTAAAATTTTCAAATCCCAGAAAATGTATAGTGATTAGCCTTTTTAAGCCAGGAAATTTATGCCACAAATCGAAAATGTTAAAAATCCAGAAAATGCAGGATGGTTGTTTGCCTTCTCAAACTATACATAGATTCAAAATTTTTAGTTCAAATTTCTAAATGTTTCCTTAAATCGTATGTATGTCCCTTAAACAATGTCAACTATTGATTGATTAATTAGAGCGTATACGGCTAAGGGATAAACATGAACTTTTGGAGTGCTGAGTACCACCGTACACACTACTTTTATTTTTTTTAACTTTAGCCAGCTTTAGTCTCTTGAACGTTCTGTAACAAGTTTCATTGTTTCGATACTAGCCTGCTTAACGAAATTCGTATTGGTTGTATATGGAGTTCAGATGGTTTCATATATATGATTCTGGAGTCTTTTGCATACGCAACACACTTTAATAATTATTCAGGTGGCAAATCTGATGAAAGCACTCCAAGAGCAGAAAACATAGACCTTAACATAGAATTCCTTTCGAGATAACAGTTATTTCTGCCTGTTGTGGTAGCTGATTTTAACACATCTCTTGCATTTCAATATAGATGCATTGACTCATCATTGAGCCAATTGATACTTTGAAGCACCTGACACCATGTTATCTTTCAACATAAACTTAACTGACTTTCGACGATTCCAACTATTAAATCTCAATTTTCAATTAATTACGTTGGTTAAAATACTTTCTATAATCTGTCTAGAGTCGATTGCCAAGGAAGCAATATCATTGTGGAAAGTGGCGTATTTTAACATCCCAATCGGAAGTAACAAAAATGCTTCCAATAGTGTTATATGTAGACAAAGGCCCTAGCCTCCAAGTCCCATTAATGTGATGACTCAATAAAATTTTTAATTCTTAGAAAATGGCCCTTAAGTTAGGGTTTATGCAAAGTATATATTTTGAGTTCCATTATTGTCCAATCACAAAACTAGATTTCATACTGTTTTCCATAGTTTGGAAGAGACAGTTACCACAGCTACTGTTATCCACGTATTTTGCCTTATTTTTTGTGTTGTTCGCATACAATAACCAAATCAGTGACTGTTTTACGTATGGTTCGTTAACAAAGGTCTAGTAAAACCTTGTATGGCGAAAGCTACAGAA
The DNA here is from genome assembly GCA_963556175.1 of Tipula confusa. NCBI lineage: Eukaryota > Metazoa > Arthropoda > Insecta > Diptera > Tipulidae > Tipula > Tipula confusa. The sequence goes on from OY744475.1 coordinate 34,802,476, forward strand.
TATCATTAACCTAGCTTTAAATTTGGAATATATTATTTTACTACAGTGTTTTCCGTTTTAACATCCAGCTTTATCGGTGTCAAACTATCTTTTTGCATTTTTATTTAATGAAATAATTTTTGTAAGCTTTAAATCCACTCTTTGGCAGATAGTCTTTGTGCAGGTATAAAATCTTAAAGAGCAATCCATAAGAAACATGATCTGCCACTTAAAACTATCAACAAAGTATGAATATCTTCGTACTTACAGAGCATTTATGATGGTATGCAAAACATTTGACTAAGTACGATTTTTATTCCGTGAATCACTGAAACATGAACCTGTTCCCAAGCTTGTCACTAAAGTCATAAGTTTCATTACACATTTTGTATGGAAAATACAATGCTTTAGGTTTTGAATGGTTTTTAAATTTCCAACATTAAATTTGTAAATAAGATATTTCCTCCATATGTGTATAGCTCAATACACACAGAATGTCCAGAAGATAAATAATCTAGCGGAATTTGATTGTTGCTTCATTAAATTGCAATGGGCTAGGTTTCTTCAAACTGGAACTTTTTTGCTAAACGTTGTAATGTCCTCTTACGAGAATTTTAATGCCAGCTGGTTAAAATATTTTCAAACTGCAAATATTTTCATTCCTTCTGAAGCTAACGAAATCTAAACCAGTCCGAATGAATCCAATAACTCTTTCACATCGTTTCACTTAGCCAGTAAATATTTAAATAGCAATTAACAATGAGGTCGATAAAACTAAAATTCCCACCAAAAACATTCGATTGGTCGCTTAAGAGACCAAAAATTATCACGTTAATTATGACAGATTTTTTGTTAAATTTTTTATTTTTTGCTATCGTTTCTATATGAAAGGTGTTCATGTAGTTCACGATGCAGAACGGAATGATTAAATTGTAATCGAAATAACTAATTTTTCTGGTATACAGATAGGTACGCGGAAAATAAACGCAACGAAATAAAAACAAAATGTAAACGACTCAATTTAAGGTTTGCGTGCGTGAATTACCTGTGAACCAATACATTCGATACAATTCGATGGTATAATTTTTTGTTTATTTAGAGCATGATGGTGAAGGTAAATTTAAATGAAGGGTGACGCAAATCATTTTATAAAAATGTTATTGTGATTATATGCGAAATATAGGTTCTAATTAATTAAAATTCTATTCGAAATTAAAAATTTAGCTAAGCGTGAAATTATTGTAGAGTGCTAAATTGTTTAAATTATTTAATTTTAGGTTCGGTTTATGTTACCGGCTGGATAATTTTTGTTATCACATTTTTTTTTCTATTATTTTGATATTTGCTTTACACCATGGTAAAACTATTTTGAGTTAATCTCTTAAATGTTGTCGAAATACGAACACCAGCAGCATTACGATATATAACCCGAAATACGTATTACGAAAATTTTATTGATTGATTGATGATCTTATTACAACTAAATCGACATACATTATTTTATAAAAAGCTTTTGATTTCAGTGACCACATCAAATTCTGATTAATTCGAATGGTTCGTGCACAATTTCTTCACAATTATAAGCTTTCATATATTTTATAAACATGTATGCATAACATCTAAATCATAAATCAAACTGAACGTCCCACATATTTAGAGATGACACAAAAATACAAATTCAGGTTTGACAAATTCATGTCAATTTAATTTACATATGAATTAAAACAAACTGTGTATGTCAAATGAATAAAATTTCATTATGCAGATCGTAACGTTATATGGAGTTGAAGAATTCGGTGAACGCAGATGAATCATTTCAAATGAATTTCATGAATACATAATCATAAATTTTAATTTTATTAATTAAGATTCTATATGTATATAAGCGATTCGCTACACATATAGTATACAAATTGGCTGGAAATTATAATATACGAAATGTTCATCTCAATTACGACAAGCGAACGTTTTATATTTGATTTTATGTAACGTAAAAAATAAAATTTCTCTTTATGCTGCGTACTCTAAGTCAAAACATCAGAATTTTAACATATAATTATCGATTTCACAAGTAACTTTACTAAAAAAAACTTGAAACTTGGAATTCCCCATTAAAATGTTTAAAATATAAATTGCGAACTTTACAGTCGAATTTTATACCACGCGCGCTAATCATAAATTTCATCTGCAATTTATCAACACAATGTGATTTCAGTTTTGTCGCCGCAAATTAATTTTTTTTAATGTTTTTGTAATTTTTTTAAATTTAATTTGACAGAATAGTGAATGGCGAGGTGGTTGCTATTCAAAAAAAAAAATTAAATAATAGAAATAGTCAGCGTTTAAGGCCATAGTTAGCCTATACTAACTATGCAACTGCAAAGTACATCATTATTTATACAAAGTAATATACTTTCTAAGACACGGTTCCGGTATGAGAACATTTCGGTTAGCTATACAAAATTCGAAAGAACGGATTTTCTATTGGTCACTGAAATGATCAATTGTCATACAATTGTCGGATAATAGGAGCCAGAACCAAAAAAAATTGTCTGCACTACATAAAGTAAAATAATGGAAGGTGTATTGAAAAATTGTTCATGTCAAAACATATATGAACACAATAATGCAGTTAGTAGTGAAAAACCAAAAATGACGCTCCTTAAAATAGCCATATGGAATGCAAACGGCCTTGCCCAACACAAAACAGAGGTGCTAGCATTCCTTATCGAGCACAATATTAACATAATGTTAATATCAGAAACACACTTCACCAAAAAAAACTTTTTCAAAATTAATGGGTATTCAGTATACGACACAAAACATCCTGATGGTAAAGCACACGGTGGTACAGCTGTGTTGATTAAAAGAAGACTAAAACACTTTGAACTTGTGAAATATGACAAAGATTATATCCAAGTGACAAATATCTGCCTGAAGGAGTGGTCTGGAAACTGTGTAATTTCATCTATTGCCCGCCGAAACACGCAATAAAAAAGAAGCAATTCTTAGATTATTTTAACCATCTAGGCAATAAATTCATTGCGGGAGGTGATTATAATGCAAAAAATACTCAATGGGGTTCAAGATTGATGACTCCGAAAGAAAAGCAACTCTATGAAGGTATGGATGAACTTTGTTTGGATTCTCTATCAGCGGGGCACCTAACATATTGGCCTGCGGATAAAAAGAAAATTCCTGATCTAATAGACTTCTGTATAACTAAAGGCATTGCACGTACAAATGCTATGGGAACAGATTGTAACCATTTATCATCCGATCATTCACCAGTAACTATAACAATGAGTACTGATGTCCTAAAGACTGACGCACTGAAACGCTTGACAAATAAAAAAACTAAATGGGATCAATGCAGTAGACAAGTTGAAGAGAATTGCCTACTGGATATTCCTCTTAGCACACCATCAAATATTGATGCAGCAGACGCCTACCTCAGAGATCTACTGGAAGTAGCAGCAAAAAAAGCAACACCTAACATCAGTGTTTTCGAAAAAGTTAATAAACTTCCTAAAAACATCCCAGAATTAATACAAGAAAAGCGAAAAATTCGTCGGCAGTGGCAGCAGCAAAGATGGCCGATATTAAAATGGAAATTAAATCGAGCAATTAAATCCCTGAAAGTAGCTCTAAGGGAAGAAGAAAATGAAGGTATACAAAACTATTTAAGTGAACTCTCGGCAACAGAGAGAACGAGAAAGGCCGGCAAACTCGTGTTCTCCCATTAGACCGCCAAGTGGCTACTGGGCAAGAAGTGATGAAGAAAAAACCAATTCTTTCGCGGTTCATCTAAAAATCGTATTCTCACCACATGAACAAGTTAACAACTACATGCTACCAAACCAAACAGTGAACAACCCAAATTATAAACCTATAAAGTTCAAGTGGAAGGAAGTTAAGAGCACAATAAAAAACTGCATAAGTCCGAAAAAAGCACCAGGACATGATCTTATTACCGGGAAAATGGTTAAAGAATTACCAGACAAATGTACTAAACTTATAACGTACATCTTTAAAGCAATCATGCGAACTGGTTACATTACACAAAAGTGGAAGATATCGCAAATTACAATGATACATAAGTCTGGCAAAAATGATACACAAATCTCATCATATCATCCAATAAGCATGCTTTCCACGATATCAAAGCTATTTGAAAAATTGTTACTAAGGAACTAAAACCAGTACTAGAAGAACGGCATACTATACCAGATCACCAATTTGGTTTCCGAAATCAGCACAGCACTATAGAGCAAGCCCACAGGATTGTCAACGAAATCAAATTCACCTTCGAAGAAAAAAAAACATTGTACTGCTGTCTTCTTGGATATTGCACAAGCCTTTGACAAAGTTTGGCATAGAGGTTTAATATACAAAGCTAAAGACCTTTTGCCGAAGCAGTTCCATGTAGTTTTTGAAAACTATCTTCTTCAAAGGAAATACTTGGTTAAACAAAACGCAGCAACCACTGGTTTAAATGATATTAGCGCAGATGTTCCACTAGGAAGTGTCTTAGGACCAATTTTATACTTGTTGTATACAGCCGATTTGCCCATTTGCAATGAAGCTATAATATCAACATTTGCTAATGATACAGCCATATTAGTGTCTTGTAAAAATCCTCAAACTGCCTCAACGCAATTGCAAAATCATCTGAATAAAATTGAAAACTGGCTAATTCTTGGCGAATAAAAGTCAATGAAAATAAATCAACACATGTTACATTCACACTTAACAAACTGACCTGCCCACAAGTTAAATTGAACGGTGTATCTATTCCGCAGCAATCTAGTGTTAAATACTTAGGGTTACATCTGGACAGAAAGTTGACATGGAAAAAGCATATAGAAGCAAAGTGTAATCAAATAAAAATAAAATTTGCTAAGATGTATTGGCTAATAGGAAGAAAATCAAGATTATCACTCGACAATAAAGTTTTACTATATAAAGCGATACTTATGCCCATATGGACATATGGTATTCAGTTATGGGGATCCACCAGCGCATCAAATAGAGAATTTTTGCAATGTACACAATCAAAAATACTTCGTAGGATCACGAATACACCCTGGTATATTCGAAACACCAACATACATCATGACCTCGGTATTTTAACCATTAAAGATACAATTAGAACCTATAGTTTGAGATATTGTTCAAAACTAGAGACACATCCCAATGCTTTGGCCCGGGACATTCTAAAACAACCGAGATACAGACGACTAAGAAGAAGTGATCCACTTGGACTATTGAATTTAAAAAATTAAGTAAAAACTTAAAAACATAAAAACTTATTTGATCTATACTGCAGACCTATACTAACATCAAATTACATAAAAGTTTAAACATTTGCGAATGAGACAGCAATTCAAACTACGCATCAAAATTCTACGATAGCTTCAAGAAATCTGCTGGAACACTTAAGTGAAAGAGTAAAATGGCTATATAAGAAGAGAATTAGGGCCAACGAACGTAAATTGTTGCACATTACGTTAACACTCCGCAAACTTACCTGTCCACCTGTGTGATTAAATAAAATCGTGCTACCTCAAAATCACACCTTTAAATATCTCGGCCTACAGATAGAAGGCTCACTTGGAAAAAAACTCACTTCGAAACTAAACGTCAACAAATCAAGTTAAAGTGTGTCAAAATGAACTGGTTAATAGGCAAACATTCAAACTTAAGCCAGGAGACTTTGTTGATCGTTTCACAAGGTGGCTTGAGGCATAACCTATTCCAGATATGACCGCTGCAACAGCCATGACATTTTTCGAGCTATGTATATCAAGGTTCGGCGTACCCCTTGAAATAACGACGGGCCAATGTTGCCATTTTGAGTCGAAAATTTTCTACCAGCTAACAAAAGTTCTAGGTGCACATCGTATTCGCACTAAAGCCTACCATCCGCAAGCAAACGGAATGGTAGGGCGTTTCCATAGGACATTAAAAACTTTACTCAAAGCTCAAGGTAATAACAATTAATGGAGTTCTGAGCTACCAATCATCCCTATGGGTATTTACAAGCTCGCGATGTCTTTCACCAAGCGTAAGCTTTACATAAGCCCGTCATATTCTTTCGGTTTCACAGTGAAATCAGAGTTAAAAGGACAATCACGTAACCATTATAACGATGATGTTATTTAACAGAACTACGAACTTGCCTAAACTTTAAACATGATTTAATATTTACCCGCAGATTACCACTTGGCACAGTTTATAAATACATCGGTTGGCTCAAAAGATCAGGATCAAGAGCCTTAACTCGAAACTCAGCTTTGACACCCAATTTGTAGCAGATATACCTTCAACAGGGATTTCATAGTTTAGGCACGAATTTAAATATCTTGCAAATTTCAATTTCCAAACAAGTTTTAATCCTCAGCAAAATATCATTTTCATTTATACCGCAGGATCCAATTTGATTAGGTGTAGCCTAAATTTTCTGCAAAATATCTGGTTATATAAATAAGTTTATTATACCCTGGTTTGATCGATATTACCTTTTAGATGTAAAGGCATAATAACACTCGAACTTATAGACGAAGATTCCACTGCAACAAAAGTTTTTGCGGAAGTCAAAATATTGTGTTGCTGATTGAATTATGTCAGCATCTCAGTTTCAGTGGTCAAAACTTCGGTATAAGTGTCATCTACACTCTATTTGAATCTGTAATCTGTTGAGCGGGTTGAGAACAGTGATGGTAATTTCAAGAATATTTGCATCGCCCAAGTTCCCGTAGGAACATCAGAAACACAATTAAAACCACATTGTCAGCTACTTCCGCCATAGAGCAACAAATCAAACGACCAAAATTTTGTTAATGATTGATTTCAATAAATACTCAATATTTTTTGTTATATCAAATATTTCAGGTAATCTTGTAACTTATGTCACTAAGTCATAATACATGGAAGCGTCACAAAGTATCCCCTCATCATTTCTCGGAGTTATTGTAATCAATTCTATGAGAATGAATTCTATTTAGTCTTTGTATAGCCTGGGCAGATTCCTCATATAATGTGTCCTCTTTGCACATCTCCTAACATGTGGAGATGTGCAAAGAGGTTTACATTGCGTAAACTATAGAAATGTTCCTTCCATGTGTCGATGACCTCATCGATGTTAACACGCAGGTTTCCATCCTAGTCCCGAATGTCAAATGGCTTTTAGGTGTAAAATTTTCAAATCCCAGAAAATGTATAGTGATTAGCCTTTTTAAGCCAGGAAATTTATGCCACAAATCGAAAATGTTAAAAATCCAGAAAATGCAGGATGGTTGTTTGCCTTCTCAAACTATACATAGATTCAAAATTTTTAGTTCAAATTTCTAAATGTTTCCTTAAATCGTATGTATGTCCCTTAAACAATGTCAACTATTGATTGATTAATTAGAGCGTATACGGCTAAGGGATAAACATGAACTTTTGGAGTGCTGAGTACCACCGTACACACTACTTTTATTTTTTTTAACTTTAGCCAGCTTTAGTCTCTTGAACGTTCTGTAACAAGTTTCATTGTTTCGATACTAGCCTGCTTAACGAAATTCGTATTGGTTGTATATGGAGTTCAGATGGTTTCATATATATGATTCTGGAGTCTTTTGCATACGCAACACACTTTAATAATTATTCAGGTGGCAAATCTGATGAAAGCACTCCAAGAGCAGAAAACATAGACCTTAACATAGAATTCCTTTCGAGATAACAGTTATTTCTGCCTGTTGTGGTAGCTGATTTTAACACATCTCTTGCATTTCAATATAGATGCATTGACTCATCATTGAGCCAATTGATACTTTGAAGCACCTGACACCATGTTATCTTTCAACATAAACTTAACTGACTTTCGACGATTCCAACTATTAAATCTCAATTTTCAATTAATTACGTTGGTTAAAATACTTTCTATAATCTGTCTAGAGTCGATTGCCAAGGAAGCAATATCATTGTGGAAAGTGGCGTATTTTAACATCCCAATCGGAAGTAACAAAAATGCTTCCAATAGTGTTATATGTAGACAAAGGCCCTAGCCTCCAAGTCCCATTAATGTGATGACTCAATAAAATTTTTAATTCTTAGAAAATGGCCCTTAAGTTAGGGTTTATGCAAAGTATATATTTTGAGTTCCATTATTGTCCAATCACAAAACTAGATTTCATACTGTTTTCCATAGTTTGGAAGAGACAGTTACCACAGCTACTGTTATCCACGTATTTTGCCTTATTTTTTGTGTTGTTCGCATACAATAACCAAATCAGTGACTGTTTTACGTATGGTTCGTTAACAAAGGTCTAGTAAAACCTTGTATGGCGAAAGCTACAGAATATCATTAACCTAGCTTTAAATTTGGAATATATTATTTTACTACAGTGTTTTCCGTTTTAACATCCAGCTTTATCGGTGTCAAACTATCTTTTTGCATTTTTATTTAATGAAATAATTTTTGTAAGCTTTAAATCCACTCTTTGGCAGATAGTCTTTGTGCAGGTATAAAATCTTAAAGAGCAATCCATAAGAAACATGATCTGCCACTTAAAACTATCAACAAAGTATGAATATCTTCGTACTTACAGAGCATTTATGATGGTATGCAAAACATTTGACTAAGTACGATTTTTATTCCGTGAATCACTGAAACATGAACCTGTTCCCAAGCTTGTCACTAAAGTCATAAGTTTCATTACACATTTTGTATGGAAAATACAATGCTTTAGGTTTTGAATGGTTTTTAAATTTCCAACATTAAATTTGTAAATAAGATATTTCCTCCATATGTGTATAGCTCAATACACACAGAATGTCCAGAAGATAAATAATCTAGCGGAATTTGATTGTTGCTTCATTAAATTGCAATGGGCTAGGTTTCTTCAAACTGGAACTTTTTTGCTAAACGTTGTAATGTCCTCTTACGAGAATTTTAATGCCAGCTGGTTAAAATATTTTCAAACTGCAAATATTTTCATTCCTTCTGAAGCTAACGAAATCTAAACCAGTCCGAATGAATCCAATAACTCTTTCACATCGTTTCACTTAGCCAGTAAATATTTAAATAGCAATTAACAATGAGGTCGATAAAACTAAAATTCCCACCAAAAACATTCGATTGGTCGCTTAAGAGACCAAAAATTATCACGTTAATTATGACAGATTTTTTGTTAAATTTTTTATTTTTTGCTATCGTTTCTATATGAAAGGTGTTCATGTAGTTCACGATGCAGAACGGAATGATTAAATTGTAATCGAAATAACTAATTTTTCTGGTATACAGATAGGTACGCGGAAAATAAACGCAACGAAATAAAAACAAAATGTAAACGACTCAATTTAAGGTTTGCGTGCGTGAATTACCTGTGAACCAATACATTCGATACAATTCGATGGTATAATTTTTTGTTTATTTAGAGCATGATGGTGAAGGTAAATTTAAATGAAGGGTGACGCAAATCATTTTATAAAAATGTTATTGTGATTATATGCGAAATATAGGTTCTAATTAATTAAAATTCTATTCGAAATTAAAAATTTAGCTAAGCGTGAAATTATTGTAGAGTGCTAAATTGTTTAAATTATTTAATTTTAGGTTCGGTTTATGTTACCGGCTGGATAATTTTTGTTATCACATTTTTTTTTCTATTATTTTGATATTTGCTTTACACCATGGTAAAACTATTTTGAGTTAATCTCTTAAATGTTGTCGAAATACGAACACCAGCAGCATTACGATATATAACCCGAAATACGTATTACGAAAATTTTATTGATTGATTGATGATCTTATTACAACTAAATCGACATACATTATTTTATAAAAAGCTTTTGATTTCAGTGACCACATCAAATTCTGATTAATTCGAATGGTTCGTGCACAATTTCTTCACAATTATAAGCTTTCATATATTTTATAAACATGTATGCATAACATCTAAATCATAAATCAAACTGAACGTCCCACATATTTAGAGATGACACAAAAATACAAATTCAGGTTTGACAAATTCATGTCAATTTAATTTACATATGAATTAAAACAAACTGTGTATGTCAAATGAATAAAATTTCATTATGCAGATCGTAACGTTATATGGAGTTGAAGAATTCGGTGAACGCAGATGAATCATTTCAAATGAATTTCATGAATACATAATCATAAATTTTAATTTTATTAATTAAGATTCTATATGTATATAAGCGATTCGCTACACATATAGTATACAAATTGGCTGGAAATTATAATATACGAAATGTTCATCTCAATTACGACAAGCGAACGTTTTATATTTGATTTTATGTAACGTAAAAAATAAAATTTCTCTTTATGCTGCGTACTCTAAGTCAAAACATCAGAATTTTAACATATAATTATCGATTTCACAAGTAACTTTACTAAAAAAAACTTGAAACTTGGAATTCCCCATTAAAATGTTTAAAATATAAATTGCGAACTTTACAGTCGAATTTTATACCACGCGCGCTAATCATAAATTTCATCTGCAATTTATCAACACAATGTGATTTCAGTTTTGTCGCCGCAAATTAATTTTTTTTAATGTTTTTGTAATTTTTTTAAATTTAATTTGACAGAATAGTGAATGGCGAGGTGGTTGCTATTCAAAAAAAAAAATTAAATAATAGAAATAGTCAGCGTTTAAGGCCATAGTTAGCCTATACTAACTATGCAACTGCAAAGTACATCATTATTTATACAAAGTAATATACTTTCTAAGACACGGTTCCGGTATGAGAACATTTCGGTTAGCTATACAAAATTCGAAAGAACGGATTTTCTATTGGTCACTGAAATGATCAATTGTCATACAATTGTCGGATAATAGGAGCCAGAACCAAAAAAAATTGTCTGCACTACATAAAGTAAAATAATGGAAGGTGTATTGAAAAATTGTTCATGTCAAAACATATATGAACACAATAATGCAGTTAGTAGTGAAAAACCAAAAATGACGCTCCTTAAAATAGCCATATGGAATGCAAACGGCCTTGCCCAACACAAAACAGAGGTGCTAGCATTCCTTATCGAGCACAATATTAACATAATGTTAATATCAGAAACACACTTCACCAAAAAAAACTTTTTCAAAATTAATGGGTATTCAGTATACGACACAAAACATCCTGATGGTAAAGCACACGGTGGTACAGCTGTGTTGATTAAAAGAAGACTAAAACACTTTGAACTTGTGAAATATGACAAAGATTATATCCAAGTGACAAATATCTGCCTGAAGGAGTGGTCTGGAAACTGTGTAATTTCATCTATTGCCCGCCGAAACACGCAATAAAAAAGAAGCAATTCTTAGATTATTTTAACCATCTAGGCAATAAATTCATTGCGGGAGGTGATTATAATGCAAAAAATACTCAATGGGGTTCAAGATTGATGACTCCGAAAGAAAAGCAACTCTATGAAGGTATGGATGAACTTTGTTTGGATTCTCTATCAGCGGGGCACCTAACATATTGGCCTGCGGATAAAAAGAAAATTCCTGATCTAATAGACTTCTGTATAACTAAAGGCATTGCACGTACAAATGCTATGGGAACAGATTGTAACCATTTATCATCCGATCATTCACCAGTAACTATAACAATGAGTACTGATGTCCTAAAGACTGACGCACTGAAACGCTTGACAAATAAAAAAACTAAATGGGATCAATGCAGTAGACAAGTTGAAGAGAATTGCCTACTGGATATTCCTCTTAGCACACCATCAAATATTGATGCAGCAGACGCCTACCTCAGAGATCTACTGGAAGTAGCAGCAAAAAAAGCAACACCTAACATCAGTGTTTTCGAAAAAGTTAATAAACTTCCTAAAAACATCCCAGAATTAATACAAGAAAAGCGAAAAATTCGTCGGCAGTGGCAGCAGCAAAGATGGCCGATATTAAAATGGAAATTAAATCGAGCAATTAAATCCCTGAAAGTAGCTCTAAGGGAAGAAGAAAATGAAGGTATACAAAACTATTTAAGTGAACTCTCGGCAACAGAGAGAACGAGAAAGGCCGGCAAACTCGTGTTCTCCCATTAGACCGCCAAGTGGCTACTGGGCAAGAAGTGATGAAGAAAAAACCAATTCTTTCGCGGTTCATCTAAAAATCGTATTCTCACCACATGAACAAGTTAACAACTACATGCTACCAAACCAAACAGTGAACAACCCAAATTATAAACCTATAAAGTTCAAGTGGAAGGAAGTTAAGAGCACAATAAAAAACTGCATAAGTCCGAAAAAAGCACCAGGACATGATCTTATTACCGGGAAAATGGTTAAAGAATTACCAGACAAATGTACTAAACTTATAACGTACATCTTTAAAGCAATCATGCGAACTGGTTACATTACACAAAAGTGGAAGATATCGCAAATTACAATGATACATAAGTCTGGCAAAAATGATACACAAATCTCATCATATCATCCAATAAGCATGCTTTCCACGATATCAAAGCTATTTGAAAAATTGTTACTAAGGAACTAAAACCAGTACTAGAAGAACGGCATACTATACCAGATCACCAATTTGGTTTCCGAAATCAGCACAGCACTATAGAGCAAGCCCACAGGATTGTCAACGAAATCAAATTCACCTTCGAAGAAAAAAAAACATTGTACTGCTGTCTTCTTGGATATTGCACAAGCCTTTGACAAAGTTTGGCATAGAGGTTTAATATACAAAGCTAAAGACCTTTTGCCGAAGCAGTTCCATGTAGTTTTTGAAAACTATCTTCTTCAAAGGAAATACTTGGTTAAACAAAACGCAGCAACCACTGGTTTAAATGATATTAGCGCAGATGTTCCACTAGGAAGTGTCTTAGGACCAATTTTATACTTGTTGTATACAGCCGATTTGCCCATTTGCAATGAAGCTATAATATCAACATTTGCTAATGATACAGCCATATTAGTGTCTTGTAAAAATCCTCAAACTGCCTCAACGCAATTGCAAAATCATCTGAATAAAATTGAAAACTGGCTAATTCTTGGCGAATAAAAGTCAATGAAAATAAATCAACACATGTTACATTCACACTTAACAAACTGACCTGCCCACAAGTTAAATTGAACGGTGTATCTATTCCGCAGCAATCTAGTGTTAAATACTTAGGGTTACATCTGGACAGAAAGTTGACATGGAAAAAGCATATAGAAGCAAAGTGTAATCAAATAAAAATAAAATTTGCTAAGATGTATTGGCTAATAGGAAGAAAATCAAGATTATCACTCGACAATAAAGTTTTACTATATAAAGCGATACTTATGCCCATATGGACATATGGTATTCAGTTATGGGGATCCACCAGCGCATCAAATAGAGAATTTTTGCAATGTACACAATCAAAAATACTTCGTAGGATCACGAATACACCCTGGTATATTCGAAACACCAACATACATCATGACCTCGGTATTTTAACCATTAAAGATACAATTAGAACCTATAGTTTGAGATATTGTTCAAAACTAGAGACACATCCCAATGCTTTGGCCCGGGACATTCTAAAACAACCGAGATACAGACGACTAAGAAGAAGTGATCCACTTGGACTATTGAATTTAAAAAATTAAGTAAAAACTTAAAAACATAAAAACTTATAAAAATAGCAGTAAGGTTAGTTTGTAAGATTCGCATACATCTTGTTCGTTTCTTTTTAGAAATATTCAAGAATAAAGCCATAGGCAGTTGTAATAAAAAAAAATGTCAAAACATGAATGGTGAACAGCCAAAGTAAGAACTTTGTATAAATACTCGGCCATGCGCTCAATTTGTAAAATTTTTAGGCAATATCATTCTTTCATTTACATCGTATCCAAATCCCGAAAAAAAACTTGACTCCTTCAACAAGCAATTTCTTATTGGTAAAAAATATTGCGGGAATGATTCAAAAGCAAGGAAATTATAGTCCATATGAAATGTCAAATGATAATTTTTCATGTAAAATGCAGCTGACTAGACATAAACAAACCAGTTTTTTCTCATAATTTATTCACTGGTAATGAGCCAAACCGATTATTAACAAAACCTATAATTCATAGATATAGTCTCAAAAATGAAGCGTCCTCCGCGATATTTATTAAGCGATATACAGAAAAGGTATTAAGATGGTTTGGCTACACACTGAACCCCTTAAAATCAGATGGTAAAACCCCAAATTGTATTTTTATAAAGTTAAAGTGAAAATTAAATATAATTATTGCAATCACTTTTCCAACGAATGCCAATAGATTATTTTTTATCCCCTGACACCTAATCTACACATCTTTCGACAGCCACAGTGAGTAGCCTTCATTAACTATACAAATATTGGTACAAAGCTTACAACGTACAACATTTTTGTACTGACAAGTATTGATTACTCAATACCACAGGTAATAGTAGTCCGATTTTGATGACTAAGACCTTAATCAAAAGCTTCCGACATCACTATTAATACTTAGATTTGAATAGTTTGATTTATTTTACCAAAATTAACAGCAATGTCTTTTTAAGCCTAATACCAAAACCTTATATCAATGAAGTCAAACTCATCGTGTAGCACAAGCGGCCATTTATTAAAAAAAAAATCATAAAATTTACAATTTTCGCTTGTAATAGTACCATAAAAAATCACTTAAAAAAGTTTTAAACATTTTCGTTGCTATGACAATTTTAATAAATGTCGATTTTTCATTATAGAAGGCTTTGCTAATACAAATTGTTGTTGATTTGGTGCATCTGAATTTTGTTTCTTTTATTTCTTTTCATTCGAACCGATGTTCACACCGATGTCGTCATTTCCCTTACATTATTCATATAGTATAAATACACATATTACTACCATGGTATGTTAGCCAGTAACGTGCTAGATGTCGCTACTGTTATCATTTTAAAATAATCAAAATATTTTATATGTATAATCGCCTAAATGTCATACATTTATTCTAAATTTTGACGATATTCTATCGACCCGACATCTGGAACATCAATGGTTTAACTGTTTATTTTTTATGATGGTAGTACTATGTATTTATACTATGCATTATTTCATATAATTATTTAAGTTACTCCTGTTGCTAAAAATGTTCTCACATCAATAATAAAAAAATTGTATAAACTTATTTTGTTGATCTACAGCAAATTACACTTGTATTTGTAATGCACTGATCACCACTGATCACCACATTTTAAAGTCAAAAATTCCAAAACAGCATTTACAATTGCTTGATATCACACCATTTGTTATGGTACTTAAGGATAATAAATTGCCCCCTAACCACAGGGCGCCATAAAAAAATATAGATACTAAATTTTAAATTGATGTACGATTTTCTCGCGCTCGTCTTAAACACATAATAGAAATAAATTTTTTGGTGAATGTATCGAACAGTAATATCATTATATAAGACACCGTTGTCACATCATCTGATTTATGAACTTTTAAATATTTTTATTTATTATTTTGGTCGAATGCAATATTTGTATACACTTTCACAGAATTGTCTTAAATTAAATCAGTTATTATTACCGTATTGTGTGTTAAATATTATATTCGACTTGGATACAAAGAATTTTTTTTTTCACTTTCTTATGACGTATGCCAAAATTGTCTCACTCTCGTTTTCATGGTACATTAACTTTATTTTTATACACTATTAGTTAAGAACAACAACTTATTGAATAGACGACAGAAGCTCTACACTTCTTAGAATTCTGTTATGGTTGAAGAAACATCAAAAAGTCGTGACTCGATTGTCGTGATTTTTTTTTATGTTTAGACTGTTATAATTTATCGACCGTGTGAGAATTTAACTACATTTACACTCGATATATATAGCAAACAGGAACCAATTTTGGTCCACCAAAAACCTGTTTTATATATTGTCGTATACAAAGTTAAGTCATTGTACGCGCTTACCAAATAAAATAAAAATTAACATTCGATTTTACGATTCCTCATTGTACATAATACTCGATTAACATAAGAACGTAATAATAAACTTGAGACAACCTTGAAGAAGTTAACACAACAAACAGTTAATTTATTGTGTTCAGAAGTAATGTAGTGGCAAATTTGTATTAAAATTGCAGTTGTGAACCTTTTTGTTCTATTGGTATAAACTTTATAAAGTGATTTAAAAGTGATAGGTGTTGAACTTGAATGACTTTAGAACTAAAAAAGAAACGTGAAAAAAATTCTAAAATACGTCCTCGAAATGAATCGCGTATTAACCACGCAAGCTTTCGTTAATTTAACACCACTACGTCTCTTTGTATAGTAATTAAAACTAATCCTACACAATCATTACCAACCTTTATATAGATAATCGAAAGGCCGATATTGTCGACAGTGGTATAGAATTGAGACATGCCTCAAACGACATCATCCAAAGGAATAAATGCTAAAATTTTAAACGTTGCTCACATGGATATCACAAAATGATTCGCTGTTTTATTACCCACCGCTATTATAAGAGTACTAGATGCGTCAAACGAGTATCAAAAGTGTTCAAGGTCCTCTAGTTTGCTTGTAATATGCTTCTAATTTTCAGAAAAAAAAACACTACAACTGGCATAGATACGCATTTGTATATATCAGGACCCATATACATGATAATTGGAGCTGGTCGGTTTTTGCCGTATTGCGAGAAGGCAGAATAATTTGGAAGACAATCTAGTTGCGCAAAGTTTAATGTTGGGATGGATTTAACCAGGCGAAGCCATTAAACATGAAAAAGGATCTGATCCACAGTTACACCTTTTTACATTGCTCTGACAGTCGATGAAACTCTTGAAAAAATTTGGGAAATGATATTAAAACGTGCAATCTATTTTCTCAAGAAGAATCAGATTATGAAATGTTTTTCAAAACAAATTTCGAAAAGCATAACTGGACAGTTTATAAAGGACAGTAACTTGGATCAAAAGTTTGGTCCAACCATTCAACAACCTTATGGCAAACACTGTTAAAGTTTCGATACAATAAGGTTACAAGGAGTGCTAATGTTCAAAAAATGTACCGGCATGTTACCATCAAACGAATCCTTTGGTGGGAGAGAGTAAGCGACGATATAAAAAAATATATATTAACCACCGTTACTTTTGGAATAGCTATAGGTGTTAAAGGAAGATTTAACCAAAATACTTTCGTCCAGAGTGTTTAATTTGAAGAAATGGAAATCCAATGTTAATGAATTGCTATAAACGAAGAGAAATTGATGGTTCCTTTTGAAGAAGCTAATTGTACTTCCAAATTATTAGGACTTCAATGGAATTCTAGGGACGACCATTTACCTTATAAGTTTTAGCTGCCAAAAGAACCCAGGCCTACGAAGAGGTTACAAATCTAAAATGCTTCCAAGTTTTTCGACCCTCTAGAACTAGTTTTGCCATCGATCGTCATATTCAAAATAATTTTTCAAAAGCTATGATTTAGAAAGTTAGAATGGGGCGACGAGCTACCTGTGATGTCATTTTGGGGAACCGCTCAGAACTGGACATTTTAAAACTGGATATTTCAAAACTGGATGTTTCGACATGTGATTTAAACTTAAAATGATTTTTTAGGAAAGTTATGGAATATCGCCAATTAGGAAGGAACTCGGCGAGTTCTTAACCGATTTTGATGAAATTCGATACGTATGATGGGAATGGGATTTTAAAATGATTTTTTGGGAAAGATCTGGAATAAGGCCAGTAAGGTTCCATACTTGAATATTTTTAAGGAGAGAAATAGAATTTTCCTTCACTTAATGTTTTTTTTTCTTTAATTGTATAATTAAATTTTATTTTAAAACCTTTTTTGGGAAAACCTCTGGAATATGGTTAGTAAGGTTTCATACTTAAATAATTTTAAGTAGATAGATAGAATTTTCCTTCACTCAATGGTTCTTTTTTAATTGCTGCTTTTCTCATCTTATTAAAATAATCATTGACTTGATCGAGTTTACTGTCAGTAAAATGTATCTTCATTTATTTTTTATTCTTCTACTTAATATAACTTTTCTTCGATTTAGAGAATCTATGTGAGAAAAATTAATTAATTTCCATCAACATTTTCATCCTACATATCGAATTTCATCATAATCGGTTAAGAACTCGCCGAGTTCCTCCCTAATTGGCCATATTCCAGAACATTTTTTAAAAAATCATTTTAAGATTAAATCACATGTCGAAATATCCTGTTTTGAAATATCCAGCGTTGTACCATATCTCGTTTTTTACCTTATCTCGTTTTCAAAATATCCAGTTTTGAATAATCCTGTTTCGTCAAATCCAGTTGTAAAATATCCTACCGGTACCTGTCATTTTGATAGTATGGAATCAGCTCAAGAGAGAACTTTCTCAATTCTGCTCAATTCTGAGCAGCTTACCATAAAAAGACACATCAGACACAAGTCAAAACAAAAGACACAGCCTATTCAACAGTGATCTATGCTCGATTCAAAGATGAGGATAATAAAACTGAAATAGAACTTCTAACTTTTAAACCAAAATAGCGTCTATACGTCAAATATTATCCCAAGACTGGAATTATGATAGTACCCTTCTTCTAGTGGCAATGCGATCAATATAGTAAACAAAACTTTGTGTGCAGATATTTCACTATATGGTTGAACAGATTTGACCATTGTTTTAGCTATCTGATCAACTGACAAAGTGGAAAAAGTTTGTATAGCCAACTGTGTATCGGTAATACAGGAAGTGCTACCTAGGAATCATTGGAATTATGTCAAATTGGATAGTAATCCGACTACGCTTCTAGAGGAGTTTTACTGCCAAGTTGTTATACGTTCATTAATGATGGCATTGACCAACAAAGTGACGTTTTTGTTTAGGCTTCACTAAAGCCATCCGAAAAAAAGAAAAAGAAATCGTCAGACTACTACGTTAAATTTGAAGGAGATCAATAAAGTCCCTCAACGACGATTAAAATGGTATACAGCAGTACACTCTATCATACTACTTTGTCGCCATCCATACATCTCATCTCATCCGGCAAGTTTATTGGATCGTGAGCGGCAGAGCAACAGTCAGAAAATTGGCTTTTACCAAATAACTTGGCATCATATACTACCGTCTGCGCTGCATTTTGGATTGTAGTATAAGCCGTTGCAAAGTCCTTAGAGACGCATCTCAAATGGCTACCCTATTATGCCAAATCGAAGAAATACTTAACTCTCGACCACTTTGTCTGATGTCGAAAGATAAAGAATCTTTCGAAGCATTAATTACAACTCATTTTTAATAGGATTGGCAGCATCATCAGTACCTTGGCATAATCTGGATGAACTTTTTATATCCCGATTATTTCGATGGCAGCAAGTTACCCAACGAGCACAACATTTTTGGAAGAAGTTCCACAAAGATTATCTAGGTAAACAAGTTACAGCAAAACACCAAATGGAAAAATTGCAAAGAAAATAACAAGGTTTAGGATTTGGTATTAATCAAAGATGACAACTTACCATCGTACAAGTAGAGGAGGGGCAGAATAATAGAGACTCATCGAGATAAAACTGAAAATACATTTTTTTTCGTAATTTTCAAATGGCGGGCATATCTTCCTGTGTATTGTACTTGCTGCTGTGAGTGAAAATAGAAAGTGCATCTGTTCTGAGCAACCAGACTGCTCACAATTATTTTAGTGGAATTGCTTTAGTGGAAAAATATATAAATACCGCTATACTTCACTAGTCCGGTGGCGTGCCTCTTCCTTTACTAACTCTGACTTGAATAGTCCTGCAATATCTACGCCGGCTTGTATAAATTGGTGTGACGATAGTACTCGTCGTTGCAGCCAGTCTGTTAATAGTTTTTTTGTAAATTGGTGTTGGACTTTCAGCAAAGATTTATTTATTTCCACCTGGATTAACCTTCTTTCGTTAGTTATCCTAAACCCCCTTCTAAAAAGAGCTAGAATTAGCTGTCTGCCGCCGTATAAAATTTATAATTTCTTTCTGGAATTTTCTATAGTGTATTAATTCTGTATAATTCTTCTCCTGCTTTCTTTAGTTCCAAACTTGTTGGTGTAGCTTTGAGAATCCGTCATAACCGATGATATGCGCATACGTCATAACCGATGATATGAAATATTTTGTTGATGGCTGAATATTTTTTTATTAATTTCCCAAATAGATTAACTATTTCAGGACTCGTTGGTACTATCTCATGTTTCATGTCGAGCGTGGCGTCACTGATTTTGGACCCGTTTACCATAATCTATGGTTTTTCAACTATGTGTTTGGTGAATCCCTCTAAAGCCGCGCAGTCAACAGAGTTCTTGTTACTGCTTATATGGTGCTATGGTTCTAAAGATTTGATTTTTTTGTATTTTGGAAATCTTATTAGCGACGAAGGTCTTGTATTTTTGGGGAAGACTTGTATCATTCGTCTTAGATAGAACAAGCGTGACGTTAATGTCTCAATTATTGTTAATGCTCCTAGCATAGATGACTGCTACATAGGCCTTTTGCATCGCAAAACCTATGTAAACTGAGCGATGATTGAGAAATGCAACGATAATTGAGAATTTTGCCATGAAGTGCGAAATTCCAAACGGTCTGTGGCAGAATTCCAGTAAAGAGAATTTTTTTATGCTGTCGTCAAGTTTGAATTCCAAAATTCTCAAATTTGAAAGATTTTTTGTTACGCTCAGTATATTCTGCTAGAGTGTATGACCATTCAGCATTATTTCATTTAATGATTTAAATGTGATTGCTTTGGCTAACACATCGAAAACGACTCGGTTTTTTCATAAAGAAGAAGATAGTAGTGATGGTCACCATCATCTACGCTATTAGTTTTCTTATATGTCGTAAGGCCTTATATTTTAAGAATAAATCACTCGATCGCTGTTTACATTGATTGGCTGAGTGGTTTAGAAACTACTAAGTCTATATTAAACGGAATTCTTACTTTAAAAGTTCCATCGGTTAGGCGCATGTGTGTTTCGTTTTAAATTTCTTTACAATCTTTTTATTCTTTGGTAAAATTTTTTATTTTATCCATGCAATCTTTTTATGAGGTCGAAGCTCTCCCAACTCTTTCCGCAGTTATTTAATGTCCTACTTTGCGATATCGTCAGCCAAATTGAGGACGTACGAAAATAGGTTTACTATAAATATCCCATCTGCACATTGAATTGCTCCAGCCGCAGCCTGTACTGGCATGGACGATGGTTCGACCCTTCTAGATTCTGCACTTCAACAGAGGATTATAATTGTGTGCATCATCAAGTGCTGAAAAATTTATTTTTCAATTCTCCGTTGGGTTTCGAACCCGGTATTTCCTATTCCAAACATTTCAGCTTTAACCACAGCGCCAATTGCTCTGTTTTGGTGAAACTTCTTAGGTTGTTTATTTCCCTGATTTACCAAAACACTTTTTTAACTGATTGTCAGTCTCATTAGTGGTTATAGCCATACTCTGATATACTGCCACATTTACACTAGCAGATGTATTTCTAGTAGAGAGAATCCATTTCAATTTTTTTGGTTATTCAATGAGCACATTAGGTGCAAATTTTATTAAATTTGGCATAATTATTTGCCTATAGTAATCTGTGCCTAATGATATATCGATTGGCCCGGGTTCATATAGAACGGTGGATCCGCCTAGATTCGAATAATTTGTTTAGCATTCAGCTTGATTTTGAAGTTTGTAGAAAACCGCGAAGTAATGCGGAATTCCACTGAAGAACCGTTTGTTCGATATCTTTAGTTCGAACGTTGGCTTGGGATCTGGGCTCAATCAAACCATGGCGGTCGCTGGATGTTTTGGATGTTTTGGAAAGTATTGCAATTGATAATTTTATTAGTCTCATAGCAATAGCCATAGGATGGGTCATTTTTAGACCGTGTTACTTTTTAACAAAATTTTGTTAAAATTTCTATTATCAAGCCACTCCAGTATTTTATCTCTACACTTTAGTTGTTTATTGCGTATAGACACTCCAATGAGGCATCGAGTATTGTCCCCAACCTGGAAGCAGATTCAACGGTCAAGCAGAGTAAGTCTAGTAATACACTAATATGCATATACCAACTATAGTAATGTGATGTACTTTTTATTGCATCTGGCGATAAGAGTAACCCGTGCAGTCGTATAGCCATTTTCCGAAAGTGTAATGTGGCTGATAAATGTTGCTGTTGTTTGCCTTCGATCCAAGAAAAGGAGATAATATATCGTCTCTTCGTTTGACGAGCTCTCATACTGACTTACCGATTTGTTGGACCGACTAGAAAAATTGGTTCATTGCTTGTAGTCCCCGCTGGGTTTTTAAAATTTTCGATTTGTGGCCTATAAATTTAATGGTTTAAAAAGGGTAACTATTATGAATTTTCAGAATTTTCTCATCTTTGTTTTTAAAATCTTTACAGTTAAAATGTACAAGGTTTGTTTTTCAGAGATTCCTGACTCTGTATAAAATTTGCCATTGCAGTAACTATTAAATAATTCGTATATAAATGAATCTGATACAAGAATTAAAAACCTTTCCAATTAGCGTGAATTATATATTGGTAATTTTGATCTGACCGCAAAACAATAAGTGACATGTGGCAAAATAGGAGACATAACTAAATTATGTCGAATATTTTGAGGAAGGCAATCTGGAAATTTTCATAAAGGGCGAAGAACAGAATACAAATTTGATGATATACGATTGACATCACTATCCCATAAAATGGAGCTGTCAGAATCCTGTATATAAGCATAACTTGCGTTTTAGAATTATTTAGTAGAATTCCATTTGCTTTAGACAATATAGCAATACGCTTAAAATCTAGATTGATATTATCTACACAGGTATTAATTTTACTCGGATCCAGCCTCTTCGTAAATCTGAAAATTGTCAGCTTATAAATGATACACACTATTTTTTAATACCATTGGTAAGTCATTAACAAACACAGAGAATAAAAGTGGGCCGAGTATCGAACCTTGGGAGACTCCAGCACTCAAAATTCACGAGATTCGGAGAACGATTTATTGCAATAGACAACCTGAGATATACTCTGCAAGTATGACGATATTAACTTAACCGCTAAGTCAGAGAATTTCAAGTTATGTCTCAATTTGTGTGAGATTTATACGGAAGCCAGATTGGTGTGGTTTAAGCAACTTATTTGCTTCTATATAAATTTGGATATTTGAAGTTGAATCAATTTTTCAAAAGTATTTGACAAAACTGGAAATTTCATTTTGACAAATACCAAGCAGAATTAGTTTTAGGAATTTTGAACATACACCATCCAAACCCATTGTATGTGATTTAATACAAAATTTAGAATAGTTTATCTCCTCAGTAGCGGCACCCCGAAAACTGAGTTCATCTAACGTGTTTAAGCTAGTGATTGTAATGAGACACTAGATCCGAAAATACTATGTAGGATTCAACAGATTGTGTTAATGTAAATTGCTCATTTATTTCATCAGGCTTAAAATCATGTGTTGTATTAGTGCGATCAACCACTCCTAGAACAGAATGTTCTTTTGTGACGAATTATAGGAGGAAAAAATTGATTAAAACATGAGTGTTTTACACCCCTGCAGACTCTTTTCGCAATATTGCGCAAACGGTTAAATATTAATTTAGATTTTTAAGTGCTCAACAGATTTGATTACAAGCGAGGTGGATTGATTTGGCAACAGCACAAGTATCTGACCCTCTCTAGACGTTACTTTTGAAATTTTTGTGTTTAAAGTAATTTAGCATTTTTAAATATAATTGAATTCGTCTTTGTTAGACCATCGTTACAGTAAATACGAGACGTCGATTGTATTCCAATATGAGACAGATATCAGGTTCCTCAATTTAATATAATTCTTAAAGAAACTTGATTTGGCATACGAATTTTACAATGATCATTGCTGAGTGTAATTTATTTGAGCCGCTATGACCGACTCGAAAAAGGTCTTTCACCATAATCGGACCATCCTTCAGATTTTAGTTTTAATTTACTACACACATAGAATTTAATTTCATTTAATGATTCCGCCATTGATGTTAATTTTACACAAACATATAGTGCCACTGTGCTGAAAGGTTAGCGCGTTGCTCAAAATAAAAGTATTTGTATGATCTTTGTTTTTAAAAAATAGCAACATGAACAGTCATGATCCGATTTTCCGTGTACTCAGCTTAATGTGCCGTAAACTACATTAATAGTTACATCAAAGTAGTTAGAATATAGAGGGTATAACCAAAAAATCTAATATTGATAAACTTTTGGGTTAACTTAGACAAATAATAATCGAAAAAAAAACAACAAAATTAACTCTCAAAACTAATTTATTTCTTAGATGAAAGCTGTCGTTTATACACGTACATACATATATACTCACAAAATTTCAGATTAGAATAAAAACAGATTTATTTTCAACTTCAAAGATTAAAAAGTTTTTGGTTTACCCATCGAACGAACGAATGAACGTAAAAAAAAACCTCACTTAATCATAAAAAAAAAAAATTTAGTTACGAAAATACCAAACCAACTTTCTTTCGTACCTAAAATAACGAGAGTAGATTTACCCAAAGAAATGAAAATAAGTTTTCTATATACTGTTGTATATGTATAGTGATGGTAGATTGAATGATGGTCATTTATTTTTGGTTGGCCGCATATATATATACGTACCTATCTATCTTATGGCCCTCGTCCATAAAATGAAATAACCATAAACAAAATAATGAAAAAACCAGGTACAGAAGATATCTTTGACGTTTAATAATTTTTTTTCATTAACTTTGGTATATAGTTTTAGGTATACCATCCTTGGTCTCGTTCCTCATCTAACACAAATTGTTATATTTTTTTTCCACCGCACGTATATTATTATAAAACAAACGTTGTGTTACATCACAGATTCCAATTTATTATTGACAATTTTTACGTTTCCACACACCAAAACTACCCAATAAAACTAACTTACTTGTATCTCTAGATGTATATATGCAAGTATTTTATTTGAGAATGAGTGTGTGTGTGTGTGTGTATGTGTGCCTGCCTAAACCATAAGTTTTTCTAGATAGCTAGATAGATTGGAAATTTTTATTTTTCCTCCATTTCAGCACAAATAATATAACAAAAAAAAATTTGTTATCACAATACAGCATCGGTGTACTAATAATGGCAGTAGAACAAAGTTTTTAATTAAAAATATATGGCTTTATATGTGCTGTTGAGAGTGGAGGATGGTTTAGAAAATTCAATGTTGTACACAAACAAAAATTGATTACAGTTTTTCCTCATGTTTGGTTCGTTTTTGGATTGCACGATGAAAAGTAATTTACGTTGACATTAAGTCAAATTGTTGTTAGCAAACAGCATACGAAATTGAAATGAAGTGACAAATTTTATTTTTTTAGAACACTCACTGTGTGTGTATATGGTTTTGTCTAAATTGTGTACATGTGTGTGAACCTGTTTTTTTTGTGGGGCTTATTTTAGCGAAACATGTGCGAGTGTCAGATTCTAACCCGGATTTGTACCGGGCCGGTATCTAGTATCTTTTAGGCTTAAACCTATCATAAACACGATGTTAACTTAAACTTGTTAAAATGGCAAATTATGAGAAAATGCCTAATAAGTGTAAAATCCTCTCGAACTCATTATATCGAGTCTGAATGGGAAATGATTGCCGGATGAACTAACATTTTTTCCTTATCAAAGACTAAGTTACCTGAAAACAGATCTCCCATTCAAGCCACATTTTGAACCAATGGTTGGTGAATTAGCGTAAGCGATGTTATGACAGTAAATCCTTGAAACCCGATATATACACTATTAAAAAAGTAATAATAATAATAATAATGTAAATAAACAAGACTGCTACGGCTGATGTAATTCGTTTCGGAATTAACGACGCTCAACATAATTATGTTTATAACGACACCACTGCTTCCATTATACAAGTACATCATGAGTCGCCATCCAGGCGAAATGCTATTTGCAAATGCGTATAGACATTAGTCATAACGTAACGTAAATACAAAATCTTTATGAACAATGCAATGAATTAAAATATATTTTTAATTGCAGACCCAACAACCGAATATTTCCTCGAAACTTTATGGTAACTCTGAAAACTGTACAATGAATTTTAGAATTGAAAATTACATTCATACGAAATAAAAAACTTATATAATATCGCCAACTTTTACCGTGAGTACCACTAATCAAGAAAACATCGAAAACCGAAAAAAAATTTAGAAATGCCTGAGTCTTTTAAAAATGGGATTTGAACTTTAAAAGGACGATTTAATTTTCAGAACTCATAAAAAATGTCAAGTCAAGCCAAAAAGATTACCAAAGAACTTACCACATGGAAAAAGTCTAAATCTAATCTAACGATTACCACACATTAGATCTAATAGTCACCCTTCGAATCAAGAGAAAACATGTTGGAAAATTGAGCGATGAGGATAATATGATGTGATAATGATACAAAATATCGAAGGTACGGATCCATATATAGAAATAGGGTTCTAAAGCTAGAAGTCAGATTATAGCCAATGCAAAGAATAATATACGTCCCCTGGATTTTTTCAAAAATGCCCATCGGCCAGTGGGATGGTGGTAGGTTTACATCCTTCAATAACGCTACTGCGCCCAGTTGAAACGATGCCAAAATATTTCTACTATCATCGTTAAATATCGAACCATTGAGCACCCAAATTGGTTTTCAAATATTCAGATGTATTAGGAATTTAAATGATGTCCCAAGTAAAAAATGACCAGGAGCTATAATGATATGTATGCGTGCTATTATTTGTTATTGTGATTGGTCCCGCATAATCTATGCCAACATTTTGGCTCTTGAAACTCGTACCTTTGAAAGTCTCACCATCTTTTGTTTAGCAGTTATAGCCGGATAACTCTAACAAATCAGACACTTGTATTATTCCTTGTACAGTGTTACGTTAATTCACAACTCAATTGCATTGTCGTTGTAAAAATGAAATAAGTGACGGACCGCGGGATGATGATTAGATATGTGGATATAAGGAGTGTGATAGCATAACCATGGGATATGGGAACTTGCTAATATGGGAAGTTGCTGCTACAAGCAGATCTGCTTTTAATTATTCGATCAGCGGCATCTCATCTAGCTGTCAAAATTGAGCAAGTGTTATAGTCGATTAATAGTTCAAACATTATTAAATTACGGATTGACACATCATTTTATCACTCAATCTTGTGCCAAACTTCTTAAAGTTCCTCAATTAAAGACGTAATTTCGAAGCTGAAGTGTCACGGGAAGTCGCCAAATTTATCATTAGTGCTCTAATCATCCTAGTACCATTTCTACCAAATTAGCATCAACAAGTATTGAAACCAGTTGTCGTCATATATCCAGCTTACTTTTACTGCTGGCTGGTTAAGAATATGTTAAACTAGCTCCGATCGACATTCCTCTTAGCTGCGATCATTAATTCGATTTACTGTTTGATGGAAGTATTAATTTAATCTGAATCCAAATGTTCTTTTAGCCCAAAATACGCAAAATTTTCATCCGTTACCTTTGGTACTATAAACTATCAGCAGAAAATATGAGGAAGTACTCCCGATTGCTAACTAAGGTCGAACTTCTATATGTATAACCTTATTTCCTACTTAAGAAAGGGAAGTTTCGGTAAGAGAAATGGTCGAAAAATCATCCTGCTCTACTAAATACCATTGTCATCGAGGAAGAAGACATTTCATCCTAGGTCGTAACCGACGTACTATAGGATCGAGCCACTTCTGTCGGGGTCATTACGTTTTTCCTTACTTTTACGGTTTTTGGCACCTATAATAATAGGTTCGAAATTCTTGTACCAAAAATTATGGAATATAAGAATTTATTGGGATGAATAGTTAATGCCAGGTATCAAGATGGCTAGTCTACCATTCATGTTGCTGGTTATGCTGATAAGTCGAGTCTCAAATTTTCATACCATGACAAATGTTTAAGATCATATTTCAAGATTTTCCAATCAATTAAGAAACGAAATGTTGGAAAAGGAAGTTGGGAAGGACTTTTATTACCGAATTTATGAAACAACCATTAAAACCAAAAGGCACGACAAATTAGGCATGTCAAAATTTCTCTGCACATTTTTTTTAGCACGATATTTATCTGTTATCTGTATATGTGTAGACCGCGTTAAAATGTAGCTTAGCTCGAGCTGCATACCGAGCTTTAACAAAGTCAACAAAATGGGCGATAGTTAATCATAACTTCAAAATTTATACCACAAACCAAAAATTTCCAAAATTAAAGCCAATTAAATTTCTAACATTTATGGCGCAACTCGGAAATTTCCAAGGTCCAGAAAATGCATGAAGGTAAGACCATTTAAACTGTAAAAATGTATGCCACAAATCTAAATCTTTAGAAAACTTTGAATATTCTGATGCTGTATACCTTAATCGACTAAACTAACTAAACTAAATTATATCGTGTTAGTTCATGCTATATCTAGATAGATGGAACTACTAAAAAATTTACTGTGCCTCAACTTGAAATAAAACTTAACCAAAAAGTATTATAGTTATTTTATACTTTTTATGAAAAGTCACTTAAAAGTTACCTCGAAAATGTACTTTTCAGCTACCACCTATGGGACAGTAGCGAAAGCTTTAAAAATTTAGTTTGAAAAGTCGATGAGGGCGCATATCATAAGTGTGACTTTTATACTCAAATGAAAAGTTAAAGAAAGCTTAGATGGCGCGATAGTCAACGAGTTACTTACAAAATCTTAAATCTCCAAAATCGGTTCTTAATCGATTGCTTTGAAATTTTAACATAAGGTTGCATTCGAATACGCGCGTGTTTTTATATACCTGTTTCACAAACCTGTGATAGGTGAAAACATATTTATTTTCATAATTATTTTGTGTGACATTGGTATCGGGCTACTATAAGAATTCGCCATACAGCTTCTTTCAATATCTATTCATGAATGAAGTCCAGGTGATGTTCTCTTAGCAGTCCATCTATAGAAAATAGATAACGCGTTTATAATACAGATGCAAATGTGTAACAAATGGCCTTGAATGACCTTGACAAATGGCCACCGGTAACAAAATTGCGAGTTTAAAATCATGGAATTCGAGTTTAAAATCATTTGAACGACGTAAACTAGAATGGGGAGTCTAGGCAGACTGTACACCGCGCGTCATCAAAATGAATGCTTCTTTCTTCACATGCTGTTAATAAATGTGCCCGGTCTGATGTCTTTCCAGCAATTGAGAAATGTCAACGGCCATACACATGCCACTTTCTGCAGTGCATGTCAAGTTCTGAATTCATTGGAGAACGACTGACACTGGAATATAAGCATAAAACTCATATGACTGAAGACATTCTCCGTCGAATACACAAGGAAAATTCAAATATAAACATAGAATTCACGGTGGAAATCTACAATATAGCGGTTGAAGATTTGTTCTGAGAAATCGGGTTCAAAGTTTTGCAATCAATTGAGAATGCCATCACCGTATCGATCTGCTGCTGCTTCATTCGATGTAGCATTGTATCGTGAAAAAATTACACCACAGGTGATCTATTGTCGTTAGTTCCATCTCCATCTCATATCTGCTAACAAAGTGTGTATGTATTTTATGTTAATTCAGTTCTTAGGTGGACAATTTTTAAAAAGAGAAATTGAAGACTTAAACCATAATATAAATACATATAGTACTACCATCATAAGACAAAAACAGTTTACCCATTGATGTTCCAGATGTCGGGTCGATAGAATATCGTCATAATTTAGAATAAATATATGACATTTAGGCGATCAAACATATAAAAATATTTTGATTATTTTAAAATGATACCAGTAGTGACATCTAGCATGTCAATCGGCTAGCGTACCATGGTAGCACTATGTATATTTATATTATACTTAAACTCACAAGCTATTATGTCTGACTAGGTGGAAAATAGAAAATTATTACGTTTGAATAAACTTGAAAAGTTTAGTTAAATCAACATAAATGAAATTTGTTAAAAAAACAGATAATAAGTACTAAAATTCTATTTTACATTGATAATTTTCGTTAATTTAGTTTCGTTAAGTTTGATTTTAGATCACTCTTGTTTGAATGGCCCAAATAGAAACCATATTACAATGTAAGCTTAAACAGTGAAAACTTAAGGTTTTCTGTGCAAGATTAGGTTAAAGATATTAAGTTAAAAAACAAATCTTGCTAAAACTGTTTTGTCAACTACAGATAGTTTTTATGATTTTATAATTATTAATTAATCTTACAATATGCCAGGAGCCACCTAAGTTTAAGATGATAACTTATCAATTGAATAAATAATTTCAGATTAAATTTCTTAAGTTGTTCATTAAGTTACTTGAATCATTGACTCACGCTTTAAAATTAAATGTAAAAGTTGTTTCGTTAAGTTTTTCAATGTTTAATTAATCTGTTTATTTACAATGATATTTCCAATTGCCATTAAAAACCATCACTAACTTCAAAACCCGTTTAAATTAGTGATTTAAACGTATTCCTAACTCATATTCAAACTTATCATCATTAGTTTGTGTTTTGTATTTTTCATACCAACAGCTATTATATTTTAAGCGGTGGAAACGTTACGAACTTTAATAATATTTGGCTTCTAAACGGTGATTTTCTACACATTTAACAAAATATACATGAAAGCTAATTAACTTTCAAAAACTTGTAAGATGAATTTTTAAGAGGCTTCGTTAAATATTCGTTAAGTTATTTTAGAACATTAATAAATTTTATTTGCTTCGTTGTTAAATAACGTTATAATTAAAATAAAAAAATCAGTCGTTGGTTCGTTCGGCTAGAAGAGTTTCGTCAAGTTAACTTAACGAAAAAAATTTTTTTGGAATGTTTTCCTTTTTGTTTAAATTACTAACTTTCTATTGGTTATTTTCGTTAAGTTCGAGTTTGAATAGTTATGGCTTTTTGGTCCAAGACGAAAAAAATTTAAAGAATTAATGTCATTCTAATATCGGGCGTGACTGCAATTATTAACTCATCTTAAATTAGGCTTTCCGAGTAATATTAGTTTGAGGTAAAAAAATAAATGATTCGAAGTTTAAAATTGTTTCGATCAATAATTTTAATTTACTTTTTAAAAACTTTTAATATTTCGTTAAATACTCGTTTTTTTCGTTGAGTACCGTTAAAAAATTATTTGTGGCTTTTTGTTACTATATAACGTTTTTTGAAAAACGTTATATAGTTAAAATAAAAAAAATATTTCGTTGGTTCGTTAAACTAAAAATGTTCGTTAACTTAATTGAAATTTCTCTTCAATAGTATTTGTAATGTGTTATTTTTGAATTACTGGTTTTAAATGAAACCATCTCGAACGAGTCATGAATAATTTGGACACACGAAACTCATCTTACTGTCTATTGCCATCGAGATATATTAGTCTAGATCTCGTAAAAGATGTTATATTTCTGCAAATCGTTAACAATAGTCGTTAGTAAATAAAATACTTTAAATACTCCATATTCAAGTGGATCGAATGTATTAATAATCGAATTGATTTTTTTAGCAAAATAAAATGTCCATCGTACAGCATCTGTTGCCATTTTATTTAAAAAAAAAAAAAAAAAAAAAAAACAAATACTTGCCAACAACAACAATCATTATTCTATAGTGTACATAGTTTAGAAGATAAAATTGTAATTTTATTTTCGGGAATTTATATTTTGTTGAACTATAAAAAGTTTTATTTCGATTTTTAGCGATTTTTATTCGCCATAAAATGAAACGTTCTAGTATACCGGTACCATAATCGTAATAGCAACAAGCAACAGCATTTATATTTTTTTTGGGTAGTTTTTTGGGTGGTGTGCAATATTCAAACAGTGGGAATATGATAGTGGAATTTCGTAATTGTATTTTTCGCTAAAAATTTTTATTATCGTAATTAATGTGAACAATGTAAAGATCATAATACGATTTATATTACATATATCGTTTTAATGATACTATATGCAGCAACAAATGAAATTGGGAGGTGAAATGGGCGATGTTTTCATTATGTGTATACTCAGTTTACGGAAACGAACCTTGTAATGTTAAATAATATTTGAGGGAACAAACATAGAACCATGTTTTAAAATACTTTTATATACAACTACAGTAAATCTTCGTTGACCTTCGTATTGCTGGCAGTATTCAAATTGTAGTTTGAAAATACCAAACGATGATTTTCCATCAAAGGTTGGATGCTATAATTTGATTACAGTAGCTTGGGTTATTACTTGCGTTTCCGTCTACGTTATTCCGCATCAGGAATTTTTGGCCGTTTATTGGGTTTCATTTGGGCTTTTCGATTTTCCTCGTGACATATTTCTTGTCATTTGCTTTGTTTAGTAAGCATCTGTCACATGGCTGTCAATAACTGCGCAATATTACATTTATTATCGTTATTTGGCAAATATCGAAAAGCCTATTCCTCGATATTCACAATCCCACCGTTGTCACAAATTGTTACGTATTTGCCTAAAAGTATCAATTTCTAAAATTAGCCTGCATTTCTAAAGCATTATAATGTGTATTGAACGTAACTTATTATTACCAACATTTAGTTGCTGGTGTATGCTGTTAATTTAATTTTAAGTTTGTGGAAGTCTTTTTTTCTACCGAGAAGAATAAATTTCTCGGTTTTAGAAAAATTACTTACATATTTTAAAAAAACTCGTTAGATTGTTAGAAGTTTTAAGCCAATTGCAAACTTTGACAATACAAATATAGTCACTTTTGTCCGATTGGTTAAGATGAACTATTATTTTGATTACTTTTAAATTGTACCAATTTCCATCATCACAAAATGAGTCCCACTAAATTTTCTATAAAAAACATTTTGACTGATACTACAAGAAGTAATACATTTTATTGAAGGTAGACTCTTGTATATTCAATTTATCTGCTATATACCTTTCTCGAAATGACGCTCATAAAACTATATTTAGTATATTAAGTTTTTATTTGTTCCCGATCCACTTTATACCATCACACTCCTCTTGCTCATATTAAACTGTAAAAATTCTTTCTACTCCAACACAAATTAAAAAAAAAAGTGTTCTTTTATTACATCCTAAAAATGTGTCGATACAAATAAAACTTTTTAATATCATCAAAAACTATTAAACTTAATAAGGCTGGAAAGGCAGGGGGATGTTTGATATTCAATAAGTTAAAACAGAAAATAAGGAAACGTGTTTACTGTTCAATTTCGAAATGTACAGCATTTAAGATAAGAAATTCTTTCAGTATATCGAAAATAGAGAAGGTAAGGGACTTGGCAAGCAGGTAGAAATCTTTTACTTGAATTGTCTCACGACAAAGAACCGATATCAAGGCGGCACTCCAATTTTACTTCGGAGATGAGATCGGAGACATCAGTGCCTACCTTGTGTCTGAACAGCAGGAGAAAAAAAGCGATCGTCGACATAGATTTTAAATCGTTTTAAAGCTTCTAGACACGGAGAGACTTAAAATCGGCTGGCCTACGGCCATGTCAGAAAATAGATTGAAATCTCACGGTGCTAAAAGTGTATGGGGTATGGCCAAACAAAAGCAAGATGAATGGGCCCTGGTCGCAGCAACCTTTGTGTCGGATGCGGTCCGGTATGAAACAAATCTATAGCATGTACCTCGTAGCCGAAAAGCGCCTTATGTGAATTGGTATGCCGTTTTAGGAAAACCGACCATAAGCGAGGAACAGTTGCCTATGACTATTTCAATTTGGTTCTTTTGGCAAAGAAAGGCAGCAAAACAAAACAATTAAGTTATATTAGAAAATATTATATTTGGAAAATATTTTTATGGTTTTCTTCCCTAAAAACATTGTAAGGATAGAAGTAAGAATTCTAGTACATGTTGAAGTCACCCCTGTATTAACTATGGAAAAATTCGTAAATATTGTGGGGTTTTCAAAAGGCAAAAAGGAACTGGGTTCTGATGGTATCTCTGTGAAAGCGCTGACCGTGGTAGAAAGAAATCATTTACATATATGTTTTGAAGCTATAAAATGGCTGTGGTAAAAATTTCGCTTAATAGAATGATGACTAACATAGGTGTTCCTCGGACCAGTAGACGAGGACTCCACATATTAATGGTACACTCCATTCTGCTCTACGGAACAGAGATACGGGGCTATTACCATGGATTTACAGAAAAACCGACGGAATTACATGCCGCAGCCCTTGTTGCTGGAACAATTTCAATTGATCTGCTCGCGTTAGAGCACCGAGAAATGCTTTGGTTAAAGTTCACCCTCGAACCCTGGAGGCTTGGCAGAGAAGATAGGAAGTAAGAAGAACAAGCCGATGGACTTTATATTATATATAATTTAATAATATAATAATATAATAATATAATAATATAATAATATAATAATATAATAATATAATAATATAATAATATAATAATATAATAATATAATAATATAATAATATAATAATATAATAATATAATAATATAATAATATAATAATATAATAATATAATAATATAATAATATAATAATATAATAACATAATAATATAATAATATAATAATATAATAATATAAGAATATAATAATATAATAATATAATAATATAATAATATAATAATATAATAATATAATAATATAATAATATAATAATATAATAATATAATAATATAATAATATAATAATATAATAATATAATAATATAATAATATAATAATATAATAATATAATAATATAATAATATAATAATATAATAATATAATAATATAATAATATAATAATATAATAATATAATAATATAATAATATAATAATATAATAATATAATAATATAATAATATAATAATATAATAATATAATAATATAATAATATAATAATATAATAATATAATAATATAATAATATAATAATATAATAATATAATAATATAATAATATAATAATATAATAATATAATAATATAATAATATAATAATATAATAATATAATAATATAATAATATAATAATATAATAATATAATAATATAATAATATAATAATATAATAATATAATAATATAATAATATAATAATATAATAATATAATAATATAATAATATAATAATATAATAATATAATAATATAATAATATAATAATATAATAATATAATAATATAATAATATAATAATATAATAATATAATAATATAATAATATAATAATATAATAATATAATAATATAATAATATAATAATATAATAATATAATAATATAATAATATAATAATATAATAATATAATAATATAATAATATAATAATATAATAATATAATAATATAATAATATAATAATATAATAATATAATAATATAATAATATAATAATATAATAATATAATAATATAATAATATAATAATATAATAATATAATAATATAATAATATAATAATATAATAATATAATAATATAATAATATAATAATATAATAATATAATAATATAATAATATAATAATATAATAATATAATAATATAATAATATAATAATATAATAATATAATAATATAATAATATAATAATATAATAATATAATAATATAATAATATAATAATATAATAATATAATAATATAATAATATAATAATATAATAATATAATAATATAATAATATAATAATATAATAATATAATAATATAATAATATAATAATATAATAATATAATAATATAATAATATAATAATATAATAATATAATAATATAATAATATAATAATATAATAATATAATAATATAATAATATAATAATATAATAATATAATAATATAATAATATAATAATATAATAATATAATAATATAATAATATAATAATATAATAATATAATAATATAATAATATAATAATATAATAATATAATAATATAATAATATAATAATATAATAATATAATAATATAATATATAATAATATAATAATATAATAATATAATAATATAATAATATAATAATATAATAATATAATAATATAATAATATAATAATATAATAATATAATAATATAATAATATAATAATAATATAATAATATAATAATATAATAATATAATAATATAATAATATAATAATATAATAATATAATAATATAATAATATAATAATATAATAATATAATAATATAATAATATAATAATATAATAATATAATAATATAATAATATAATAATATAATAATATAATAATATAATAATATAATAATATAATAATATAATAATATAATAATATAATAATATAATAATATAATAATATAATAATATAATAATATAATAATATAATAATATAATAATATAATAATAATAATATAATAATATAATAATATAATAATATAATAATATAATAATATAATAATATAATAATATAATAATATAATAATATAATAATATAATAATATAATAATATAATAATATAATAATATAATAATATAATAATATAATAATATAATAATATAATAATATAATAATATAATAATATAATAATATAATAATATAATAATATAATAATATAATAATATAATAATATAATAATATAATAATATAATAATATAATAATATAATAATATAATAATATAATAATATAATAATATAATAATATAATAATATAATAATATAATAATATAATAATATAATAATATAATAATATAATAATATAATAATATAATAATATAATAATATAATAATATAATAATATAATAATATAATAATATAATAATATAATAATATAATAATATAATAATATAATAATATAATAATATAATAATATAATAATATAATAATATAATAATATAATAATATAATAATATAATAATATAATAATATAATAATATAATAATATAATAATATAATAATATAATAATATAATAATATAATAATATAATAATATAATAATATAATAATATAATAATATAATAATATAATAATATAATAATATAATAATATAATAATATAATAATATAATAATATAATAATATAATAATATAATAATATAATAATATAATAATATAATAATATAATAATATAATAATATAATAATATAATAATATAATAATATAATAATATAATAATATAATAATATAATAATATAATAATATAATAATATAATAATATAATAATATAATAATATAATAATATAATAATATAATAATATAATAATATAATAATATAATAATATAATAATATAATAATATAATAATATAATAATATAATAATATAATAATATAATAATATAATAATATAATAATATAATAATATAATAATATAATAATATAATAATATAATAATATAATAATATAATAATATAATAATATAATAATATAATAATATAATAATATAATAATATAATAATATAATAATATAATAATATAATAATATAATAATATAATAATATAATAATATAATAATATAATAATATAATAATATAATAATATAATAATATAATAATATAATAATATAATAATATAATAATATAATAATATAATAATATAATAATATAATAATATAATAATATAATAATATAATAATATAATAATATAATAATATAATAATATAATAATATAATAATATAATAATATAATAATATAATAATATAATAATATAATAATATAATAATATAATAATATAATAATATAATAATATAATAATATAATAATATAATAATATAATAATATAATAATATAATAATATAATAATATAATAATATAATAATATAATAATATAATAATATAATAATATAATAATATAATAATATAATAATATAATAATATAATAATATAATAATATAATAATATAATAATATAATAATATAATAATATAATAATATAATAATATAATAATATAATAATATAATAATATAATAATATAATAATATAATAATATAATAATATAATAATATAATAATATAATAATATAATAATATAATAATATAATAATATAATAATATAATAATATAATAATATAATAATATAATAATATAATAATATAATAATATAATAATATAATAATATAATAATATAATAATATAATAATATAATAATATAATAATATAATAATATAATAATATAATAATATAATAATATAATAATATAATAATATAATAATATAATAATATAATAATATAATAATATAATAATATAATAATATAATAATATAATAATATAATAATATAATAATATAATAATATAATAATATAATAATATAATAATATAATAATATAATAATATAATAATATAATAATATAATAATATAATAATATAATAATATAATAATATAATAATATAATAATATAATAATATAATAATATAATAATATAATAATATAATAATATAATAATATAATAATATAATAATATAATAATATAATAATATAATAATATAATAATATAATAATATAATAATATAATAATATAATAATATAATAATATAATAATATAATAATATAATAATATAATAATATAATAATATAATAATATAATAATATAATAATATAATAATATAATAATATAATAATATAATAATATAATAATATAATAATATAATAATATAATAATATAATAATATAATAATATAATAATATAATAATATAATAATATAATAATATAATAATATAATAATATAATAATATAATAATATAATAATATAATAATATAATAATATAATAATATAATAATATAATAATATAATAATATAATAATATAATAATATAATAATATAATAATATAATAATATAATAATATAATAATATAATAATATAATAATATAATAATATAATAATATAATAATATAATAATATAATAATATAATAATATAATAATATAATAATATAATAATATAATAATATAATAATATAATAATATAATAATATAATAATATAATAATATAATAATATAATAATATAATAATATAATAATATAATAATATAATAATATAATAATATAATAATATAATAATATAATAATATAATAATATAATAATATAATAATATAATAATATAATAATATAATAATATAATAATATAATAATATAATAATATAATAATATAATAATATAATAATATAATAATATAATAATATAATAATATAATAATATAATAATATAATAATATAATAATATAATAATATAATAATATAATAATATAATAATATAATAATATAATAATATAATAATATAATAATATAATAATATAATAATATAATAATATAATAATATAATAATATAATAATATAATAATATAATAATATAATAATATAATAATATAATAATATAATAATATAATAATATAATAATATAATAATATAATAATATAATAATATAATAATATAATAATATA
Source organism: Tipula confusa (assembly GCA_963556175.1). Taxonomy (NCBI): domain Eukaryota; kingdom Metazoa; phylum Arthropoda; class Insecta; order Diptera; family Tipulidae; genus Tipula; species Tipula confusa. The sequence continues at coordinate 34,841,807 of OY744475.1, forward strand.
ATAATATAATAATATAATAATATAATAATATAATAATATAATAATATAATAATATAATAATATAATAATATAATAATATAATAATATAATAATATAATAATATAATAATATAATAATATAATAATATAATAATATAATAATATAATAATATAATAATATAATAATATAATAATATAATAATATAATAATATAATAATATAATAATATAATAATATAATAATATAATAATATAATAATATAATAATATAATAATATAATAATATAATAATATAATAATATAATAATATAATAATATAATAATATAATAATATAATAATATAATAATATAATAATATAATAATATAATAATATAATAATATAATAATATAATAATATAATAATATAATAATATAATAATATAATAATATAATAATATAATAATATAATAATATAATAATATAATAATATAATAATATAATAATATAATAATATAATAATATAATAATATAATAATATAATAATATAATAATATAATAATATAATAATATAATAATATAATAATATAATAATATAATAATATAATAATATAATAATATAATAATATAATAATATAATAATATAATAATATAATAATATAATAATATAATAATATAATAATATAATAATATAATAATATAATAATATAATAATATAATAATATAATAATATAATAATATAATAATATAATAATATAATAATATAATAATATAATAATATAATAATATAATAATATAATAATATAATAATATAAAAATATAATAATATAATAATATAATAATATAATAATAAAATAATATAATATTATAATAATATAATAGTATTATATATTAACTGCTTTATTTGCAGTTCACGTGGTAAAACTAACCTTGATTTCAAAAAACCAAAATAAATTAGATACATAATAAACAGGTAAATAATTATCAAAAGTCACCACGCATGGGAGCCATACTCTTTTCCTGAGACTAAACCTTCGCTAATATAAACAATTCTTTGTATTCCTGTTTTACATGTTTCATCGGAAAATTGAACTACATTTTAAATGGAATTACATATATCAATTTATCAACAACATAAACCTTTTATAACGGAATATTAGGCAATTTAATAAATATTTTTCGTCTAAGGCACTTACACAATTCGATTGAATTATTGCTTTTGCATGATATATGACAGAGTACACAGAAAAAGGCATTACAAAATCCTAGTTAATTGGGTTTCTGTAAAAACTCAAGAGGTACCAGCATTTCTAAGTATCAAGAGTTTAATTCTATTCAAATTATAATACAACAAAAAGTACTGAAAGGTATATGATATACCCTCTCTCTCTATCATAATAAGAGGTTTATCACAAATATAAAATTATGTTTACTAAAATTTTCATAAATTTTTCCGTTTTCCTTTTGTTAATACCAGTAATAATAAATAATAATTTAGTAGAAAGAAAAATAAAAAATTTTTAAGACGATTTTTTTAATAATTTAAAATTTTTATTTTTGATTTCTTATTATATCCGTTTGTGCTTATTTGATGCTTGCTTAAGTGATCTTTTATATACGGTACATAAGAAGACAACATTTACGAATATGTTTGTACTAAATTTTTATTTATATATTTTGAAGTATATATATATATATATATATATATATATATATATATATATATATATATATATATATATATATATATATATATATATATATATATATATATATATATATATATATATATATATAAATATATATAAATATATATATATATATATATATATATATATATATATATATATATATATATATATATATATATATATTTATATATATATATATATATATATATATATATATATATATATATATATATATATATATATATATATATATATATATTCAAGGCCGTAAAAATTGGGATCGATAACACCGGTATGACATCAATTATGGAAAAAATCGAATTACATTCTGCAAGAAACAATAATGAGGAGAGACTCTACGATTACTATATATATCCAAATCGGCTATTCATAGAAGGCGGCAAGTTCCCACATGCGAGAAATCACGCATAACGCCACTGTGTAATTTTTAAATCGACTTTCTGGACATGGGTTCATAACTCTTGTAATTATTTGATCAGCTTTGGAGGGACCTCTTCTTTTAGGCAACCAAACGATTTGGGAATCACTACAGAAGTATACAGCGGATATCGAGACATCGAGTCGTTACAATGACTAGACAATGAGTTTCAATTAGGGCTCTTAATTTATCGGATAAAACAAAAACCACCAAGAAGGGAACCATAATCGGTAAATGAACCAATGATCTTATTGTGACACAGAAAACCTCTACACGGCAGTTACTCGATCGGTATATGTCTATTTTCAGCAGTACACTCGAAAATAATGCAAGAACCAAGATGGTAAAACACCGGATTGATACAGGGACAGAGATGCCGATTCACTAAACACCTAGACGATTACCATTGGCAAAACAACACGAGGTGGATCGAATGGTGACGGACATGCAGAAAACAGGAGTAATTGAATAATCGAACAGTCTATAGAGTTCTCCAGTAGTGTTGGTGGAAAAGAAGGACAGAAGTATGAGACTTTGCATTGATTATCGGAAGCTCAATGCTATTACCAAAAAGGATAGTTATGACTTGCCCAGAATCGATGACACATTAGATACATTGTCGGGTGCTGCAATGTTTTCCGCACAATGGATTTGCATAGCGGATACTGGCAGCTGAAAATATAGGAGGAGGATAATGGTGCATGTTTTAAAGGGGTTACACTGAAAAACGTGTCTAGTATATTTAGACGACATCATTGTAATGGGAAATGATTTTGAGGAGAACTTACAAAACTTAGCGAAGGTTTTGAAAAGAGTACAACCCGCAGGTCTGAAATTGAAAATTTTCAACGAAGTGCAGTGTATTCAGAACAGAGGTCAAATATTTAGGACACGAGGTAACCGCAAATGGAATCTGCACCGATGAAGAAAAGATCGCAGTGGTTAAGGAGTGGCCGAGACCTAAAAATGTACATGAATTGAAAAGTTTCCTAGACTTGAGCGCTTATTATAAAGACGATTTGTGCGATCTGCAAACATCGCAAAGGGTTTGCATGAATTAACGTACGTCAGCAGTTTCATTGAGCCCGGGTGTAGTTAGTCAGTGGTCCAATAGTGCCAAAAATGCATACTATGTGCAGTCCCAAAGGGACCGGATCGGAAAAGTCGATGAGCTATGCAACAGTATCATATTTGAGCACCGTTTGAAATAATTGTCATGCATGTGGCAGGTCCATTTCCGACTACAGATAATGGAAACAAATATGTGCTAGTTATATAATGGACTATTTTAGCAAATGGCTGTGGTGTATCAACTACCAAACCAGAAAACTACAACAATAGCGAATGCCTTTGTTAATATTTGGATTAGTCGTTTTGGAGTACCAATGGAACTACATACGGACCAAAGAAGAAATTTTGAGTCGGTTGTATTTTAGGAGATTTGCCAGATGCTTTGCATAAATATCTAATGGAATGGAGGAAAGATTTAACGGAATGTTGGAAGAATACCTAAAAAAGGTGGTAGATAAAAACTAAAGTAACTGAGATCAACATATACCGTTGTTTTTGCTGGCGTATCGATCAGCAGTACATGATACGACTGGGAAGATGATTTTCGGAAATAATTTTCGCCTGTCTGGAGATTTGAAGTTTGGTGCTGTTCCATCAGCCACCTTATGCGGACAAGATTATGTAGACCGGATGAAAGAAGAAATTAATGAGGTACTTCAGTTTGTACGAGACAAAATACAGGTATCTGATAAAGTAAAAGCTCGATATGACATACGAGCAAATAGCAAAGGCTTCGAAGAAATTAGTGTTACGATACCACCTAGCGTGCGATAGCACAACTCTAAATATGTTACGATTTCTCTATAGGGTTAAACCTATAGAGACATCTATTAAGTATCGTTAGTACTAATAGTATTAAAAATTGAGCAAATAAAATAGAATAGTGACATTTCGATAGAAGTAGAATGTTCGAGATGCATGTAATTTTTGTATATAAGCGAAACGATGTTGTAGGCGAAAAATAGTTGTACTTTGCGCATTCTTTTTAAATAGTTGGCCGGTTATATATATATATATATATATATATATATATATATATATATATATATATATATATATATATATATATATATATATATATTTGTGTTGAGATTAATATGAGATATATCATTATAATTGGGCTGAGCTTTGAGTAACTTCAGAAAATGCTTGAAAAGTTTTTTTTTTTATAAATATCATTTATTAATCATAGACGACTATCATTATTTTTTTTTTATTTGTTATAAGCTTGCTAATTATGCATTTTTATACAAAATATTATTCAGTTAACATAAATTAAAAAAAAAATTGAATTATTCAATTAAGACGAGGAAAAATACGCGAAACTAATTTTCATTTTTTGAATGTATCTCTGGATACAATGCGATGGTGTAACAATAATATAATTTGCAAATGAAAAATAAAAATAACAACAAATTTCCCAAAAGCAAGATGCTGATTAAATTTTCTTTATTTAAATGAATTTAATTTAATTTGTGTATCGTTCGATGTAGACAGTTTTTGTTACATAATGAATTTAATTCGTCTTAAGCGACGATATGCCTAGATATGTGTACTTGACGATATATATATATATATATATATATATATATATATATATATATATATATATATATATATATATATATATATATATATATATATAATTCAAAAAATGGTATTTAAAACATTTAATTTCCCACGAATTAATAATAAATCAAATTTGGTTAATTGGAAAATTGTGTATACGCACTCAGCTATAAGTGTTGTTATACGTCTGATTCAATTCGTAGAAATGTATATTAATTTTTAATTCAATTAACATTTGCGTTTGGCTTGAATTACAAATTAATCTCACGTCAGATATATACGCAATTACTCAATTAGTTTTACCACGAAAAATGACTAGTAATATTTCGAATATTTTGTGGAAACGAACAGCGGCTTATGATCTGCTATGATTAGAGCCGATTTATTTTGTAACTACTCAAATATGTTAAAAATTCCGGTTTCGGAATTTCGAATCACAGATTTTGTTAGTTTATTAATTTGGGTTAATTGTGTTTAATGTAAAGAATACTTATATTTTTCCCATCATATACTGCATATATATTTTTTTAAAAACTAACAGACTTCATTTAATTTTGAATGGTTACTGCCAACATATCGGGCATACTTCAGGCCAACCAGTAAATCTTTTTTCCTAAGCATTTTTTGAAGTTCCAAGTCGTTAAATTGGGCTGAAATAACTTGATTATAGTCGAATGCAATGTCATCCAGCTTGTGATTGGTGTAAACCGTAAAATCCCGACATTCAATGAAATATCAAAAATGTTTGATGGCCTGAGAACTTTACTTCAGGAAATTTAGTGAAGTAGCGCCAAATACGCACTTCATTCTTTTAATTTGAACATCGAACCTAGACAACATACTAAAGAGTGGTTTCAAATGGTGTTTGTACTGTTCCTGTGACGTAGATGCCACTAAAAGTCGTCAATATAATAAAACATTAAAACTTTTGTGTGGTATTACGTAAACCAAAAGGCATTCGGGTGAACTCAGTGAAAATTTTAATCGGATTGAGCAGCCATAGCGATGCGAATGATCTCTAACATTTATCTTAACCAAAGCGTATGGATGATTTTATCCATTAAGATATTCCCGGCCAGCGATTAAATATGTCCTAAAGCTTCCGATGTTCGAAAGTACTTCGAGTTGTTTTTCATGGGAAGTAGTGAAACGCTGAATGAGAGCCAATTTAATAATCTGCTAATGATTGTCAGATGGTGGTTTCATGATATCCGAAATGGTATCACATATGTCTGAGAAAAGACTGGCGATTGGTGCTAGCTTAATCCATCTCTTGGGTGTAAAAGGTTGGCCCTTGGTGTAAATATCTAATAGGTATTTTGGTCATGATTTTGTTAGGGTTCTAAGGTAGGAGCATTAGGTGCTTAACATTGAATGATGTATTCAGATTACCTAATTTTTTTCCGACTCTGAAGATGCCATTCGTAACAAGTTTGGCTGCTTATTTTTTTGAAATGTTTTATTGATTGACTTTTTTAGTTTAAAATTCTAACCTTTGAGCCCATTACACACAAAATTGCATGGCTTACCAGAGGAGATACACAGCTTCCAGTTGTGCATTTAATTTACTGAGTTTAAAAATTCTTGCTAAAATTTGTTTAATTTTTGGAAATGCCCTTGCTCTTTCGAATATTTCGTCTAAGACATCTTTCTCTGTTGTTGTTTTATTATTTATAGAATTGAATATCCACTGGGGTTCCATCCACCGTAGAGTGCAATCATGAGGGTGCTTCAGAGTTACACTTCTCGAATCAATGTCAGTTGGGTTCTTTGGGCATTTTCATCGTCAAGGAAGATCGGACAGCCAAGATAACACTATTTTTGAATGGATGGATGCAAAATAATCTGAACTACTGACGTCCAATACCTTTTTAAGTAATCTACGAGTACTTAGCAAAACTGATCCACGTAACTCCAATCTTGGTAAGGAATTATACTATTTGATCTGCTTCTATCTTTATATCATAAAAAAATATGTCTCTCATGGGATTCTTTTGCAGTCCCAATATGTAGGGGGACCCTAACCAAACTACCGTTCCGGAGTAGTCAATGATGTTAAAACTTTTGTGGCCTTAAATTTAAGCAGGAATCCTGCTCATCAGCTCAGTTAAACTATAGACTTCTATTTGTGCAATTTGAACCTACGCAATTTGATAGTTTAAACAGGTTCGTTAACTGCCTTCTCTATACGTTTATTTCATAGGTCTAATTTATTTACTTTTTCGATTCTCTTTAATTGCCAATATTACCATCAAATACAAATGGGATTTTCAGCAACTACTTAACGAAATATGAAGTACTCTCCTACTAAAGAGCCTCAAATAACTGCAATTACGAAAATATCAAATTTGTCACTGTAATCGCCATGTTTCAGATTTTATATATCAAAGTGATTAATTGAATTTGTTTGCAGTACTCAACATGTACATAATATTTCAAAAAGTCTTAAATCTGAATATATGCAAAGCTGTACCCAACCGAAAATGCTTCAAATTTATATTCAAATTTTGTTCACATTTCCATATCAAAACAAATTTTATTTTCCATTTTTATTATCTTCGACTTCATAAATACTCACCCACAATTGAAATGAAAATAAAGAAAATGTATTAAATTTATTATTCCCTGGACACCATAAAAAACCAACTTATCCCAAAAAAAAAATGCCATCAATCATGTATACCCATATAAAAGAGTATTATGTTGTGTGTATGGGATGTGCTCCATAAAGTCGTTCGACGAATAAATGATTCGTAAAATAAATGTAAATTTAATAGAATATTGTTCCAAATTTGAATGATAATGTTATTATTTTTTCAAGGCTCAAAATTGGAAATAGGAACAAAATTGACAAACACACCTAAAGGGTATGCCATTCACAATGTATGTCTCTTACAAATCTACTTAAATAGGATCCACGCAGGGACAAAATTACCGTTTGGATCCCGAACTGACGAATGTCACAACATGATGGTCCTGGTAAAAAGAGGTTATTCTATTAAATACTACTATGGACTGTAGGATGGTCTTTGACTCAGTCCTTTGAATTTATGAATGCAGCAACAGCAATTTTATATTATAATATTAAATTATTTTATTATTTTATTATTTTACTATTTTATTATTTTATTATTTTATTATTTTATTATTTTATTATTTTATTATTTTATTATTTTATTATTTTATTATTTTATTATTTTATTATTTTATTATTTTATTATTTTATTATTTTATTATTTTATTATTTTATTATTTTATTATTTTATTATTTTATTATTTTATTATTTTATTATTTTATTATTTTATTATTTTATTATTTTATTATTTTATTATTTTATTATTTTATTATTTTATTATTTTATTATTTTATTATTTTATTATTTTATTATTTTATTATTTTATTATTTTATTATTTTATTATTTTATTATTTTATTATTTTATTATTTTATTATTTTATTATTTTATTATTTTATTATTTTATTATTTTATTATTTTATTATTTTATTATTTTTATTATTTTATTATTTTATTATTTTATTATTTTATTATTTTATTATTTTATTATTTTATTATTTTATTATTTTATTATTTTATTATTTTATTATTTTATTATTTTATTATTTTATTATTTTATTATTTTATTATTTTATTATTTTATTATTTTATTATTTTATTATTTTATTATTTTATTATATTATTATTTTATTATTTTATTATTTTATTATTTTATTATTTTATTATTTTATTATTTTATTATTTTATTATTTTATTATTTTATTATTTTATTATTTTATTATTTTATTATTTTATTATTTTATTATTTTATTATTTTATTATTTTATTATTTTATTATTTTATTATTTTATTATTTTATTATTTTATTATTTTATTATTTTATTATTTTATTATTTTATTATTTTATTATTTTATTATTTTATTATTTTATTATTTTATTATTTTATTATTTTATTATTTTATTATTTTATTATTTTATTATTTTATTATTTTATTATTTTATTATTTTATTATTTTATTATTTTATTATTTTATTATTTTATTATTTTATTATTTTATTATTTTATTATTTTATTATTTTATTATTTTATTATTTTATTATATTATTATTTTATTATTTTATTATTTTATTATTTTATTAATTTATTATTTTATTATTTTATTATTTTATTATTTTATTATTTTATTATTTTATTATTTTATTATTTTATTATTTTATTATTTTATTATTTTATTATTTTATTATTTTATTATTTTATTATTTTATTATTTTATTATTTTATTATTTTATTATTTTATTATTTTATTATTTTATTATTTTATTATTTTATTATTTTATTATTTTATTATTTTATTATTTTATTATTTTATTATTTTATTATTTTATTATTTTATTATTTTATTATTTTATTATTTTATTATTTTATTATTTTATTATTTTATTATTTTATTATTTTATTATTTTATTATTTTATTATTTTATTATTTTATTATTTTATTATTTTATTATTTTATTATTTTATTATTTTATTATTTTATTATTTTATTATTTTATTATTTTATTATTTTATTATTTTATCATTTTATTATTTTATTATTTTATTATTTTATTATTTTATTATTTTATTATTTTATTATTTTATTATTTTATTATTTTATTATTTTATTATTTTATTATTTTATTATTTTATTATTTTATTATTTTATTATTTTATTATTTTATTATTTTATTATTTTATTATTTTATTATTTTATTATTTTATTATTTTATTATTTTATTATTTTATTATTTTATTATTTTATTATTTTATTATTTTATTATTTTATTATTTTATTATTTTATTATTTTATTATTTTATTATTTTATTTTTTTATTATTTTATTATTTTATTATTTTTAAGCAGGTGATAAGGAAAAATATTTCTTCGCAAAAACCTTCCTGACAAAAATAAGCAGCAAGACCTGTAGAAAATGGTGATTCTAACAGTGAGATGTTGAAACAGCATACCAGGACGCCCAAGCCTGGAACAAGCACGGAGACAGGTAACCGAGACAAACACACACCAAAACTTCCTTGAAGAAGAGCAGGAGGCTGAAAGTGGTTGGACCAGTGTGATAAGAAGACCAAACAGGAAAAAAAAGCTACAGTGAAAAAATAAACGGCTACGACTTGAGGCAATCATGATAACCACCACAGGAGATATATCGTATGCCGGCATGTTAGATAAAATTAAATTCGAACCCGTACTGAAAGAAATCGGAGAAATCGGAGAAATCGTCTGTAAAATAAGAATGACTGCGAAAGGTGACTTACTCCTTACTCTGCAAGGAAACCCTAATGGCTGAGCTAACAACGACAAAGACAAACTCGAGGAGTTTCTTCAGGATTCCGTACGCATACAAGCAGTGTGAGAGGAAAATCTATTAAATGTCGGGATCTCGACGAGACCACAAAACAGAGTTATGCAACGCTCTTACAACACAGTTTCCTGAGATTGGTGTTTTAACAGAGGAGAACATCAAGCATTTGCATACCACAAAGAAAGAAGCCCAGACGACATACATAAGCGTACCAGCCAGGGATGGTAATATGATCCTAGAGAAAACTCATGTTGCAAAGTTGTAAATTGCGAGGGAACGGCACCTGGTGGTGCTCAATCATGGTACCACCAACGCACGTTTGACAATAGTAGAGTTCATTGATATAGCGTTATGGAATGGGTAAAGAGAACACATGGTGAAGTGAACACACACACACACACACACACACACACACACACACACACACACACACACACACACACACACACACACATACACACACACACACACACACACACACACACACACACACACACACACACACACACACACACACACACACACACACACACACATACACACACACACACACACACGAAACTTATAAATGTACATAAAATAGAGATTCTATAAATTATTTAACACTAAATTTAAGTGAAATAACCATTAAACCGAAAAAATTCGAAATTAAAACATTACAAATTTGAAATTGGTACATTCGCATTGGAAACGTCTCTCGAGAAGCGAGATATTTGTTTGGATCAGGTGTTTTTATATTTAAATTACATTTCATGGGTAGTTTTCCGATTTTTTGTATTGTTTGAGAATATTTTGCCTTTTTTTTTTTATTTTATTTATTTCTCGTTTTAATAATGTAAATTGGAATTTTCGTAAATTTTTGTTAATCAATCAAAAATTGTCAGGATATTACGATGTACGGTTGTGCACGAAAGAATGGAAAATTAAATTTTATTTTTTTTTAGCTTTCCCTAGTATACAAAAGTTAATTTATTGATGGATTTATTTATAACAAGATGAGTATTTTTTTTGTATTTAAGATGATTGAATTGGATATTTGCAGCCGGTACCTTAAAATCGATATCGTTGCAAATAAAATTAAATTGAAAGTTTTTGGTTTTTTCTTTCGATGTCGAACATTAAAAGTTTTCCGGTATATGATGATGATCTTATTATATTGTTTTATAAACATTTTTGTGAATTAAATTTATGCGCCAAAGTGATAAATGTAAATAGCGAATCTGAGCGAATATTACGGAAAAGGCCTAATAAAATACATTTAGGGGAATTAATTTACACATTATATATATATATATATATATATATATATATATATATATATATATATATATATATATATATATATATATATATATATTTATATATATATATATATATATATATATATATATATATATTTATATATATATATATATATATATATATATATATATATATATATATATATATATATATATATATATATATATATATATATGTATATATATATATATATATATATATATATATATATATATATATATATATATATATATATACATATATATATATATATATATATATATATATATATATATATATATATATATATATATTTATATATATATATATATATATATATATATATATATATATATATATATATATAAATATCGCTTCGTATGATTGTTGTTCGTCGGTTACATATTTGAAATTTACTGGTATTACAAATACAAATTTTTTTATAGAGAAAAACAAAAGTGTGCCATCGAAAACAATTGTTATTTTCATTTCATATGGGTATGTGGTAGCGGCTGTATGTTTCATAGTAAACTTGCACAATAACATAAAACGTTCATTTTACAACTACCTGAACAAATCTAAAGGTGTCACTTAAATCATTTTATCGTCAAATTATACGTTATTTGCCAAATAAATTCCAAATTTTAACGAAAATAATTTTGTTTCGTTTTTTACCCATTTTGTTGTTTTTGTTTTTATTCAGAATTTATTCAATTGTCAACATTAATCTTCATTGTTAAATTGCCGTAGTGTATAATATAATTTTTGCAATTTTTCGAGTTTGTTGTGTCGAAATGAGTGGTTTTTTCAAAACCTATTAAAAATATTTTTTCAAAACTAAACTTTACATTTTTCCGTAACCCACGTTTAATCATGATTGAAATTTACGATAAAAACAGGTAGGTGATGTAGTGAATATGCGTTTAGATTAAAACTGCAATATTAGATTAAGCCGTAATCAAATTGATATTATTGATCAGTTAGGAATAAAACTGAAAAAATTACAAAACTAAAAAAGAAGATTAGCAAAAAAAAAAAAAAAAACAAATATATTTAGAAAAAAAAATATCATAACTCTCCAGCAAAGAACAAGAGAAAAAAAACAAAAGACGTCTTTATATAAGAAAATACATCGCCTCACAATCAGAGGACGACAGAGCAACTCGTTTGCAGCATATGCGCCAGTATGAAGCTAGTATGGTAGTATCAAGCCTTGCAATTGAGAAGAAGGCAAAACAGTTGGTTTGCAGCATATGCGCCGGCAGAGTGCTGAATATCGAGCCTCACGGTTGGAAGAGTTACGTGGTTGTACCATATCAGACAGCATAGTGCTGAATTTCAAGCTTCACGAGCGAAAGAAGACCAAGAAACTATTTTTGGAATATTTTTGAACCAGGTTCAATCCCGGTAGTTATTAAGATTTTCACACAATCTGAGCAACGATTGATTTAACGTTTTAAAATTATTAAGTTAAGTGGTACGTTTGGACAATATCCATATAATGCAGTCAAACTCGGATCATTCTTCAGATGATTTTATTCGTAATGGAGAAAGAATTTGTCAACTTAAGTGTCGAAAAGAAGATGTTTGGGTAAAAAATTATCATCCAGATTTATTAAGACTATGGGCAGGTAAATGGAATTTCAGCCATGTGGCTTGAACGAAGCCATAGCACAGAAAATATAACGTAAAGAATCCGATATGTCACGTAAACTCTTTCGGATTTTATGTAAATTCTTCAAGAACGGCATGTATCAGCTGCTGAATGTGTATATATCTTTTTTTATTTTTTTTTATTTTTTTTTTAAACAAAATAGTCCATTTATTTATACATTTACTTTTTATACATTTTCTCTTATATTATACAATACAATTTTTTGGTCGGTGGACTACTTGTATATATCTTTTCTTAAGGAAATGTGGACAGAGTCAATATCATCGAATCAATTGATTTGTGATATCACAAATCAATTTGTTAGAAATGTTTTCTATTTTAATTATTTAGTTTGTTGTGAACGCGCCTGGCAAAATAATTGAGTAACTATGAACGCGCCTTCAAACAAAATGATTTTATTGAATTGTACCGGTATTTTTTCTCTTGTTTTTTCTTTCATTATTCTTAACGTGTAATGTAATATTCTTATATCAAGCATAAAAACTATCGTTTATTTTCATCACCATCACGCAATAAATTGACTGCTGATTACGATTTTCTCATCAGGTTATGGGCCCAGGATAAGTGTAAATAAAAATTTCCTGGAAATTGTTATTATTTTGTGAATTTGAGTGTATTTACCGAAGTGTGAAAATGACGATAGAAAATATATGCGATTACGAAACTCTATAATTCGAAATAATTTGTATGGAAATTCCGGAAGAAGCTGTTAATAACAAAGAAAAATGTATGGGAGTGCACGTCAAAGAATGCTCCAGATTCCTTGGACGACTGAAATAAGAAAGATTCGAAAGTTAATTCTTTAATCGAGCTCAACATGGAGGATGACCAATTGTTCCACATTCGGTAGTCAAAAACGGCCAAGAAAGCTTGAAATTCTTTGAAGGACTACCACAAGAAAAGTACAGCTAACATCATGGTTCGAATTGTGAAGCAAATTATGCGTTTGAGACTAGAAGAGGACGATGATATTGAATTGAATATTGGTCGCATAAATGAGCTGTTTAAACAAATGTCTGGCTTTGGGTCAGAAATAAAACTAGGTGACTGGAAGGATGCAACATTGTTGGGAAGTTTACTGGAAAGATATGACGCACGCTTGTCACGATCTGAAGGTCAATTGACACCCGGTGTAGTATAAACAAAGCTTATTGAGGAGCAAAAACGTCGAATGGATAGACATGTCAGTATTGGCGAAGTAGCTTTGAATGTAAATAACAATAAGTATAAAACAAAAGTTGGCAAGAGCTGTTTTTTCTATCATAAGGATTGACAAATGAAACGAAATTGCGAAATTCACGAAATTAACGAAGTTTAAAGAACGGTTGAGAAACAAAAAGATATCAGGGAAAATCACCGAAAGAGAACAAGTGAATTTGATTAAAAGCGATAATCGACTTCGGTGCAACCTGCCACCTTCCTTCACACAAGAATATTTTTAACGAGTTTGATTCAAATTACTGTGCAAAACTATTTATTGCTAATGGACAGCAAGTAAATGCCTACGGAAAAAGATCGGATTCAATTGAGGTTATTAATTGGATAGATGAAAATAATAAAGTGACAATCCAAAATGTGTTATAGGTCCCATCAATACGTGGAAATTTACTTTCTGTTCGCAAGTTAATTGCAAAAGGTTTTATTGTTTCGTTCACTTCGGATTAACGCTGTAAAATTGGTTTTGGTTCAAAGCAGGTGGCAATTCGAGAGATGCGTGATAACTTGTACATTCTAAATGAAGTTGAACGAGCATATAAGGTTGATGAACTTCAAGAAAAATACGCATATTATTGGTTCAAAAATTTCGGACAACGCGATATCGATGTGGTGAAATCATTGGAATCTTCTGTGATTGCATTAAGGACTTGTGTCAAATATGTCTTGAAGGAAAAATGACGCGCATAAAATTCCCATCGTAAACGAAAAATCGTACAAAAGCTGTTCTAGATCTAGTTAATTCAGATGTTCGCGGGCAAATGCAAAGAAAAACGCCATTTGACAAGTGATATATTTTGACGTTGATAGATGTACACTGTGATCTTTCTTCTAAAAACCAAAAATGTAGTATTTGGAAAATTTACGGAATATGTTGCAATGACACAAAATATGTTTGGCCACAAAGTAAAGGTTCTTCGAACAGATCGAGGTGGTGAGTACATAATTCAAGGTTTTATGAAATTTATGGCGAAAGAAAAAATTCAGTGTCAAAAAACAACGCCATTTACGCCACAACAAAATGGCATAGCAGAGAGAAAACCGCACTCTAGTTGAGATGGCAAGGTATATACTCATCGATGCGGAGCTAGAAAAGATATTTTGTTGTGAAGCGGTTACCATGGCCAAATATATTCAGAACCGTTTGCCAGGAAAAGGTAAGGTACCATTTTGAAAATTGGTCTATCAAAAAAACAAGTGGTTCACATTTTAAGAAATTTGGTACCATTTGTTATGTCTACGTGCCAGAAAAGAAGCGACGAAAATTAGATTCAAAAGCTTTTAGAGCCATTTTAGATGGGTACGACGAGTAATCGAAAGCGTTCAGCTGTTATAATCAATCAAATAGAAAGGTTGTTATCAGCCGTGACGTATAATTTATTGAAAAATTCGACAATTGGTACGTTGTTGAGAATAATAAACAGAACGTAGCGGAAACACCCCACGTTAGAGTAAAAACTACGTAGAAAATACTAGTTTCACTATATTTCAATGGTATCGATAATTATTTTAAAGAAGAACCACTTTTCATTGATATTGAAAATCTATCTAAGGTCCAACTGAAGTACATTACAGCGGATGCAATTTGCAGCTCGAGTCGTATAAATAAAAGCGTTTACCAAAAAGGTCCATTGAAGAAATCAACAGTTGAGAAGGAGAAATATGAGCCGAAAACTTATAGACAAGCTGTTGTCTCGCTTTTGAGCGAGACTAGTTGCCCAGGGTTTCTTGCAGCAATTTGGCAGTGATCATTATCAAATATTTGTACCTGTAGTAAAGCAAACGACAGTGACAATTCTGTTTTCAGTGGCGGCGAAGTACACCATGAAAGTGTTACATTTTGATGCCTAAACGGCTTTCCTAAAAAAGGATTTTCGAGAGGAAATATTTATGAGACAGCACAGGATTTGTTATTGACGGGAAGGAAGAATATGTATGTTTCCTCAAAAGGAGTCTATATGGCTTAAAGCAATCATAATTATAGCCGGTAAATATGATGATGAAAGTTGAAATTCAAAATCCAAATTCGGGAGATATTAAGCACTATTTTGGACAAAAAATTACCAGAGTTAAAACCAGGAATTTTCAAATAAGCCAGACCGGCTATATAAATATAGTGGTTGCTAATTCCACTCAATGTTAATTATGACAAAAGTGAAAATCAATCATGGAGCTAAAGCGTGTTCTTATAAATATTTAAAAGGTACACCAGATTTAAGGTTAGTGCTGAACAATAATAATAATGAATTAGTCCATGGATATGCCGATGCAAACTGGGCTGAATACCGGACAGATAGAAAAATTCAACAGTGGATATACATTTTTTATATTTAGAGGCGTAGTAACCTGATCATGCAAAAACATGCGTGTCGCTTTCATCAACTGAGGCTGACTTTGTTTTTTTGTCGGAGGATGCAATGAAGTAATTTGGATTAGATGACTATTAATCGATTTTGATCAAAAATTGGATATAGCAACAAGCATATTTAAAAAACCATCAAAGCTGTTTGAAGTTGATCGAAAATCAAAAACTTTCGAGCCAATCAAACTACATTGATACCAGAAGACACTTCGTCAAAGACCATGAAGACAGAGAAAAAAAGTTGCATGCATATATTGGCCAATCGAAGAAATGATAGGTGACATGTTGACGAAACCTCTAGCAGCAAATCCACTTGAAAAATTAAGATTATTATGTGGTTTATAGGAAACTAATAATTGAGGAGGAGTGTTAAATTTGTAAAAAGGAAAGGAACGCAAACGTTGTAAAAAGGAAGATTGATAAAATGTGGCAATCTATTTCTATGCACTGCATGGACAGACATAAAAAATATGGAAAAAGTGCCCAGCAACAACTTAGTGCTAAGTGAGTCCGGGAAACATAACTTACTTTTGTATTGCAAAAACTCGGCATCTAAAACGGAATTTTTCGGCTTAAAAATGAGTTGGGAAAATGTAAAATGTATTTGATACAAATATGGATACATTTGTATATCGAGAGTTTCGATTCTATTTCTCCAGTTAAGCTGAACTCTTTGCTTGTCTAAGCTGATGCATCGAATACATCTATTGGTTTGTTTTGTTGTGGTATTAGTTGTTTTTATCAACCCGTGATGAGAAATGTAATATTCGTTGCTGTTGTACTTTTTACTTTCAATCAAATGTTTCTGATTACTGTACCCTTCTATATACACGTTTGTCCAATAGGAAATGTTTTTTTTTACATGGACGAATATGCAATTAATTCGATTGACATTTCAATTTATATTTACTCGTCTAATTTAAACGAAACTAAACAGTAAATAGAAACATCTACATCGACTAACAAGATGAAATGCAAAAAATAAATCGAATAACTGCTGTAATCAAGTAGCAAATAAAATCGAAAGCCGGAAGATTTGAAGCGAAAATCATTTTCTAATTCAATTGAAACTGGGAAAATACTATTAATGCTGATTGAATTTTTTTTATTCATTTGCTGCGAGTTATTTAGATTTAATTTGCTGATGGAGTCAAATTGTATATGTATATGTTTACATACATAGTTGTAAATCAGTATTATGTACTCGAGAATTTGTAATTTAATTAAATATTCTGACTATCCGATATCTAAATTAATAAAATTATTTTTATCGATTTACATGTTTAACTAGAAAAATTATCCATTTGCAAATGGAGTGCTAGAAACCGTTTTTTGGATTTAAACTTTTCCTTGATAGCAGTTGGCGATGCAACATACTATATAGTGACATACATTCCTGATCGATTGACTTGAGCTCCTGGATAGCTTTACACTGCTATCTTAACTACCAGCAAAAACTATGGTATTTGCTACCAGCCACCTTTGTTATACTATGAATTCAATAGTGAAAACGATATTGGTTCTAAGTTCCAATAAACGGTTTCTACAGGCTGCCGTTTTTTTTGGATAAACACGATTAAATAGTTTTTACAGGCCATCTTAGTCTTCGTATTGTTCTAAACAACCCAATGAAGATAAGTCGTTCTTTACCCCGAGAAGTCATCGTCGCCGACAATAACATCTGTACCTACCAAATAGTGGTGCCATTCTCCAGAAGCTCGTTGCATTATCCGTTTAGGCTCGTTTCGTAGAACGCAGTCCTGATTTCGTGGTTGAATAAAACTCGATAAGTGTAGTCATTGTCGGGTTTGCGAGGCCATATATCATGCGTATGATTCTTCTTTCGAATATCATCAACCATCATCATACTCATGACAACGGGTCTGATCAACACCTTGTAAAACTTTATAGCTTGTCGGCATTTGCAAAGTATTTTGAATTTAGCAGTGGACGTAAGATTTACAAAGCATTGTTGCCAGTGACAATTTGTGTTTTAAAATCTTCTTGCCGTACACTACTCGCTGCTTTTTCACCTAAGGCCGAAGAAGAAAACCATCACCAAGATTACCGGGGGATCATCTCCACTGTGAAAAAATGTAAAGTCTTGAGACACATAGTCCTCACTTTTTGGCAATCGATTTTCTTGGAGACTATAATTATAGTTTCAAGCGATACTCGTTCATAATTGATTGGCAAATGCATATTCCACTTTCTGGTTTCAAACTGCATGTCGCTTAACATAAACGAGAAGTGGGGAAATTTTGGTGATATCCATATTTCTTTTTGATAATTATTTTAATAATGCAGTTTTCTACAGATGTTCAGCGATCCATTTTTTGTTTAGTTGCCTCCTCCAATAAGCCAAAGATGATGTGGTAGAATTCTGAGGAAATCATGCTCAATTAAAGTAATTTTACTTATCATAGAAATACCACCCAACTACAAGGACAATGATCGGCAGATTATACGGGAGCATCAACCGTAGAACATTGTTTAACATTTACGATACTTAGCTCGCAAGTAGATGAAAACATCGACAAAACCTTGCGCTAATTTTAGAAGATTGAAGAGAAACCACTGCTCAACCAGATAACTTCACCCAAAAAAGCAAAATGTTAGGCATTTCACTCTGAGACCCATCAAGAACGTGAATAAGAACGGAATATTGAGCAACTTTCGTTTTGTGAAACATAGGGAACTTTATGGTGGTCTCTCCATCTACATGATGGAAATAAAATTCGTTGATTACCGACTATCTAGCAATACACGATATGAATCATTTTGGAAATTGCTTGATGCAACAAGATCTTCCTTCGAATTTGAGCATTTCGTAATTTATGTATTAGATGAAGGAACCAAACTTGCCTAGACTACCTACCGGGTTTTCTGCTTCACAATGGGACTTTGCATGGTGATGTTTGCGGCACCGCTGACACACAGTTTCTCACAAAATTCTTTACTCGAAAGCACAACACGCAAATTCGATTTCTGTTCGCATATTGATATTGCTCAATGGGAGAGAGAGAGCCGAAAATGATCGTCTGTTCCAAAAAATAAACAATCGTTTAAACAACTGACACCCAACATCGAGAGAATTGCCTCAAATTCGACGACCATCCCTATTCCTATTTTCCAAAGTACTTCGGATAAAATAACGAACTGTCCTTTCAAAATGGAGAGTTAGTTTGATCCGCTAGGATGGTTACGGCCAATAAGTCTTACAAAAATATTCTACCAAGATCTTTAGAAGCTAAATTTGGATTGGGACAAGGATTTAACTGCGGTGTTGTTATAAAAATGCTGATTTAATTGCTGGTTGGAACCGATTTCACGCTCAATTGAAACCCTCACTTGGAAATATTACGATTCCAAGGTTTGTGTGTTGCACCAGAATCGAGTAGGAAAGAGCGAGATTTTTAATGACGATCATGATTTTAGCAGAATATTATTGGATCGATTATTTTATCTGTCTGTGCTAGGTAAATAAGAAGCCTCTAGTTGCCCTTTAGTCACATCCCAAATGAATTAATAATGAATCTTGTAGACATCGGCAGTCGTGGTTCTATGCTGATCGAGCTTTCTAATTCTAATATATGGTTCAATGACCCCTGAATTACTGTATCAAAATGAGGAAAATTGTTCCCATCCGCACAAGCCAATTAAGGATGAGGATATGAGATGCAGCTTCAAAATTGGTTCAACCGAGATTGAGTATCGATTCCTGTGCAACATTCAACGCGCAGTCTTCCCTGATGATTACATGAAGTGGTTAAATAACCGGGCTGGCTCACTCAGCACTCAATTAAGAAGTTTGACTCCACGATTAGCAACTTATTCGAGTCGGAGAAAGAATCTAGAAGGCTGGTCTACCATTTGAGACTGGCTTCTGGAGTCTTGACCAATTGTTGTAAACCGGGCGCTTCATCGTGGAATTTGTTGAATTCTGTATTTTGCCTGGTACGATCTCGTTCTTAGCAATAGGCCTTAGAAGTGATGAGCTTTCTTTGATGGAACCAGCAGGTTTGGTATACTTTAAAAATTTGCTGTGATCCGTAATTAAAGTTGTAGTCAGGAGTTGGCTATGATTTCAGTTTGATGCAACAAATGAATGAATGTGATTTGGCCTACCATTAAGATGGATCCTGAGAAATTCAATCTCTGAGTCCGTTCAAAGGAAAATTTGTTTGTTGATAAAATCCAAAATTTGTAATATTCTTTTTACGTGCTTGGCAAGTAAGACGGCACTTTACATTTCAATCCGAGGAATGCATCTTGTTTTGATGAGCGCTATCATTTTGTTGCAGCCACTAATTGCACTTCAATCATAGAACCACGATCGATTCAATTCTGAAGTTGCCCCATAAGCGACAGAATAATTAGCATCTCTTATTGAAATGTGGTGTACTAGACTAGGTGCATGGGCGATGAGAACAGAAATAAGATGCTGGAACTTTTAAACATTCGTCAGGGATAATTTCAACTAAAAAATGGCTGCTGTAAATATTTAAAATACGCTTGTCAGACTCAGCTTTTTTATGTACACATTATCTGCAATTGCAAGTAATTTGATAAACTGACTGACAGTTTTATGGTTTTTGAAATGACGTATATTGTTAGTATAACAGTTATTTCATTTGATATTGGTGTTAACTAGGTTTTTTTAAATCTACAATTTTAGAATTTTAGAATTTTAGAATTTTAGAATTATAGAATTTTAGAATTTTGGGTGTCACTGTACCGGTCGTACAGTGATTGTTAAGATGTTTAAATATTTATTAAAAATTTCTTCGTACTTTATAAAGAACTTTTCCCAAAGCATAAAGCTTTTTCAAATTATCCTGTACTCAAATAAATTTATCCGTAAATCCGATTTTACAATTCCACCTGATATTCAAATTTTACATAATGGAAAATAACTCAATTAAAATTATAGCATAACAGTGTGTGGGTATACTGATTCGTGTGCACAGAGCTTATCTAAAGACAATGTTGTGTATTAGAGTCGTGTTTCACAGCATAATATATTATGATCGTCATAAGAATATTAAAAAAATAAAAAAATAAAAAAATTTAAATCGTGTAATCCCCGTTACATATGAATTATGTATATATGTGTGTACATATATAACTGTACTGGATACAATACAATTTATTGACACAATTCTGCTTCTGTTCCAGATATATACAGTTTAATATCAAATTCAAGAATATGTAATACTTATGCTGTTATTTCTTATTAATAATTTATTTTATGTATATAAAGTCGATGTATGTGTTTGCGTATCTGTCTGTGTGTGTGTTATGGAAATTCTATACATTTTTCTGTTTTTTTGGTTTTTTATTTTATGTTCAAGAGATGAATAATGATGCCAGAACACAAAATATTATGAAGGGACCATGCCAGCAGCATATAAAGACATAGATTTCTTTATAAATAAATAAAGCTTTTATTTTTAAAAAGTTCCTTGATGGATTTAAGACGTAAAGTGGGTATGGAATCAAAATGATTTGGGATTTTATGGTAGATGTACGCGAGAAACGTTTGTTCCACGAATTTCAATTTTTTTTTTTTTGTAAAGTCTTCTTTGTATTCCATTTTTTTAATCTTGGAAAAGTTTTAATTTCCAGGAATCACGTTCCACCAGTAAAGTAGTAGTATATATAGTATTACGATATTTTCACTTCTTGTTATTAGTTTTACGTTTTTAAATTATTTGTTCGTCGTTATTGTTGCAAAACTAAAAAGTTGCAAAAATAAAATATAAAAATAATTATACCGTCAAGTGTGAAAGCTGTGGGTGGGCGAACAACGTAAACGAAATTTAAAAGCATGACATTTTTTTTTTTTTTTGTACACAAAAATAAACTAGAAGAGAAAGGTCAAAATCTCAGCGACATATATACAATTTTATAAAACGAATAAGTAATTTAGCAACTCTACTCCTGAATGTGGGGTTTTCCAATAAGGGAATCGATTAGATGCAGGACAGTAGCTTCTATCGGTTTAATATAATATAGATTCTATTAATTTTTTTAAAATTTATTTATTTTTATTTTTATTTTTTTAACCCTTGAATTACTCACCACATTTACCAACAATACTGCTTTAAATAATTCATGAGGCTTCTATAGCTATTTTTTTTTCTTGAAAGTTAAAAGAATTCTAGCAGTTCTCTGGATCACCTTGAATTCTGGTCTTCACCTTTCGAACCATTTCTACTGATGATGCTGTTTTTAAATGTCCACCTCTATTGCGTTTTTTTGATGTTACCATAGTTTCATTGTAACTTGTAATGGTCCGATACACAAACATTTTTTTGTAGCTTCACTAATATTATTACATCTACTACAATAAATTCCTTCATCTGGTTCTGCCCGTAGCTAAGTTTGTTTGTTGCTATTTAATCCTAGTTTTGCTACTCGAACTTCTCGTGGTTAAAATCGTTGAGATATAGTTGTATGTATTCTTGAGTCCCTTAAAAAACCATGCTGTTATTAGGATGCCAACACAATATCGATTGTGTGACTGTTTGTAATAAAGACCGAATCAGCTATTAGATGGCTGAAATGACTGAAATTTAAAAGGGGAAAAGTGAAAAATAAAAATAATAGGGAAACTACAAATGTCTGGCACCTATAATGATAGAAAATCTTCAAAAATCTCGATGATAAAGAAATAGAAATTGTTTGCCTTTAGAGGATTAGTGACTTTATATTGAAGTTGACTTAAGATATTTTAAGATATCAGCAGTCCAAACTCAATCCCGAAGAAAAAAAGTCATTGACGCCATCATTGACGCCGTCAGCGCTCTCTGTGATTGCTTATCGCATGTTGCCTCCATTTGAGATCCCATATTGTTTAATGTTATCACATCAGTGCCATCTTTGGATCTCTCCGTCAATGTGCACCAGCTATTGGTTGTTGGGATACCTTTTTAAATATTTCACGTAATAGGGCCTTTTACTTGATTTTATGAAAACTTTATTGTTGCCATCTCTTAGAAGTTGGTTGGTTTCAAAATTGAACCCAAGATCGATACTGGTTTTCAGCCGACTATGGATCTAATGGGTCTAAAAATTGAACGAATGACCTTCCTTTCCAGATAAAGGGATTCAGATATTGTTCCTTCGATTAATAGTTTACAAGTTAATCCCGAAGTAGTAAGTTTGCTTATACACACGAGTTACGCTAGGGCGCCAGAAATACATATAAGGCCATTCAAACCCTACTAAAAGTAAGAAACATTTACTCCTTTGTTTAAACAAATGTTGATGGATACTTTAATCAAAAGCTCTTATAGATCCATTTTAATGAAATATTTTCGTGCATAAAAATCAACAAAGGGATTAGTCTACAAATTTATGAAAATGCATAAAGTTTACAATAAAACACGTCCAATTTTGATGAAGTATACTTGAATCTACGTTCCAAGTGAAGTTTGACAAGAAGTTTGAGAAGTTAGTAATAGAAAAAGAACTACAATTTCAAAGGATTACAAAATTTCTGTTCTCGGCAAAACCGGACCAACTCTATCATTACTAACTTATCTTTCCTTTCCCTACACCAAAAAAACAAACTAATTATCGATGGCTTAGGTGTCCATAACCGAATCGAGTCTATCATAACTAACATTCATTCCATTCCTTCGGTTTTGTTGTATGTAACACGTGTGTACGGTTGTGCCTGACATTCTGGAAGTTCCTGGTTCGTCCTTGGCTGTACATTCTAATCAAAATCTAAAGAACCAACCCAAAAAAGACTTCAGCAATTGCTAAAAATATAGGGAAACTATATGAATATAAGAGTCTCTAGCTGGTATTGGAAATTCGTATCACTGTTTAAAAAAATTCTAGGACCCTTACGATTTTTACAAAAAGTAATATAGAACTTTAGTGGACTGAGGTCTATCAGTTGTCGTTTGATAGGTTAAAAACGGGTTTGGTTACTGCCAAAATACTACAATAGACGGAACCTGCAGAACCCTATACTATTTGAACCAATCCAAGTAAGTAATTAAAATTTGATGAGTAATGTTATGTCGAGGCTAAGCACCCTTCATGTAAAACCCTAATATAATTTACCCAAAAAAGTTGCTTTTGGTCTAATTAAAAAAATTTGTCGAAGCAAAGATAAAAATGAAATTAAAAAGAAAAAGGAAAATAAAACAAAAGTTTTTCCAATATTTATTATTTTTAATAGGATTAAAAATTATTTATTTCCAAATTTTAAATTAATAATAATAGACGATTTTTACGCCACTGCTGGTCGTTGCCATTTCAACAATTTAATTCAACGGATATAGTATTTTTCCTTGAAAACATTTCAAAGGAAATCATGTAAATATTTTTTGGATTTGACTTTATTCTGCATTTACCAACAATCAGTTGATGCATTTAGTTGATCAGGCCTCCTTCTGTCACTCGTATCTTTACTCGATATAGCTTTCATAGGCAACCAATATTGTGCCCACTTCAAAATTTACGATTCAAGTGAATGCTCTCCAACCACAAGGACTAAATTTAATCCTTTAAATTATTATTTTTATTTTTTAGTTTTGTCATCGCTACTATCAAATTATATACGCTATCAATTTAAATTTAGAAAAGATAATTTTCCAGGAAACCCAAAATTAATAAGTTTTTTATAATTACTTTTCTTTAAAAGCAATTGTTCGTACTAACTTAATTTGTCGATGAAAGTTAATGTCCCGATCGATGAGCGCGGGCAAATATTTTTACGACATGTATACGTAGACGAAATTTAACTTTAATCGAATTTTTAATTGAGTCAGACGATACACCTGTATATTTTGAATGAAATATGGTGATGAGTTCTATTTAAAAAACGAAGAATTCGGAACTAGGCAACTAATAAATTGGGTAACGACACGTGAAAATTTTAATTTGAGGACCATTTTTAATAATGAGTCGTTCAGTTCGCTTGGTTTGATAAAAAAATATAATACATCTTTGTTTTGACGAAAACGGAGAGAATTAATGACGAGTCAATGAATTCCAGTATAACAACAAAATATTGTTAAAGTAATCAGAGTCGAGGAAGTTTTTTTTAGGAACAAAACTAACGAAATAGAAGAGGGATGCCACAAAAACCGATCGCATGCCAAAAAACCTACACTTGGTAATTTTCTACTACACTCTGTCCATTCTTTTATCAAACAAATCTAACATTAGTTATTTTTTATGTAATTTTAATCTTAAAAATGTTTCTCCTATAAATCTTGAACCCAAAGATTTGAAACAGTCACAGTTTCTTCAGGATTAATCACTTGATTATGGGCTTTTTCTCCATGAATGGCAATATTTCTTTGATTGCATCCGTTTTAACATTATTGTTAAGACGCTCTAAATGGGATGATCATGGTATAAGTTTTAGTTCCTTTGGGTAGCGAAACGGCCCTTTTCCCGCTTTTAAAATAAAAATAACCTTAAACGTGCCCATTTCCTAGGAATTTAGGCCAGCCTTAAACATTCCTTAAAGATAGGGTTCCCATATTATTTTTTTGATAAAAGAGTACATTTTGTTTTTATTGGGGAGAGAGAGATCTATAGTACCGTAAATGGAAATACTTATCGGTAAACGACAACTTTATTTTTGAAAATTTTAAAAAAATGATTTAGTCGTTGTCTCCATTCTACCGGGTCTTTCAAGTTCGCCATCGTTTACATATGTCGATTCTTTTGGTGAAATAGTCGATGATATATCGGCATAATCGAGGCTCTATCAAGGCTTCCATTGTTTCTGGTTTATTTGCAAAAACTATATTTTTGAGATGGCCTCACAGAAAATAGTCTAAGGTGGTTAAATTCGGCGATCTTGGCGGCCAAACTGCTTCAGAATTTCGTGAGAATAGTCTCACTTCCCTGAAATTTCGATTACAACAAATTAATCGTTTCGTTGGCTGTGTAGGATGTCACACCGTCTTGTTGAAACCACATATCGCCAATATCCATACCATCAACAATAGGCCAAAAAACGTTGTTAACGTGATTGTCACGATATCGCAATCCGTTGACTGTAAACGCATTTCCAGCTGTGTTTACGAAGAAAAATGGCCCAATGACATAATCAGACCAAAATGCACACCAAACAGTGATCAGTGAAGATATTTCGGTGTGTGAAAATTGTATGGCCTACTATAAATAGTATTTGACTATTATGGCCCTTCTTAATCGAGCAAAAAATGGTGTTTCAACGTATCTGGAATCACTTCAGTGTCATACCACGTGGATACAGAATTCTATTAAAAAGCCACATTTGCACAAGTACGTCTACGATTGGAAGATGGAAGGCTGAAGAAAGCTATCAGTTGCCAAAATTGTGCTCGAAATTACCGGTAATTGCTTTGACTACGTTTTCCGGTGACATCATGAAATGGTAAAAATTCATTGAGTGCTTTGATTCGTTGGTCCATGCGAATGCTGCTTTGTGCGTGATTGCAAACTTTCAGTATATAAAGCACGTCGTAAAGGATTCTGCATTTCAAACTATAGAAGCGTTAGACATTACTGAATCGAACTATGAAGTTGCCAGAAAAATGTTGAAGGAACGCTTCAATCAACCAAACCACATCTGTGAACATCATATTAAATGGTTATTCACAACTAAGGCGTTGGACAAACCTTGCCCATACCAGTTAATGGAATTGCATGATAGTTTCAAATCATACTTGCGGTCTCTTCGAAAACTGCATTGACCAACAGAACAGTGGGATGATTTAATTGTGTTCTTGATCTCGAGCAACTTCGATACTGACACAAGTTAGAAATGGTGTAAAGCGTCTCCAGTGGACAGAATAGCAACTTACGACGATATTTCTATTTTTATCAAATGCCAATGTGCGAAATTGGAGCTGCTATACTCGCTAAATCATCAAGTTCTTCTGCACATGGAAAACTTCCATCATATATGCCAGATCAGATGCAATCCAAACTACAATGGGTTAACAAGTTTCCGAGTTCATATCATTCCAATACAAAACAAATTTATCATTGCGTGCTGTGCAATAGTCAATCACATTCCATTATGCGCTGCTTTGCATTCCTGAAGATGTTAGTTAACGATCGACGTGGACAGGTGAACTCTGGAGAGCTATGTGTGAATTGTCTACAATCTGGCCATCTGGTAGATAAGTATTCATTGCCAGATTCATGCAAGGTTTTTCAGATTAAACACCACACGTTACTTCATATGAGCATTAAAATTCCTAATGCAGATACCACGTCAAGTAAAGATAAATCTTCAGCACTCTCTTCAAGCATTTCTAGTTCACAGGTACTACGTGTACATCCGTTAAAAACAAACCTATACACACGTGTTCTTGGCAACAGCTTTAGTGCAAGTCTTGGACAAGTTTAATCAACTAATTGTGGGGGGGGGCATTATTGGACTCCGGGTCTCAACTGAAATTGTTGAGTAAATCGTTTGCATCCAAACTATGGCTTCCACTGGAACGTGTGTCTGTTGAAATTGGGCGAGTTGGGTCATCGTCTATACAATCTTTCTCCAGCGGATGCATCAAGCTAATATCAATGGTAACTAATTTTACTTCTGATGTTGAGGTATTGATTATACCTATAATCATGAACGTTGTTCCATCCATACCGATCAATACAAAGTACTGGTGCATTCCAGAAAATCTACGATTGAAGGATCTATCTTTGGCAAGAGCTCAAAACATCGACCTTTCAATTGGAGCTGAAATTTACTTCGATTTGTTTAAAGTCGGTGAAATCAAATTAGACGACAATTTGCCATATCTTCAAAATACTGTCCTGGGTTGGATTATATCAGGACGTTTTTCATGTACACCAGCTGCCAGACGACAAGTTTCATTGTTGACATCATCTACGATGATCGAAGAGGACATTGAGAGATTCTGGAGAATTAATTCAATAACCGAAGGTTCCAAAGTGATTACTACAAGGGATCACCCAGGTGATAAAAATTTTGGCAAACATGTCAAACAAGATGAAATGGGTAGATTTATAGTGAAATTACCCTTTACTCATAAACCAACAGTGCTGGGCGATACATCGACAGCGGCAATGCGACGGTTTTATAATTTGGAGAAGAGGTTTTGTCGATATCGTGAATACTTGGCAATCGAGTACCAGATGATGAAATTCCATCATCTAAAACCAGAGAGTTTAACGACAAAGTTGCGAGTGGTATTTGACGGATCAGCAAAGTCGAATGTCAAATGTTTTGATGGTCGAACAAGTGGGCCAAAATGAATTAGTACATGTGCTATGTCGTTTTAGTCCACACAAATATGCATTTAGTGCAGACGTTTCGAAGATATACCGCCAAATACTAGTAAATCAACAAGACTCCAACTATCAGATGATCTATTGTCGGAATAAAACAAGTGAGCCGCCTCAAAGTTACCGCCTAAAAACAGAAACTTATGATACATTGTCAGCCCTGTTTCTTGCCACTCGTTGTCTTTTATAATGTGCAATGGACAACAAACAGAAATTTCCTGCTGCTAGCGATGCAATCCGACACAACGTGCATATCAACGATCTATTAACCGGGTCTAACTCCTTAAAATCAGCCAATGAAGCTAAAACGTCAATTATCAATGTGCTTTCTACGTGCGGAGCTACGAAAATGGTGTGTCAATTCGCCAGATATTATTGCTGATATTCCAGTTCAAAAATGATGAGTACATAAAAACATTGGGGATGTTCTGGCAACCGCAAATAGGCGACTTTCAATTTTGTGTAAAACTGATCTCCAATCAAGCCAATATGACAAAACAGGTTATCATTTCCGAAATTGCACGGCTATTTGATCCTTTGGGACTAGTATCTTCTGTGGTAGTCTTGGGTAAGATATTTATGCAGAAGTTGTGGCACTTTTAGTTGGATTATCATACATATTGGCAGACATTCCAAACAAATCTGTGTGATTTGAATCAATTATCCATTCCACGATTTCTGTTGGACGATAGTATTCCGAGTGGCGGTGTTGAACTTCATGGGTTCGCTGATGCAAGCAAAACCACTTATGGTCTGCAATCTACACAAGATGTGCACAAACGAACTGACGGTTCTTTGTGCAACTTATATGCTCTAAGTCTAGAGTAGTACCCCTACATAAATCTACGATATCACGATTGGAGTTATCAGCGGCATTATTGTTGGCTCAACTAATGTCACAAATTAAGCACATTGCTAATTTTCCTGTCAGTGATATCATTTATTGGACCGACTCAACAATTGTCCTCTATTGGCTTAAAGCGTCGCTATCGCACTTGAAAACCTTTGTGGCAAACAGAGTTGCACAAATACAAGAAGAAACGAATCCTCAACAATGGTATCATACAGAATCAACACAAAATCCAGCTGATGTCGTTTCTCGAAGAAAAATGGCAGCTGATTTAATACGATGCGAGTTGTGGCTTAATGGACCACAAATGTTACATTTTCTAAAGGCTCCGTGGTTGACTTCGAGGACGTCCTTTGGTGCTGACTATAAAGACTGCGAATATAAAGCAGTCACTGCTTTGACAACTGTATCTTCAAGCGAAGATAACTTCCTTCCAAAAATGAAATACATAAATAATTACAATAAATTATTAAGAGTGATGGCATATGCTAGCAGATTCATAAACAATAGCCGCAAGAAAAAAGATGGACAGCTCACAGGGCTTTTGAACAGTCAAGACTTCAACGAAGGTTTACAAATTACCTTTCGTCTAGTTCAAGCGGAATGTTTTTCAAATGAGAAAAACCGATTACAAAAGAAGAACTTCATCTGTCCCTACCAAAAAGCTTACCGAAGGAGCGAGTTGAATCAACGCTACCATTCCACTGCGTTGGAATTGATTTTTGTGGTCCATCCTACATTACGCAAAAAATTCGTGGTCGAGCACCGATTAAAACATACCTCTGCATCTTGGTCTGTTTCTCAACAAACGCCGTCCACTTGGAACTTGATGCAGATCTGTCATCAGCAGCCTTCCTGGGTGCATTCAGACGTTTTACTGCTACGAGAGGTTTGTGTAAGAAAGTTTTCTCTGACAATGGGACAAACTTTGTAGAAGCAAATTCTGAGCTAAACCAGTTGTACCAACTTCTTCAAGACTCCAACTTGCAGCAAGGCATGCAAAATATGTGTCAAGACGACAAAATTCAATAGACGTTCGCACCATCACGGTCTCCGCATGTCAGTGGACTTTATTAAGCGCAATACTTTATTACCCAAAAATATTCACCAATATAATTTTGAAAAACAATCACATGATTTACAGCTTTGGTGATGCTTCACCGTTTGAAATGCCATGGCCGCTTCGGTTGCCAAAATTGTCTCTTCCAATTCGCTGTTTTTTTACAAAAATAATTATAATCATTTAATTTGTTGGAAGTGCTGGCAGATTGTTTTTCATGTTCTTTGTAGATTGCAAATGCTGCTCCAGTTTTGCAGGATTCAGAAGTAATCTCGAATTCAATTTTGGTTCGTTTGAACATAGAATATTTTGTTTCGAGGTCCTTGGTAAATTTGCATTTTCGCCAAGAAATAAAAGAATAACACATTTCTCAACTTTTTTTTTTTGTCAAAATGAAAATTGAGTTCAAAAGAGGGAGTTCAGAAAAAAGTAAAGAGTACAAAAGTACGGACCTCAAAAAAGAGTACGGATGGTAACCCTATATAAAGATCACCTCTAGCGATGAAAGGATAATCTCCGAGAGAATCATCCTTAAACCAATTTACATTTTTAATGTTCGGTTTATGATGTTGACAAAAATAATATGATAACCAAACGACTATTTCATAAAATATAATGTTCTAATGAAATTATTTTGTTGTTGTATTTGATATAAACCGAAAGATGTAGGCATTCATTCATATATGATGATAACAAGATAAGATTATAATATATTAATAATAATGCAGAGAGATGGGAATTAAATGTCAAAAATGTATAAAATTCTTTGTTTAAAATTCATAAATTCAATTTTATGTTCAATTCGGGATGTATACGGTACCGTACATCGAATCCCATTTTTCGACATGGTAACTAATTTGCATATACACAAATAAATATATTAGACGTACGGGAATTGATTTTCTTCTTTTTCTTTTTTTTTTATTTATTTAATTCGATCCTTATAAAAATACTAAACTGAAAACTGTTATATTATATATGCTCACTATGTACCACTTTATGATGATTATCTTATATATACGTATAAAATCGAGTTTCCCCCCTCTGCCCTCCGAAAGACATTTTTCGGATAATAAAAATAAATTGAAATGATTATGATAGAATTTTAATGTTTGACAATATGTAAAATGGTTGAGTAGTTTTATTTTTACCGTTTGTAGCCTAGCTACACCATGTATCGGTTTATATGGAACAGGAATAATTTTAACGATCTACTAAGTGGTAAACAGTTTTTTGTGTATGTATTTCCCTCTTTTCTATTATGTATATATACACAACGAAATTGGTCCACATTAAATTAGCATACATGTTATTGGATGTGTATTCGTACCTTCAGATAGAATGTCTAAATCTAATCAAATTTTGATGGTTGGTTAATTAGCGTAACTAAAAAGTGTTTACTAATTTCTAATGATCACTCTTTTTGTACACTTTCTTTTCAACATCAATTTTTTTTTGTACACACCCAACCGATCGTTAGTTGTAAATTTAATTAACTTTGTAACGTTTAATCACGATCAACGCCCCATGATAATTATGTTCGATGATAAATGATATTAAATTGTGCTGGTGGCAATCATTTTATTTTAATTTAATATTTGATCGGATGTATAATTATCTAGTGGTGGTACATATATGGAAAGCTTTCATTTACAAATTTTATTTTTAAATACTGGACGACCTAATTGAACTTTAGAAATAAAATTGAATTAATAATTGAATTATGTGTAGACGTAACAAGAATATTATATGTTTCGGTAAGTGTTTTATAGGGTCTTCTCTCTCCGAAGTTTACCAGCTGATTGTTGTTAGAAGACATTTTAGATTCTTCAATATTGTGATGTTTTTTGGTTAAAATATGGTTCTGGTAGAAACTCTAGGAATGAATTGAAAAGTTCCTGTTTGTGAGCCAGTTATTGCTTCTACTTTGACTACATTTGTTCGCATTTTTTGAACATGCGAGTACCATTGCACAGTCCTTTGCTTATTAATAATTTCCTCAAGAGCATAACGAATAATCAAAGTTTAAATTTTAGTTGGAATGGAGGAAGGCCATGTAACGATAATCGCTACACACACAATTAAAATAATTCAAATATTTCGTGCAAATCCATATAATTCGCTAACGCTACATGTACACTGTACATAAATATATATAGAGCGTAAAGTAGCAATTACACATAGCACTCAGTCGCCATGGCCTTATGAGATGACAATTAATTTTTAACAATTCCTCATCAGATCGAAACTGAGTTTGGCTTTGCACAACATCCAAATCTGAATAATTAAATTAACGACACAAATCCGCCGTCGTTATAGCCAGCTTCATTCAAACTTTTCAAAAATTCTACAGGAAAATGAATTTGTTGATCAGGATCTTCCTCGCCTTTATAATTTTTAAGGCAATCGATGGCCTTGTAAACAGTTGTTTCTCCAATAAGCCTTTTTAGGTCTTGTTCATTTAGTAAACGAACATTCTCATTTTTCGGTGTAAGTATAGACCGCTTGCTGAAATTTGCTATGTCGTTAGCTGTAAAACTTTGTCCAAATATGTCTATTCAATTACGTTGGTTGTCAAATATTCATCCGGAATTTCAATGGAATTGAAAGTTTTAGAATTGTTTGTTAGAGTGGAAGTGCTCCGTCTCCTATTTTTAGAATGAATTGACAAAAATCGGGATCTATTGAAGCTCTTAGATTCCTTTTTAAATAAAATATTTTAAAATTGTTCCATATTGCACTTTTTCTTATAGTAGACGCAATAATTTTTCCACGTGATCCTTTATTTATAACTGGTAAAACTTGTGCGAAATCTTCACAGAGGATCTTTACGACCAAATGAAATATCATGGCCTGTTATATCTCGCATTTTGATATCTACTGATTCGAATGCAGTTCCGGGTGCCATTAGAGCCTCGTCTCAAATTAAGAAATAACGGATTTTAAAAATTTTGTAGCAGATAATTTGCATTCTCGAAATTTCCAACGAAAAGTTAAAATAGGAATGACATCCGTCTAAAGCATTATTTCTGGCTGTTAACAATTGTTCATCATTAAGACTAATCATTGAGACTAGATGTATCTGATACACCATGGTTATCAACATAATGTGGTTCAGGGGGGTCAGATAGTCCAATTTTACAACAACTCAGTCTTTTTTTTGAGTTGATTTTGAATTTCAGTTAGACACATTATGACAAAGAAGTTACTTGATCGTACATTAGGTGAACAAAATTTTTAGACATGTCGAGCTTAAAGCCGTTCCACGAAAATAGACACAAACAACGACCTTAAGGCGTATGGCATATTTTCTGTTGCAGCTTGTGCTATACAATTGTACCATTCACGGGGCTCGTTCACCAATCCTATTGCTTTTGCAGCTTCATGGACGCTCGAATACGCGTGGCCGTGAAATTTGAAGAGTGGTTCAAAAAGACGTAGCTTCATCACCTTTTACGTCCAATAGCAAGAGTCTCAAATGGTAAAGTTCTACATGTCGTGGTCATACGGTTGGAATTTTTCGTACTCACACCTTAAATCTTGAATTTATGGTCCGTTTAACCAATTTCTTGTCTTTTCAAAAATTAAAATAAATACAATTGCTCGATGCAGAGCTTCCTTCTCACGATCTTCTTGAAAGTATATAGCCTGGCCATTTTTTTCGTGTATAGACAACTGAAATATTGTGTGAGAGTGGTTATAAATTGGCAATTGTTGCAGTTTCCAGCAAGTTTCTTGCTGTAGAAAGAAGTCAGTATATTCATGTTGCAAACCAATTCGTGCAAAGTCGGCCCATTTTGTCATATATTTGTGAATATATTTTATTTCTTTTACAGTGAAACAAAGATCTACGTTATTATGAGCATCACATTTTTTATCAGAACAAGATTATAGGATACAATCTAGCTATTATCAACTGGTATTTGGTTTCTGGTAACATGATTATCTTTAGAATTGTCCTTTTTTTTGTAAATGGGATAACCATCAATACAGGCATCCGTACAATCGCAGATTAATTTGGGAAAATTCTTAACATAATGGCCATCCATTCGGCAAATTTCTTTTGAATTTGTGTTTCACAAATGACTGGGAACCATTTGTTTTAATACAATATTGTATAGCCCGGGTTCAGTCTCACGAATAAAATTTTCTGCTTTGATGATATTATCAACATCATCAGCGGGTTCAATTTTATCGAGTTGAGTAACGTAAAAAGGCAATGTTCATGATATACTAAATATTATTGGTTTACCTCTAAAATGTAGAGGATTGAACTGATCCCTGCGTATTGCAATTCGATGTGCATAATATTAAAAGTGGGTCACTTTACTCATAACTTAAGTTACTCTTTCTGCATCATGAATTATATCCAATGAAAATCCAAATTCACGACGGAGGACAAACAATGGAAATGTCGTTGTTTTGACAAAAAACTTAATTTCTACGAAGTACGTAGGTTAGTTAACTTTGGCGAAAATCGGCTAACCAGAAGTGGCTGCTTCCATAGGAAGTTTTTCGTGTTTTGTAAATATTTCAAAAAGTGCAGCACTCATGAGAAAACTGTTAAGTGCAAAAATAATGTATTAAGGAAATAAAAAATAAATAAAAAAAAATCTGCCCTTCCGGTTAGCCGATTTCCGCCAAACTTAACTAACTTACGTACTTATTTTTAGCCAAAAAAGCCGAATCTGCAATAAAAAAGTGGGGTTCCTATTTTAAATTCAAAGTTGCCCCTCGCCCCACCTACAAAGAAGGGAAGGAGGGGTATTAATTTTAGCAGTAATATATTTCCCCCACGACATGATTAAATTTTAACTGTGCACATTTTGTTTGTAAAAAGCTTATTTTCCGAGATATTTGAAAGTTTCAGCTTTCAAAAAAAAAAACACCCGGTATATTGAATTTAAATTTTTATTTTAGGTTTCCCCAAACCTTTTATCCCACATCAAGAAGTTATAGTCGAACACTGGCTGGAATTGGTTTAAACTCAATGTCATTCTGTAAAGTAAAAGTTGAGATTATTTGATTATTCTGTTGCTCGAGAATATTAATGTTTGTAATTCATTATTTGTTCCAATGAAATTTGAGCCATATTAGCACTACGGCAAGACACATAAAAACAACAACGTATGCCTTGGTTAATGTTGCATTAAGGCTTGCCACCTTTGGAAAATGCCAGACACATCGACACATCCATTTTTGAAAATCTTCACTAATGAAATATGTTGGTAAAGCTTGCCAAATAATTATAGTTCTATCTATAGCAGGCAATAAAGAGAACCATCTCGTCGATATGTGCCAAAGAATTCCTTTGAATTCAATTTTCGAGTAGTTACAAAATTCAATATATTGTAGTCGACGTTAAAAACGTCGTAGCGGCGTTTAAATCATCGTAGCGGCGTTAAAAACGTTTCATAAAAAAAAACTTTTATTAAAAATCTACCCTCGGTCCTTCGTGATAGTTCCATATTTCGCTCGTTATAGTTGCTTGGATTCCGGTGTTTACTATCGAACGTCTCTTTATTGTTAACCGCACCGCAGCTCGTTTAATTTTCTTAACAGCCATTTCTTTCGTTGTGGTTGCGTTTAGCACCAAAGTTGCTTTATATCATTGTCTTCAAAATAGCTTTGTAACAACTTACACGTATGAGCTTATTAGGAAATTGTTCAAGCAGGTCGATATGCTCGGTATTGAATGATATTGGTATCTTATAATTTGGATGTAATTCCCCTTTCTTTTGTCCTAGTAATGCTTTTGTGTATCCTTACTCGCAAGCTGTCATAATTTAAACATTTCTCTGGAGCATCTTTAATGCCTTCTAAACTCCACATATCCCATATAGTCGATATTTAGTTAGGCCAATCTTCGCTTGATCATTCTAGGAATGACTCATTTATGCATACTGCGTCAGTGGATGCATCAGTTCTTCCGCACCGTTTGTATTCCAACTCAGCACCACCACATGCTTCATTTGTAATCCTATTCGATATTCCATGACAAAATCGTAATCTGCTAATTTTCGCCATTATATTGAAATTCTTGGTATTACATTTATATTGTTGAACAAGTTTGTAATGACGAACAATCGGTTATCATCACGACGAATGCGAAAGGTGGAACCATAGCTGAATTAAGGTCTTATATTGCTAACGTTTTGCAATTCCCTAATTATGAATATAAACGCGATACCGCTTCCAAAGTTTTGCAACAATAGTAAAGATTCTCATGAACTATTTTTGATTTTTCGGGTGTAGCACGCGATTCTGATACTTTATGTTTTAAAAATTCCACCTTGCGGTTGAATAAATGGCTATTTTCCAGGTTAAGAAACATACCATAACACTTTATTACATATAATAATCGCTCTTTCCCATATCATCTGGATATACCACTATTTCCCCATTAGACTCGTCAGCTACTTAATTCATAATTTTCTGGAAAAAAACTGGGAATCGGCTACCAAATGACATTCTTATAAACTTATAATGCCCATCAGCAGTAGTAATAAAAGCGGTTATGGGTATTGAATCTGAAGTATTCTAGACTCCTCGCTACCTGGTGATATCCTGATGATAAATCCAAAACTGCAAAATAACCATCTCCGAATATACGTTGAAGTAGATCTTCCATAATCGTTAAAGAAGATCGATCTTTCGCCATTATAGCGTTTACTTGTCGATAATCTACTCACATGCTTTCCTCTCCATTATTAATTTTCTTTTAACATAACCATTCGACCATTCTTACTCGTTCACATTCACCATATCGCATTGTCGTTCTTTTCCAGTCCTTCTCTTTGTTATTTACATTCCAGGGTCGCACTCTACAAAATATGATATTTATTTTTCTGGTGGAGGACATCTTTGTGTCCATGGAGGATGGAGACAATTTCTTACAAAATGAGGACTGTCCTCCACAAAAGAGGACAGGTGGCAAGTATAGTTGCATACCTATATGTGAACGCATTTTGAGATATAAATTATCTTTTATCTTTTATCTTTGAGTTTCGATCTTTTTCAATAAATTAAAAATTTCTTCAGAATTATTCGCTGATAATGATAATGGCAGAAATATATTGGAATTTGATTTCCATTATCGAAGTGCAACCTCACCACTATTTAAGATCTAACTAAACTTATTTTTTAACATTGGAACTTCCGGTTAGAAGATCATCCAAATAGAAACTATTTCTAACTGCTTTAGCTGCGAATCCGCGTAGTTTCAAAGAAATCGTATCATTGTAGTAGTTAAATATGGGTGCAGCTTTGTACCAATCTATTTAAAGTAAATTAATAAAATGTATGTGGATATTATAATTTGATTGATGTTATTGTTGTATGAACGAAGGCGGCAATACCACCACAACCTCGATATTCATCTCTACATAAAAAAATATCCGTATATTTTTTTAATTAAAACAAAGTTTACTCATTTTTGAAAATAATTTGGTTATTTTAAATACGGATGGCCTGCGGGCATTATCGACAATTTAAAACGTTAAATTCGATTCACTTCATTGTTAAAAAATTTAAATTTTCTGATACACAGCATTTATTTTACCAATCTGTTAAAAGAAAAAGTTGACGCAAAAAAAATCAGTTTAGCTGCCATAAATTCATGCATCATAATGCTGGTGGTCAATGTACTAAAAATGGTTTCAATATTTTATCCTACGATACATTGCTACAAAGTAAGAAGGTTACTTACTATGATTTGTCGGGTCGGCAGAAACGTTGGGCTCTTAAACCAAAAACTTGATTTATTAAGTTCTGCAGGAAACATGACTCGACTAATCAAGTCAGCTGGATTCAACTTCACTGAACCATATGCCGCAAAATACCCGTCCGTATATTTCTGTTAGCCCCAAAAAGCCTTATTTTGGAAGCCTTAGTTTAATTATATGGCTTGCTTTAATTCTGCACAGTGCACTTATAAGTTCAGGCCAGTAAAACTATAAAAAACCATTCAATTCAATGAAAACATCTTGCAGCAGCCCAGCAATAATATCGGTTATAAGTTCAGTTACAAGGATTGTAAATTGGTCAATACTTATGTTTTTTGTAGGTGCTACCGTTAATTTAGCGCAACCGAAATTTCAAGAAGTTGCTCTATTATTATTGAGATATGCACCATATGGTTTCTCAATCGCCAAGTTTCAATGGGTCAAAAAGTGCTGCCATCTCCGACAAAACTACTTTTTTGTAATAGGTCTCATTAATTTTTTAGAGTGATGACTCTTATATATGATCATATTGAAACATCGATCGAACAAAATTTGCTCAAAATGAAACCACATTTGTTCCAATTCGCAATCGATTCCTCCATCACTTCTCTGAGATCAAAAGATCTCAGATCTGAGATGAATTTAAACAAACCATCATATTGCTCACGTATAGTTCTATTATTTTTTTATTTTTTATTTTTAATCCCTACAATCTTTTCTGAGGCCGAACCTCACATCAACTCTTTCGCGGTTATTTTAACGTCCTACTTTACGCCAACAAGGGCCAAATCGAGGACACACGAATACAGGTTCGCGATTTTTGAATATCCATTTGCGCAATGCATTGCTCCATGCCAGCCTGTACTGACATGGACGATGGTTCGGCCCATAGATTCTGCACTACAACAAGGCGTCATAGTTGTGTTCATAGTCATCACCGATCGTAATCAGGTGATGAAAACTGCCTTTTGCAACCCTCCTCCGTAGCAATTCGAAGCCGGTACCTCCCGTCCCAAACACCACAGCTTTAACCATTGCGCTAATTCCTCGGTATAGTTCTTCATCTGATCCTAAAGTAAAACATGATTGATTTAAAAGGATCAGATGTTCTATTTCTTGAAAGATTTGCCAGTTTTCGTAGAACTTAATTTGACCAGGAAGAATTAGATGCCATAAGAGCCAGAATCGAATCAACCAATAAATTTTTTGACTTTTAGAAAATAATGGTCCCTTCAGTTTTGCAAATTTGAGGGAGTTACTAAGCGTTTGCAATGAAACTGTTGGATGTGTTCTTGATTTTATTTCGGGCATTACAGCTGCATAAATTACGTAATTTTTTTATCTGTCAAGGCGAGATGATATTGTTAGAAAATACTTTAAATTTAAGATCATTGAAGTAGCATCAATTTCTCCAACAGTAATATTAGTATTTGCTTGGAACGGTTTAACGGTTGATTATAAACTGCTAACCAATCCACTGATCAACGATCACTAATTTATGTCTCAAAATGCATCACATGCCTTTTAAGACACAAACATGCAAACTTTTAATATTTTGCTACCAATCCATAGTACGGACTATTTGATTATTTCTGGGCATTTTTCTAGCGTGTCATCTATACAAATGAACATTTTGCACAGAAAGTTGAATGTGAAGACCCTGTTAATGTTGCATAAACCTTGCTAGATCCAAGACAGTTGCGGGTTGGTGTTAATTTTAACTTGTTCAACTACCTTTTTTGTTGTACTATAATTTTTCTAATGCCATAGACCTCGTCCCTAGAAATAAATGAAAACCATCTCATGTCGCCATTTCTCTGGATGTCTTCTCTTTTCCTTTCTCGATAGTATAAGCGTCCAATTTTGAAAGCATTAACAAAATTAAATACTTTCGCTAGCTATAATCAAAAAATTAAGTTGTGTACTTTCTTACTAGATAGTTAATGTCTTCTAAGCCTCCTCAAATTTTGACAGATACACTCTTAAAAAATGTGTGACAATTTTCTTTGTAAACCTTATTATAAGCCCTTTAATATGATCTTGTACTTGCACATTTATTTGTACATTCATACATAGACGAGACTAAATTATGTTGGTAGTTGGTATAGCGTAGTTTAAAAAAAATCACTTGGTGCCACTCACTTAGCCTTATTATTTTCAATGATAGGGTTAATTTTTTTTTATAACTTTTTTAGTTGTTCTAGATTTTAGTACTGTTCTGATTCTTGTGATAATAGATAAGAATTCAAAAAGTGTAATACAATTGGTCATGTCTAAAATTGTTCTTCTACAATATAAAGGGCCGTCATCCAAAAAAGATGACAAGAACCAATTAACGGAAAAAGATGATAGAAATTTATATATTTGCTTTTACACTGTCATCGAAATCACGTCCTCAAATTTATTTAAAATTTATGTAACTAGAACATTATGTGCATTTTGTCCGAACTGATCGGTAACATACAGATGCCGGCTAAAAAAACAAGAAAATACAATGTATCCATAGTATTCGAAATTTTTCTTTCATGTCACTTCATTCAAATTATACACAGCCTTCTACAATTTTAACTTTTGACACTTGCCGGTGATGAAACAAGAAACTTTTTTATTTTTCAAAAAGATGATGGTAGGCGATGATAGAAATAAAAGATAATCGTTTTTATATATACACAATATCTGACAAAATCAAATCATTTTTTTTTCGTATCATCGAAAAAAGATGATTATGTAAAGGGAGTTTTAGTTATTATTATTAATAAACTATTATCTATTATTATATAAAATAATTTTACGCAGTTTTATCTTTTAAAGTTAGTGCGTTAAAATATTTATAAAGTGAGAAAAGTGAAATATATAGAATGGAATCGAATAGTGAGCTTATCACTAAAATTTCCTATCAAAAAAATTATTTTTTC
The DNA here is from genome assembly GCA_963556175.1 of Tipula confusa. NCBI lineage: Eukaryota > Metazoa > Arthropoda > Insecta > Diptera > Tipulidae > Tipula > Tipula confusa. The sequence continues at coordinate 34,883,275 of OY744475.1, forward strand.
TGTGTAATATATAAACACGGGGCTGTTTGGGAATATGAAGATTTTGATACATCAGGTATGTATTTATAATCAATCTTAATAACTAATACTTTTTTTTTAATAATAATTTGATAGAAGACACCAAGAAATGATAGCAATATGTTAGGATAATTATTCCTCGGAATCTAATTACAAACCCCCGTAACCATATCTAATTTATATTACAGATGTTTACATGCCCCGGTATATAAACTAGAATTTGTAGATGGTGAGTTCCATTATAAAGGGTTTTTCCTTATCAGAGAAAAATATGAAGAACCGCAAAATAGCTCAGTTTTACAAAATATTAGAATTTCGGATGACCAACAGCAACTTTATCTTTTCGCTGACGAATATTTAGGTATATATGATGAATTTTATTGAAACTTGTTTTGCAGTCCTTTTTTCAGTGCGAGTAGTATCCAAATCATGTTGGGCGCAATCCACATTATAGCGCGTGTTTCAATGTAAATAATACCGATTTTTTAAAGCAAGTTTAAGTCCCACCTTACAGTTTGATGCAAATTATGTTAAAATTACATTTAGTGCAAACCTTGCTTTGTATTTCTATTTTTCAATGTAAAAGGAATCGACTTTTTTTATGATGTAAATAGGTTGCAATGAAATCTGAAGCAATCATATTTATTTTATTTGAAATGACAAATTCACCAGGCCCAGATAAAAATGTGTTAAAACCGAAATCTATCGAGATATCTATTGAGTTAAATACGTTCTGTGAAATTCATTCAATCACTGTATGCCAGAAAATTGTAATGACTATAATTGAGGTAACCTCAACCGATTGGTTCACAGTTGTGTCCAAAGCGTACTTTGCATCAATTTAAGTTGTAATTTCAGATTCGACATCAATACTGACAGGTTTAAAATTAATCTCCATAGGTTTAATGTTTGGATGTCATCAATGTTTGGATGTCATCAATGTTTGGATATCTATACAAATGTCAAATGCTCAATACATTGAAATCGCAACAGAATTGCTGAAATTCCAAAGATGCGAATTGTGGACCATTATCAGTTACAATCGATACTCGATTTTCTTCAATTGCAAAAATTTATTTAAGGACACGTATAGTGCAAGATGTCGTTTACGACACAGTTTTGAAGTATTGGGTCATTCAGTTAATTATTGTTTTGGTGATGTGCTTTGAATTGAACAAGTTTCACAGCACTTTACTATTTTTGAGGTTTTTGTCTATCAACAGATACCATAACAATATCGTTTAGCAAGCTGCTTCATTTGTGTTACGTTGCAGTGTCCCCAATGGAAAAATTCAATTGTTTTGTTTTGAAGTAACTGTTGAATACCGACGCATGTATGATCTGTCTTTGTCAGAGTATAATATCATTAAAAAGAGAAATTATGTCTTGCAATCGATAGCAGTGTCCACGCAGGGTAGTTTTGGATTCCTTTTTTTTGTATATCATCGATGAAATTACAGAATTTCTCATCTGCATTACCATGTTTTTGTATTGGCTTTTATATATTCTCGTACTTATATAGCCTACCATATTAGTGAAACTTGTGGTAACGCCATATTATTTGTTTCATAAATGAAACAAGAATTTCATCCATTTAGTCCAATATCCTTTTATTGTGAAACACTCTTAGTAATAGATTCAAACAAAGCCTTTAGAAAAAATGTTTTTCCACAAAACATAAGGCTAGACTAAACTATACACTGTATACTTGGGTTAAAGGACTAACCTTTCAACATTAAAAAATGATTTAGAATTTTATGATAACTGAATATTCCACGTGCACATAGATACCAAACAACAAATTCGAATTATTTTCCTTCAATGATTTCATCGCATAAACACTTATTTATATCCTTAAGAAACGTCACACAAAGGATCTCACTTCTTATTACTACTCATGTTCAATTAGTAGATGCTTGAGTTGGTTTTGTATTCAAATTCCAAGAAATCGATCTGCATTCATAATAGCAACGATATCAATTATTAAAAAAAAAAAAAAAAAAACTGTGTACCTACTTATCAATATCACATACATGAAATGTCTTTTTAATTCCATACACTCACACATACACTTCATCTTTTTATGTTTACAATTTTTTGTGTATTTTTCATAACAACATAACAAGAAAAAAATAAAATAAAATCCATACCGAACGAAGCATAAAATCTGGCATATTTATTTTCTTATTGAGTTTTGCCTGAATCGCAACACATTTTGCGTGAATATACGACGACGTGTAATATCTTGTATCGCATATTAAAATCGTGGGATTTCTATGGTTGATTACGTATATCGTTCGTTTCATATATAATCGAAAAAAAAGCTCCTACAGCAAAGTAAAAAGCTATTGTCACGAAAAATTTGTAAACACGATATTATATTATGTTGAAGTAGTATGTTATATTCCCTATCATATAATTATAAAGTGGCGTAAAGCTTAAAAATCTGGGTATATACACCGAAAAATTACCATTCTTTTTCACCTGATTCATTTCGCATTCGCACTTTCCAATTTGAAGAGCTTTTTCGTTTTTATTTTCTCCTTTTTCATTTTTATGTCAAGAATTAAATAATTTCATAAAAGAAAAAGGCTTTTCGTCTTTGTATAGATGTGTACATATATTTATATGTATATAACATATACAACAGACATATAATACTCAAATGTAAAGCACAAAAGATGTTTTTATGATACGAGATGAAAATAGAAGCATAGAAAAAAATAAATAAAAGCACGTTGTTGAAAAATGAACACAGAGACGACGAGAAAAAAAAATGTTGAGAAATGAAAATGAAAAAATGAAAAATTTTCACCTGTCATCTACACAAGAATCATGTACAGTTTGAAAAATGTATATAACAAGAAGTCAAGTGACATATGTTTTATTGTGTCAGAAAAATAGAACTATAATTTTTAGTTTTGTTATATATATATATATATATATATATATATATATATATATATATATATATATATATATATCTGTGGTTACAAAGTAAAATATTTTAACATGATTTTTAGCGGACGTTCCCATCCGTAACCTAAGTGATTTGCTTAAAGGTTGCTTTTCCAAGTGCCTAGATTTAGCTAGTATAGAATGGATGATGACCCAGTTTCCCCAGTTAGATCAGGCACTGGAACCCTTTTGCAAATTTGCAAATATGAAGAAAACAGTCAAAGCACACATATTAGTTGTCCGATTGTGGTGATTGATACCTTAATCGAAACCTCTTAATATCATAATTTCAGGTATAAGACGATAGATATTAGATTTTTCCAGTAAGTATTCAGATTTTTCTAAAAAGCAAGGAAATTGTTTAAATACTGTTAGACAGTAGGTAGTGATGGTGCATATAGCTGGTAGTGGAAGTTATTCGCTATTAAGTCAAATAGAAATAAAATTTTATATGATAAGCTAGTACTTTACTTGCATATCTTGGCTTTTTCAAATGCTCACAATACTTCAGAAAGAGTATGTTTAGCTGAAAATAACTGATGAAGTGCGTAATAATGTCATGGTTTGTGAAAAAAGTTCATGAGCTAGGTGTTCCAACTCGTCCATGGGAAATGATAGCCATCAAAGGGTTACCCAATAAAACGTTTCATTGTGAATAACATGCTATTAAGCTGGCAATTTTACAGCAGTCATCTTTTGATATTTGACAAGTAAAAAATACGCCATTATCATTTTAAAAGGTGCGATGTTAAAATTCACTACAAAAATGGTGAACATTTTGCAGTTACATTTCGCAAAACTAAAGCACTTTTTGGTCATCGTGAAGCACTTTCTCGGCCGGCAGTATTAGTGAATTGAAGAATCGAAACCGTGTGTGTCGCTCAACAAAAACTGAGAATATTGCTGCTGTAGTCCGTAGTGTTGAAGAAAACCCAGGTTTGTCGATTTCTCGTCGATCTTTGGAATTAAACATTCCACAAACGACATTACACCGTATTTTACATTAAGACTTAGGTCTTAAGGCTTTTAATGTTCAGTTAACTCAAGAACTCAAGCCGGTCGATCACCATAAATGTCGAATCTTCGCTGATTGGATCCCTCAAATGCATTAAAATGATCCGGATTTTCATCGAAAAATCAACATCAGTGATGAGGCCCATTTTCACCTCGGAGGCTAAGTCAATAAGCAGAATTGTCGTATTTGAGGCTCAGAAAATGCAAGAATGATTGTTGAAAACCCTCTTCACCCTCAACGTGTCACTGTTTGATGTGGTTTTTGGCCTGGCGGTGTGCTTGAACCTTACTTTTTCCAAAAATGAGGCTGGTGCAACTGTTATGGTGAATGGATTGCGCTACCGAGCCGGAATTGAATGATAATGATGTGAACGACGTTTATTTTCAGCAAAACGACGCTACATGCCACACAAGTAACGAAATAGTAGCAATTTTACAAGAAATGTTTCCATACCGTGTTATTTCTCGAAGAGGTGATCACAATTGGCCATCGAGATCATGTGATTTTACACCTTTAGACTTTTTACTTTGGAGCACGTGAAAGATGAGGTTTATGCCAATGCTCCACAATCGATTCAAGACCTTAAAGAAGGAATTCGTGAAGTTACCGAGGACCTACAGTCGCAAATGTGCGAATTGGTCATAGAAAATTTCATGAAAAGTATATAGTGCTGCAAGCATAGCCGTGGTGGCCATTTGGCTGATATCTTTTTCAAATATTAATGGCATACCTTCCTCTTTACAATGAACATCAACTCTGAGCTCAGTGTTGGTTAACTATGTGGGACCTGATGTAGCGACGGTGACATTTGAATTGAGGAAATTAATTAGATTGGAAAAAATGAAAAATTCATTTGGGGCCCAGAGCAGCAGGAATCATTGAATCATATTGATAAAATCAAGATTGTCAAGTGAGACTGTCCTGAGATGTTACAATGTAAAAATCTAAATTTGTGATGGACAACCGAAAATAATATCGTATGCCAGTAAAAGTTTAAATGAAATAAACATTTATTGATTTCTCTTAAAAAATACTCATTTTTATATCAAAATGAAACCTCTTATTGGAAAACCCTATATTTGGGACCATACTATCGGTCTTAATATGGAAACAGATATAAGTAGTAAGATATGTTTTAAGCTAATAGGATCTGCTAAAGTCAGTTAGGATGGCCGAAATGGTAACACTGATACTTGAAAGAAAGTGTTTGCCTATAGGACTGAGTGTATTGTGCACTTAACTGCAATTCGTTTACAGACTATCATTATCACCATACTGAAGCAAGAATAAACGGTGAGTCATACATCTTGTTCTTTTTCTGCTCAATCATTTTGCGCTATGTGTCAATTTTTTTTTATTCACATTTCACCCTGCCTTTATTTTTTCTGGCCAGATCAGGAACAGCTTATCACAACACAATAGTCCTCGTCGAACTAGCAATTTCCCAACAAACATTTAATGTTGATGGTTTTGTTTTAGGCAAAATAACAAAGCAGGCCCAACAGCAGAACTAATATCAATATCAAAATACTTCATTTTGTGGCTGCTACTCCATAACAGATCGACAATTGACGCTTTAAGCTCATATAGGCTCTTTGAACAACACTTTAAGCTGATCTGACAATTTGTTACTTGCAGCATTAATATGTTTGGAGTGATAACTCAACACAAAAAACGAAAACCGAAAAAAAAACATTTGAAAAACATATTATGGTATTTAAACAGGTTTCTTTCGAGATGCCCGATTCGTATATGTTTTATTCGATTCCTCTTCAACGTTCATCCGCCAACTGCATTTACCATCCCACAAAAATACATCGACTATGACCTTATGCTTAATCAGTTTGGTACATCATAAAACATCGTGTTGCTTTACTACGCATTTAGATGTTACTTTTCCAACTGTTAAATCTGCGAAGTAGTTAACTTGCACTTTACCGAGTAATTTTCCTCTTCATTCATAAGAAACTCATCTCTTGCGGCTGATGTAATTCATTTCGGAATTAATCAACGCCCAACATAATTATGTTTATAACGACACCACTGTTTTACAATATTTATCATGAGTCGCCATCCAGGCGAAACATCGCTATTTATGAAAGTGGACATACTGGTTATAACTTATACTATAACGCTGTAATCAACTGTGTTTTTATGGTCTTGACGTAGAGGAGCAAATTGGATTAACTTTTTGATCCGCATTCTACTGGCAATTAGTCCGAACAATTGAGTTCGGTAATAGCTTGTTTCGTTTTGTGAAAGGTTTTAGCTTCAAAGCCGTTTAAAGACGAGTAAAATATTCTGTTTTGTTTAGAAACATGAGTTGACCTCACAAATTTAGGCTTTTCTAAATTACACCAATTTTTTTTTTTTACTTTAGTCGTTTCACCTTTTGACCACAGATATAGAATCGTTCTATGTATAAACTTAAATAAATCAATTTCTACCAAAACAAAAAAAAAGTGAAAATGAAAATCCGAAAATGTATAATGAGAATAATGATGATGATAGTTGGACCATCTGAATTGACTTTAAGTAATTTATTACAAGAAATTTGTTAGATGCTCTATGCATATATGTACACATGTGTGTAATGTGTATCCAAAATAAATATTATGTAACATTTGTACAGTTGGGTTTTGAATAATTTATTTGTTTTGATTCTTCAGTGTTGGGGATTTGCTCATTAAATTTAAAAATGGATTGAAGTCAAATACCGATAGCTTTATAATGTTGAGAAATATGTATATTCAACAATTTTCCGGAATTAATTGGTTGAAGTGCGGCGGCCAAATATTAAGATTAACCTATTGGAAGGAATACCGAACCCATAACCCATCACAGTAAACACACAATACATTTTGGCCCTTCAATCCGGATATTGGAATAATATTAGTTTTAAGTTACACTGTATAATGTAGCGATTTCTGAGAGGTGCCGACATTTGGCAGGCGCAGAGGTCACTGTAGGCGGTGATTGCTCCTCGGCGTAGGGAACGACTTGGCTTTTTCCAGTTATCTAAAACAATACGAAGAACAAGCTTATGGGATCGAACCCGATGAAGCTGGACTACAGTGCGTGGTATGGGCCAGCAATGGCCTGAATAAGCCGATTATTATTATTATAGTACGCGAATAACGATTCTGATTGCGTTTTGGATCAAACTAACGGTTCAAGCTCATTGATGCGATCATTAAATGATCATTAATTTGTTCAGGTGGTTTTAAATATTTTCATTCACCGCAGAAAAAAACACTTTACTGCTTTCAAAAGTACAAAAATGCGCGACAAATGAATCATAGAAGTTAAAGTAGGGAAATTCCTTGGTTTATTTCATTGGCTCTAATCAGATGCAACGAAGTGTTATTTGTCTTATTAAAAGTAATTTACATTTAATATATGAACAGTGTAAAGAACTTATTGTTTGATCTTGGAGTGAAAGTTAGACAATTTTAAACCCATTATAAAAATTATAACAATTTGGTGACCTACTTTCATTTATAGACATAAGTCTAGTGCATGCAGAGTTTAATATGGATGAAAGTCGTTAAGGTGATATTACCACCTATACATTTTGTATTATTGCGCGGTAATATTGAAGATACACTTACCTTTTTTTAATGTAGAAGACTTAAGCAGCCGGATAATTTATGACTCTGGCTCGCTGTACAAATATAATTTTATGGTAAAGATTTTTTGCAACACGTGTTCCTGTAAGCTTAGACTTAGGTTTAATATGGTTGCGGTTCCAAATATGTATCTTGTGTCTCCCTTATTTCATTTTTGCTAAGTTATGGTATAATGCTGATGTTGGTCTAATAATTTCGTAAAAATTGATGATCAATTAATTCCAAAAAAAATGTATTAGTCGTTTCATACGTTGAACATACAGGCTCCTGTTATGTTAATTCGGAGGTAGGTTTGGTCGTAAATATAAAAATTACAAAATTTACAAACTACTGGCCTCCTGTTTTATAAATTTTTAAATTTTCGATGATATTTTCGGGGGTGGTTTTCATTATTTTTTCTAAAAAACTTAATTCTGGCATGTTTTAGTGCAGAAATATTACCAACAATGTCTGCAAAATTTTTGATATTATATATAGGTTGATAAATAGGTATTTTGAAACTGATCTGGTACTTTTGGGTTTCGAAGGAGGAAATGTTTGTCGAAAGTGTACTTTACTTGATTGGGGTCAAATGTTTAAGTCATCACAACTATTTTCATTGGCCAAGTTTAAGATCTGTCATCCTTTTGTAGATCTGTCATCCTGTGTATCCTTTTAAAAATTGTTGAGTAAGATTAGGTCATATGCTGCATTTGGCATTAAATGTCTGCAAAAGTTAATGCATCACTTTGTGTCCAAGAAATTTAATTTTGTGAGAAGCTTACTGAGATTAATAATTAAACCAAATGTTAATCTGTTGAATGAGATGTTAATGTAGAAAAACAGTGCAGCCATCAAGTTAATACAAACAATCCTGAAGGTGTGGAATTAAATATTGATGAGAAAACAAAATTACTTATTACCAATTTTTTGTTTAGTCTACAAATCGCTTGCGCCATCACTGGTCCTTTTGTTTTCTAAATGGCTTCCGGAAATTTTGAAAACATAATTTTGACAAGGAGTGATGTTTTGTCGATGCTTAGACAAGCGGAATCCTGGCTGGTCATAAAGCACCGTTTGAGTAAAGAGAGGTTATCAGATCGATGTCTCTGTATGTTAATCAGTAATCGGCATTCTTTAAGCAAATCCGCTCTAATGATATGCAGCTATACATCAGCAAGTACAAATATCCAAATAAATGATCGGCTGACCCCAATATCTAAATTTAGAGATTAGGAGCTGAATGCTTTGCGAGGCTTGCCATTTTCAGCAAAGAGTTTTGAAAATTATTACGGGAGTTATTTCGGGAGTTATTTCGGGAGTTATTACGGAAGTTTGTATATCGGAGCAAGAAGAGCTTCTAGATTTATGTCGAATAATGTGTGATTGTCAACTAGCGTCGACACTTCCATTATTAATTTTAAACAAACATTTTTAAATATTCTTTCTAAATCGGTTGCTAAAAGCATATTTTGGAATGTTTTTTTCTGAATCAAAGTGTCCAAAGCAGCCGCCACGTTGGCTTGCGATGCTTTTTCATCATTGACCAGTGAAAAAGCATTTTGAGAAAATATATAATAATTTTCAAATTGTTAATAAATAATTGGGTTTTTATTTTGTTGATTGTGGAGTGAACCAAAAAAGGCACTTACGATTTCGTAAATGCATTAAGTTAATTTTTTATTTCCTTAGATGACTTCTAATTTGGGTTCACTGCTACGCTTTGATTTTGCGTACTTTTTTGTAGCTGATTTATCCCAGGTTAATATAATATTAGAACTACTAAGTTTCATTTATTGTAAAAACCACAGATAATTATACCAGATGAACCACTTGTATGGCTAGAAAATAAATCATTCTACACAAATAATTGCAACCGAAATCTAACCAAACAAAATATGATGTACATACAAAACCCTCTCTATTATACAAGACGTATTCAATTTCTCGTGCACGCAGCCTACTACTCATTTTACATACTGAATAAGTAATAGAACTGTAAAGCTCCATATAAAAAAAAAAAACTAATATTTTATTTATTTTTATATTCTCTTTTAACAGTGCATCAGTATTAGCACTATCAAAATAATTAATATAAAAAATATTGTATATTCTCTTTATTGTCGCACACCATTTAATCTATATTTATAAATGAGCATTTTACTCTCTCTACTTTTTAGCCTTTTAAATTACCTTTTGTTTTTTGAAAATTTTTACTCTTTTTTGTTTTGTAGTATGCGAATTTTAATTTATTTTACACTATATTATCATATACCGACACTTACAATACGAACGCAGTGTTAAAATACGAAACATTAGTAAGCAATGAATACGGCTTATAAAATAGTGAGGGTTTTGTGTACATATAAAAATGCATAATTTCATCATTTTTAATTTTATATAAGTGCGAAAGATACCGAAAGTGATGCTACGGAAAACATAGAAACATAAAGAGTAACTTTTTAAAATTTCTATAGATTATTTTTTCCGAAAGAGGCGCCACGATCAAAGTATTTAGTATACCCTGTTATTCGCAAGAGGCAGCACGATCAAAGTATATAGTACCAATCATTGTCAGGAGATTTTTTTTATATTATACTTAAAAACATTTAGTTTCAAACGGAAAACAAAAAATATTACAAGTCAACAATAATTACAACATAACTCAAAATAAGAAAGAGAAAATCATTAAACCTACCAAAAAAAAATGTAACATTTTAAAGCAACATATTGTTTAAATAAAATGATAGTCGGACATGATTTTTTTCTTATTTTTAATTTGTTGTTGTTCAAGATAACTTCGACAGGAATTATGTTCGTTGTATAGTGTATAATTGTACATAAGTACAATTAGAATTATTCGCACACGATATTCAAGAATATATTGTTTATATTTTACACTATGACTGACATCTAGGGGCATAATCAATGCACTAAGGCATACGTGTAAAATAACTTCTTTCCAAAAGATGGCAGCATTTTCGTTTGTAGTATAATTTTGACAGTCCGACATGATCTATTGTTATTCAAGTTTTTTTGTGTTTCGAGTAATAAAACAAAATTGAGGAACCGAAAGATAGCAAAGATGGTGATCGAAAGAACTGTGATGCATGTCACAATTCTAATCTTAAATCAATAATTGTATTACTGGAAAAAACAATTAATGAAAGAAAGTCAACAAATGTTGAGCTCCATATGTTTTTTTTTCGACTTACTAGAGAAACATCTGGAACACATTAGTAAATTGTTTCAACGACTTGCAAGATATGGTTTAAATATCAACATGGCCAAATGTTTGAGGTTGGCAAGGGTGAAATACAATTTTTTTATCATCGAGCGTCCTACAAATTGAATTGAACGTCTTCCTGTAAAAGCTCAAATTTTTAAAGAGTTTGCCTTACCCAAAATGATAAAAGAACTTAATTAATGTTGAGGAACAAGGCAAGTCTTTTTTTTAAATTTAAAAAACTAGAGAAGCCGTTATCCCAACATTGATTTGTCCTAACACAAACTCAAATCTTTCAACAGAAAAAGTTTTCGTTAATCTGAATTGAAAACAGAATTAAATGCTTTTTTCGCACCGATGCTGTTTATTTACCTTTAAGTCCTCCATTTTATGGTCCTCATCTAATTTTGGACAAACAGAAACAAACACGTCATTTCGCCGAACCTAAGCTGGTCACACTACATGAGATTTCACCAAGCAGCAACTAACAAAAAAGGTTAGCTTCGACACTAAAGAGCAAACGAAGTATGGAGACTAGACATTCGTAAGCTGAGGTATTACCTGTATTATTGGATCAAATGCCGTTTTATGAGCTTTAATCATAATTTTATTGACTTGCGAAGAAAATTTTACTGTCTCAGATGGCCATTATTTTGGTTGAAGTATATTTGATGTGATATGATATAGTCACACAAATCCAGTTTGATTTCGCTGACGAAATCGAAGTGCTTGGTCAACCACCGATTCTAAAACGTTTGCTGATAAAGTTGATTTGCTTCCAAGCAAATTCATTTGCTTCATTTGGTGACTAATTAGTTTATTAGTCTGGCCCATCTCACTCTATTAAGAAATTTGGCCTTTAACTCACTCCATGTCTTACTTAGTTGTTTCGCTTCAGTTAGCATAGTTCTTTTCCATGTATTGGGTGGTCTGCCAACTTTCCTCTGGCCTTGCGTGTTTAAATCTAATGAATTCCAGGCGTTTCTGTTTACCCAGAAGCATCTTACTAATCGTCTGACGCATTTATTTACAAAAACCTGGGGTCTTCGTGAGGTTTTCTGCGTGTTTTTCCAAGTTTCAAAACCATACAGTAGTATTGATTTTACAGAAGGTTCAATATGGAATGTTCAATATTCATAGCTTTGTGTTTCTTTATATTTCTGGCTTTTTTAATCCATTGACTATCCTCTTCAGTGCTGCCTGTTTTTGCGTCTTTACAACTAGGAGATACAAATTTATTGATCTCTTTCATATTTCTTGATTGATGTGAATTGGTGTATCAAAGCTTGTGTTTAGTCTTAAGACCACGGTTTACTGATGTTGATTTTGAGACCAGTTTTTTATTTTTTCCTCTTTTTTCCAATTCTGTTAACTTCTCAGCTTTATTTTGCATATCGGGGTTTTTTTGTATTAGCAGGCAGACATTATCTGAATAATCAAGATCATGGTGCCAACTGATGGGGTCGCATTGAATTCCATTTAGGCACATTACATTGTCTAATATTAGCTGTATTATTTTACATATTTTACATCTCTGCTTGATTCATCGCATGTTACAGTATTTTACCCTCTGCTTGCCTTTATATTGAACTCTATTTCCAGCATTCTGATATACATTTCTTTGATGAGTTCTTCAATTTGTTGGTAACTCAAAAAGATTTGAGAAGGTTGATTCCTCTCCACCTCTTGTATTCTTTTAAGTTGCCTTTCTTCTGGATTGTTATAGTTATTACTATACTTTTCATTTCCTTGGTCTTTTCATTTTTCCTTGTACTCTGCTGCTTTTCCAGCTGTTTCGAGGATGTCTGTGTATATTTATTGCGATAACTTCTTCGGTCTTTTATTTTGTTTACAGGTATCATCTCTTATTCACGGGTTATTTGTGTTGTCTTGCAATCCAAGTACAGTAGTAGCTGTCTTGGCATAGGCTTCTTCTATTTTTGATCATTTTTCATTAGCCAGTTTAGTTATTGGGAATGTTGAGTTGTAAGGCTTCACTGAAGCCTTTTCATGTTAAATTTCTTCTTGTTTTCCTTGCGTATTTCACAGAGGTGGATTTTTCTTTGAATGTTGCTATTACTATTTAGTGATCTCTGTGCAGGTCTATTCCTGCACAGTTTCTGGTTTGTTTTTCTTCTATCTAGCGACATCCAAATGTAACTGTGTATATAAACTTACTGCCACCAACGAATAACTGATTTGTGACACGTAATCGATAATGCTATTTCCATTATTGAATCTTGTTGACTGTAATACTTTTTTACACATTTACTGTATGTTTTGGTTGTCGTCACGTTTGTATTATCGGTTTTTATTTTTGATTATAGTCGCTTAAAACTGAAATTGGTTCATAAAATTTAAAAGATTCCGAGTACTGAAGAAATTCTTAATTGAAGACGCTCCACTTTGTACGTTTCTTTATGTATTGTATTAGATATAGTTTCTCTATACCGTTTCTTATATACGCATCGTGAAATACAAAGAGAGCTTTATATTAACACTAGGATAAGGTCGCAATTCCAAACTGATCCATTTTTTACTAGAAAAGGCATCATTAACACGAGTTATCTGTTGTAGTTTACACGATCCAGTTACCTCATATTAAAATTGTACAGTTCTTCTTCATAGCGTCAAGCATGGGGGCCGGTAAATGAATAAACATCACTTTCGATCCATGACATAATATGTTAGCCAGCGGTTTCCGCTTATTATTTATAAAAAAAATTATTGGTAAGACGGCCATTGTATTTAACGTTAGTCTTCAGTCGGCTTAGAACTCTATTCAATTTTTACATTTCAATTTTTACAGCGATTATATGACTTAATTGTCGGAAATCTGTTAATTCAACTGATTTGTAATAATTAATCAATTGTTTTAAAATCTAATTTATATTACTTTTAAAGTTTTGAGTCAAATAAAGTGTATATAAATTAGATTTTCGTCGATTACTTGACGGTTTTATGGTGGTTAATTCAATTAATTTTAACTTTTAGTGAATTTTTTTAAATCTAATTTATATTATTATTTTTATAATTTTATATTTTTAATGATGTAATAGATTAAATATTTGAAAATTTCAGGAAAAAACTAATCCAATTTATTAAAGACTACTGCTTGGGAAAATTAGTCCATTAATAGATTTTGTTTTTAGGGAATTTGTTTTGCAGATTACCGTTTATTGTTGGCACACTGGAATTGCTGATAAGAGATGACAGAATACTAACTGTAATCAAACAGTATTCAAACAGTATTCTAAAAGTACTAACAGTAGTTTAAATATTAGCAACCGGGAACCCAGACCAATTCTGTCGTTACTGACATACCTTTCCTCACAAAAATATAAAAGAATTTTGCCGTAATGATCATGAGGTGTCTGAAACCGGATCGTTTCTATCATGCATGGAAATATTATAATAGAAATATTTATAAATATATGAAAGTCCTTCCTATCCTACCGTTTGTTAAATGTTAAAAGGATGGGATAATAGGACCGGCGTTTACCGGAACAATTGATAAGCGCTTGATCTCACAATCTCATCAATCAATCAATCAATCAATCAATCAATCAATATATCAAGGGTGAACGTTCCTGTCTGGCATTCCAGGAATTCGTTACTTATCTTTGGCCATACTTATTTATCAACCAATTTTTGTTTCATTGCTAATTTCTAAAATATCAGTTAGCTTACGTAAACCCAAGTCAAATTAAAAACATGTTTTTAACCGCAAGTGTATCATTTTTCAGTTCCACCAACAGTCACAAATTTTCCTATTCATATTGTTATCATAGATGTCACCATAAATTTCCACAAAAATATGAAAATTTATTTTCATTTTTGTGTATTGTTTTTGAAAAATAAACGCATCATAAATTGTCGTCATCCTAGGTACCATCCAACCAATATACAAATCGGAATTCATACATAGCCATACGAGTAAATAGATACAGGTAGACAGACATAAACAAAAAACTTTTTTGGAAAACTTTTAATTTTACTTTCGAATTTCCACAAAAAAAAAATATTTCAAGTTTTTCTATTATTTTAAATTTTATTGTCTTTTATAGGTGAACAGGTTTTGTCGGTAAAGTTATTCGTATAATTTGTAATCACAAATTTTTGTTACTTTCGGAAGAATTTTTTTGTTTTTATTTTTTGGTTATGTTCGAATCGAAAAACCGAAAATTATTTTATAGTTCTTCGAATTGTGATGTCAACTATGACAAAACGTATGCATACAATAGTAATAACATATGTATGCATATAACATAATATAAACTTGGGTCTACTATACTGTATAGTGTATCGGTGTTGGTTACCCCAACCTCTTAGGTCAATTAAAATTTCCACCAGATTTAAAAGAGAATGGAAAATATAATTGATTGTGTACAACCAAATAAAATTGTAAAAATTTTCTATTATTAAATTTATTTATTCGAGCGAAAATTTCATCACAAACCAAATAGATATAGTCGATGGACAACATTTGGTTACCTCCTGCAATCAATTTATTTTTAACAATACAGTTTAGTTGAACAAATTAGTCTACTATAGCTCTATACACACATATTTATGTCGGTATGCTCGTTAATAATAGATCCAGCGACCTCATATCACATAAAATCGTATTGCCTTTGGTCTGTGGCAAGTCTTTTATTATCAGGTTTCATGTTTCTTTCGGCAACCTATAATCATTTTTATTATACATTGTATTAGAATATTAAAACTAAAAACCTGTAAAAAAAAGATTTATTTCTAAAGGGTGTCACAAAATTCACGCAAGATGTAAGATGGATAAAAACCTATAGATTTTGATACTCGTAAATTGCTAAATTTCCTTCTTCATGGTATTGGTGGTAAAGGACTTAATAATGCCTTAAGTCTAAAATTCTCACCAAACACTGCATTTGTTTCTCAACCTTTATTGAAACAGTTAACAAAACCATCAATATAAAATTTAACCTTTTGCTAAAATGTATTTGGTTCAAATAAACAACGTCCACGTCTTGTAAGATCACTTAAAAGAAAATGACAAACGAACGCTTTCAAAACAAAGACAACTCTAAAGTAAACACAAATGACAGATTCAAATAAATTATTTAACACGATATTTAAATGAAAAAATCGTTAAACTGACAAAATAAGTCCTTTTGAAAATTCTCATATGCATTGTCTACCAAATTAGGATTTTTCAAGCTCTGAAAAGTTTAGTGCATTCCTGAACAATAGGTCGAATGCCCTAAAGTTAGTGCTGTCATTGGCAAACTACAAGTTACCAATACACGAACCAAACTAATGGAATCTGCTAAAGCATAAAATGCTCTCAACATAATTCTATGTGACGTGTGTAAATTATCGGAACTTCGTATTCATCAGTGCAAACAATTTTTGCAGCAACCAGCGAACAATGGGGATATTTATTGAAGATTCTAATCGATGCTTTCAATCCCTTACAGATACACTTAGTTTATCAGTGTCGCTCTAGGATGCGCTGCCACACACGTAGTATAAAAAACATACGTACGTCATTCCGTTTACAATTAAACAACAAGAAATTAAGCCAGAAAAGACAGCGTTATAAACACGTCAAGCATCTTGGTTAGTCAGTTTTACTGACGGCATTAAGCAGAGAAGCAGAGATCCGGACACGAGCTTAAAGGTAGTGCAGAATGTTAGTTGATACTGGGTTTCAATTATCATTTGTTTGAGAAGCATGCATGCAACAAAGTATTGGAAAAAGCTAGGTAAAACCAACTAGTTGGAGGATATCAATATTGCTATCGACATTATATAAGATCAGAAAATGTTAAGAATTTTAAGGTTTCGTTAAAATACTGGGCTAGATTGCCAAAAAAAATAAGAATATGAGAATGTTGCCAACTTATACTTAATGACTGCAGTCAGCAATCAACTATACAGTCATTGAATATCGATAAAGACTTTCGTGACCATTCTAGGAGGTTGAGGAGGTTGAGAACGTTGCTGACTGGAGTCACAAATTGACGAAAGAAGGAGAATCATGTGAGCAACACTTCGTAGAGCTTACATCAAGAGATAAGACTGGCAGATTTATAAAGAGATTACTGTTTAAGGAAGTAAAACCATACTTGGAAATTCATTAAATCAAAAAAATTAATACGATACGAAGGAGGAAGAAAAGCTCAAAATACGTAGGCATTTCTGCCATTTTGAAATCCATGCGTATTCTTGGTTCACTGAGTGGCTAGATACCAACTCTAGTTATCAGAAGGTCATAGCTAGCAAGAGTTCGTTTATTTCGTTTATCAGTAATAGCAAAATTGGGAAATCCGAGATGGAAGGTCCTTCACACATGGGAAGAACTTTATCGCAATATCATTGCTTTTGAAATGAACTCCACAAATGAGGGTTATCAAGTAGCACGAAACAAAATAAAATAATGGTGGGTCTACCTAATTGTCGAGTCAAATTAGAAAAGCAATTTCTCAACGTTGGGCTCTATTATGCAAATCCTCTCTTTCCTTATCCGAAATGAGCCCAAGGACAAAGAGCTCAAAAGCCATATATAGCACTGTTTGTGTGTACCAGTACAAAGGTCCTACACATTCGTAAGTGCTCGTAAGTGATTTATTTTCACTTTAAGAATATTAATCGCCTACCGCGGAATACCACCTCATATTTATAGTGATAATGGCTCAATACGTTTGTTGGCGCTAAACGCGGGCTAAAAGAAGTCTTTTCGTTATTAAAGAATATTCAGATTGAGCAACACTTCACCCCACCGACTGCATCACATTTCAACGGATTATGGGAGGTTGTTGTTAAGTCACTTGAAGCACATCATTGGAACTGATATACTCGGTTACGACGAATTATTCACTTTCTAATCGGGTATGCAGATATTTCTGTTTTTGATGCAGATATCACTACAAGTAAAATACCATAGTGGAGCAGATGAACAAACACTTAGTAATACCCGGCCGAGTTCAAAAACCGTTTCCCGCCCAGACGAGAAAGCTCGAGTCACCGAGCTTATACGGTAACCAGCATATTTAAGCGTTATATTGTCAAGTTGGTAAAATCACCAACTGATAATATTGAACCCAGTAGTTCAAGAAAGGCGAACATGTTGGTGCAAACACTTTATCTATCCTATAATTGATGTATCATGTGAATTGTAAAGTCGAATTAAAAGAATGTGCAGATTAGAATTTTGTGTATCTTAACTTTATCGCCATCCATCGGTTCAGTTTCTCTAGAGTTTTGCGGTAATAACCATATCCACCAACGATTTTTAAAATAAGATGCCAAATGTAAATCTTGTGAGATTTTCGGAACACCCTTTCCTATTTATACATAATATAATATTTTTATGCTATACAGCGCGCTCTAATACCGTAATTCGTTTTATTACACCCATTACATATTTCCATTTATAGATTTTATCTAAAATGTAAAAATAAAATGTAATAAATTTTTTTTTGTGTTACGAAACATAATTTTAACATTTAATATTCATAAAATGATGGAAAATTTTTATAGGTTTTTCCGGATACTCGTGCTTTTATAATTTTGATATGTTTAAAAAAAAAATCGAAATTTGGAACCATGTTAAGATACCGATTTTAAGATATTGTATGTTATGTTAAGTTAGGTAAGAGTAGTTGTTATCGTAAACTTAGACTAATATTGGTCCATTGTGATCTACTAGATCTAACTTTCTTAATACCCTTCGTGGAACTACTTCGTGTACTGATCAAGCATAAAATTTTTCGCACTTTGATGTTCAAAAGATCTGAAAGGTTGATCATTTTCTCTTACATTTTTCGTCAATACAGCTTCTGCAGAAGTCATTACTATTAAGCCCTGCATAAGTCATTACTTTTTGAGTACCTCATCAACATTTCTTAACTCATTTCTGCTTAGGGAAATTAATGTCATAAACGCTTAAAGTCCACCCTTAGCCACATTAGTATTGTTCTACTATCTGGTTTAATTTAGAAATCCGTACCTTGTCTAGAAAGTTCCACCTGTTTTTCACCTTAAGGTTCAAATTACCAGAGACCCAGATAATCTGGTAAGAGAAAAATAAGATATTCTGCATTTCTCCCTTAATTTTCAATAGATGTTTACCAGATACTAGGTCACCAGCGTTCGTAATAACCCGTAATTTCTCCTCCTAGTTTTATCGGTAATTTATTCGCAAACGTCTTATAAAGAAGGGAAGATAAGAAAACTCCGATCGGGATACTCCGAGTTTCTAACTATCCATCTCTTTATATTAGATCCCCTCAGCTCAGAACTGACTGTCCTCCTTACTAGCATATGACAAATCAATTTTATTAAAGGAATCCTCAATATCAAGGAATGCTACCAAATAGTACTTTTAAGAGTGAATTTATCTCCCAATCGTAAGTGCCAGGGTAGTTAGAGCTGCGTTCGCAGATTTTTTGTTACGGGACGCATTTTGAGACACTGCGAATTCATTTGAATATAATATAAATCAAACACGATTTCGATGGTCTTGATACTGTCAAGATAGCAAACCTATAAAGATTGGAAGATAGCAAACCTTTAAAGATTCCTCACTGAAAGCTGTCCATGAACCATCAGGTTAGATTAGAGGAAAAAATTTTCTTAAGACCAGAAGTCTCTGGAACCTCCACCATTTTGCAAAAGAAGAATATCCTGGATCTTTTTAGGGCACTTTTAGATTTTTCCTTGTAGTGAATTAGTGAAAATATGGAAAATGGTCTAACAAGAGTTCTGCTGAGGTATAGTTTGGTTTTCTTTTCAGGGTCATGTGGCGAAGATATTAGAAAAGTGTTGGCTAAAACAACATTAAACAAATATGTCAAAAGTATTAGAAACAAAGAAACGATACGTTCACATTTTTATGGGCCATTTAGTAGATATGGCTGCAATTCTCAATCGTTTTTGGAATGTACATGTCTCAAAGAGCTGTGAAGGTTGATGATGGACGGACGTCTTTGAAAATCTCTCGAAGTATGTTACAAACACTTCAGGAGTAATAATCGGAAAAAGAATGTTTCCGA
Organism: Tipula confusa; assembly: GCA_963556175.1. NCBI lineage: Eukaryota > Metazoa > Arthropoda > Insecta > Diptera > Tipulidae > Tipula > Tipula confusa. Next base: position 34,903,135 of record OY744475.1, read on the forward strand.
TCAGTTCCCGGGCAAGACAAGAGATTTACCAAGTTTGGCGCGGTGCAGGCGCTTGACTAATCTATTACTTTTTGCTTGAACATATTTAGTTGCTTTCCAGAATTTTTTTTAAAATAAAAAAGGACGCAATTTAATTTATGTTCTTTATCTGTCAATAACTTCGTCTCGAGTTACATAGATCCTAATATATATTCATATAAGGATCTTCGTACCTCGAGACGAAGTTGTTGACAAAAATTTACGCAATGACATTCTTTCGTTTAGTATTTCAGGTTTCACCAAAACTATCGAGAGGCGATTAGCTGCCGGGTAGCTCGTGTTCCTCTGTTATAAAAATAGCCATGGTTTCTTTTCGGATATCTCACACCATAGTTTAGTTTCCATTGCAAGTACTTGTAACAAATCCATCCTCACATTACTTGTTCGAAACTCGCTTTCTGTTATTAGTTTCGCTTAATCCTAATTGTTCCGCTATCTCTCGTGTACTTTAGTCAAGGTCACTTCAATCAGCTGAGCACTGGCTCATTTTGGTCAAGAAATTGTATCAGTCACTATAGTATTTTTTCCTTGACGTACCAAATTTTGATGGTGATCTATGGGAAAAGTAATCAAGAACTTGACTGCTAAGGACTTCGCTCATTTTTTGATGATATTGCATAGATTATAGGAGCTTGTGGTTCGTAATCATTGTGAACGCTTGACCATTCACAAAATGTCAAAAGTGTTTCATAGCCAAATAAATTGGTTAAAGCACCCTATAGAATGTTAATTTTTGACGTCCCTCTTGAGTTTTATTTGACCCTACTGCTGCTCCAAAAGTATCGCGGTCATCACGTTTTTCTCAGCATCTATATCAGGATGGACCAAAAGTGTTGTTACAGCCCAATTTATCCAAGTGTACATTTTGTCTTTTCGACTTCTTAGTCCACGTGACTAAATGCAAGTGGATTGGGGTGGATATTTTGGCAAGCTTTGATACAAACCAATTGTAATAGTTGATCATTCCTATGAACCGTTAAATCTGACGAAAGATTGTGGGGATTACTCCTATTAACAAGAAAATCGTCTATATAAACGAAGACGTACTCAAGCCCCGCTTGTAAACGAGGTTCTTTATCCTTTGGAAAATTTGCGCTACAATATACGCAATCGAAATGACATCCATGGCAGTTTTGAAAATGTCTTCGTTTGTAATGGGAATGTGAGGCCATTACTAACTCAATTTTTGAAATGATTTTACAGACGTGAATTTGATTCGAAAATGGTTGTATGTCTGGTATGGGATATCGGTCGGTTACGGATTCAGCTTAAGACGTTGGCTGGTGTCCCTTGTGAAAATAGAGGACGTCGAGAAAAATAAAAAAAATTTCTTTGAAGTCCCAAACTTAATTTCAAAAATTTCATGATGGAGATATCGCTGTTGTATCGATTAGAAATCTTAAATTAGTTACTGGGTCTCGGATAATTAAGTGACTTGATGACTTAACGCGATTTTCGGCCACTATAACAACCGGACTGGCTGGTCTTTTGTAAGGAGTCTTGGGATCCCCCTGCTTTAGGATAAGCTATACTATCAGAGAATTTGGTAGCTCGGTTCCTGAATCGACGGTAGTTCCTGCGAAGCTTTGCGAACTAGACCTAGATTTGACATTGATTTGAAGAATGTTGAATTCTTTACACATACTTCAGACTATTTCGCCTAATTCACACATTGCATATTTTAAAATAAATTGAACCTATAAACTGGTTTGTAGTTTCCAAAACAGAAAAAGTTAGACGAACCTAAAGAATCTCAAACAGATTGCGATCGAATTTGTTAGTTAGGTTGGCGAGACTAGTCTTGAAAAGTTAAAACTGATATAACATCTATTCTTTTACCGTCAAAAATAAACTCCCTACCACGGCTGGTTCACTGTGTACCCATTCAAATTAATGAAAATATATAATTTCATTGTATCCTCATCATTTTGATCATTTTGTAATCAATATATTAAAACGATTGGTATACACCCTCGAAAAATATGGCCCCAAGCTAAATAAAAGTGGACAAAATTTGTGTACGTACATGGTAAAAAATATTTAAAAAAATTCAATTTTTTCGTAATAAAATTAGGCGATTGATTTACATAATTTGATTACACCACCAACAACATCATCATCATCGTCATCGTTAACGAATTTTTTTTATTCCATTCCATATCATACATTTATACCCACAGCAAAGTCTATGCAATCGATGTCGGGAAAATGATTTTAATTTCGATTTTACCAAAAAACGCGTCATCATCTGGTTCCGAAATGAACCAACAAATCGAAAAGACGTCGACAAAGATGATGACGATGATGACGATGATGATGATTACGTGGTGGGATAAATTTGAAGATGATATTACATTGTGTGCGGTGTATATCAAGCATGTAGCGTATTAAATAACGATACGATTTTTAGTGATGAGTTCATAGCAGAATCCTCGCACGAATTTTTCGTTTTAACCGAAAATTATGTCCCAAAAATTATGTTCATTTTCTATCAATTTTCTCGTCTCTGTAGTATATCAATGTTCATCGAATATGCCTCCGCCATATTACTCGTATATATATATAGGTATATATAGTTTAAATTTCCATAGACATTTTCCGACTTTTCCTTTCCCAGTTACAAGATACGGAAATAAATTGAATTTTTTTTTGCTTTTTAATATAATTTTATTATACAAATTTTTTGTGTACTCAAATTTTTATTTTTAATAATGGATTGGATTAAAAACGCGCACACACACACACAATAGGAGGAAAAATGTTCAAGCTTTTCAATAAAATTTCTTATTCAGTTTCCTCGTTATTGTCTATATCATTTATTATCACCTTTTTATGGATTAAGTTGAATATCCGATTGGAAAATTTGTGTTCCTGACAATAAAAAAATAAATCGCTGAAGAGATTTTAATTAATTCCAATATTTTAATAATGGTGATTAATCGTTGAACAAAGCTTTTGAGAAGTCTCCGCCGTCTTTATTGTTAATATATAAAGTTAAATATTTGCTTTTGTTCTGCAAATTTTAAAGTGATTACCAAGAAATGGCAGAACGGGTGAATTATATGTAATTTTCCTTTTTAAATTTTAATCCAGACACAATCACAAGAAATTCAATAATAATTTGTAACGGAACATCGAACGTTTCTATAGATCGAAAATTCCAAATCATAAAAATTATTATCGGTAGAACGTGGTATTTGCAAATAATTGTTATAGTTGCTAGTTTTGGTATAAAACTAAACTAAATGAAATTTATATGTCTCTGCTGTATACCATAACGTATCGAACAAATAAAATTATTATTACATTATTGGTTGGTTGGCAGATAACGCTATATTATAATAGGTGTACAGTGTGAATCAAAAAATACTTAACAAACGGTTTTTTGCAATAAAGGTAAAATTTTTAAATATTTTAATTAGAACAATTGATTTTTTCAGGCCAATATAATAATATAATAATATAATAATATAATAATATAATAATATAATAATATAATAATATAATAATATAATAATATAATAATATAATAATATAATAATATAATAATATAATAATATAATAATATAATAATATAATAATATAATAATATAATAATATAATAATATAATAATATAATAATATAATAATATAATAATATAATAATATAATAATATAATAATATAATAATATAATAATATAATAATATAATAATATAATAATATAATAATATAATAATATAATAATATAATAATATAATAATATAATAATATAATAATATAATAATATAATAATATAATAATATAATAATATAATAATATAATAATATAATAATATAATAATATAATAATATAATAATATAATAATATAATAATATAATAATATAATAATATAATAATATAATAATATAATAATATAATAATATAATAATATAATAATATAATAATATAATAATATAATAATATAATAATATAATAATATAATAATATAATAATATAATAATATAATAATATAATAATATAATAATATAATAATATAATAATATAATAATATAATAATATAATAATATAATAATATAATAATATAATAATATAATAATATAATAATATAATAATATAATAATATAATAATATAATAATATAATAATATAATAATATAATAATATAATAATATAATAATATAATAATATAATAATATAATAATATAATAATATAATAATATAATAATATAATAATATAATAATATAATAATATAATAATATAATAATATAATAATATAATAATATAATAATATAATAATATAATAATATAATAATATAATAATATAATAATATAATAATATAATAATATAATAATATAATAATATAATAATATAATAATATAATAATATAATAATATAATAATATAATAATATAATAATATAATAATATAATAATATAATAATATAATAATATAATAATATAATAATATAATAATATAATAATATAATAATATAATAATATAATAATATAATAATATAATAATATAATAATATAATAATATAATAATATAATAATATAATAATATAATAATATAATAATATAATAATATAATAATATAATAATATAATAATATAATAATATAATAATATAATAATATAATAATATAATAATATAATAATATAATAATATAATAATATAATAATATAATAATATAATAATATAATAATATAATAATATAATAATATAATAATATAATAATATAATAATATAATAATATAATAATATAATAATATAATAATATAATAATATAATAATATAATAATATAATAATATAATAATATAATAATATAATAATATAATAATATAATAATATAATAATATAATAATATAATAATATAATAATATAATAATATAATAATATAATAATATAATAATATAATAATATAATAATATAATAATATAATAATATAATAATATAATAATATAATAATATAATAATATAATAATATAATAATATAATAATATAATAATATAATAATATAATAATATAATAATATAATAATATAATAATATAATAATATAATAATATAATAATATAATAATATAATAATATAATAATATAATAATATAATAATATAATAATATAATAATATAATAATATAATAATATAATAATATAATAATATAATAATATAATAATATAATAATATAATAATATAATAATATAATAATATAATAATATAATAATATAATAATATAATAATATAATAATATAATAATATAATAATATAATAATATAATAATATAATAATATAATAATATAATAATATAATAATATAATAATATAATAATATAATAATATAATAATATAATAATATAATAATATAATAATATAATAATATAATAATATAATAATATAATAATATAATAATATAATAATATAATAATATAATAATATAATAATATAATAATATAATAATATAATAATATAATAATATAATAATATAATAATATAATAATATAATAATATAATAATATAATAATATAATAATATAATAATATAATAATATAATAATATAATAATATAATAATATAATAATATAATAATATAATAATATAATAATATAATAATATAATAATATAATAATATAATAATATAATAATATAATAATATAATAATATAATAATATAATAATATAATAATATAATAATATAATAATATAATAATATAATAATATAATAATATAATAATATAATAATATAATAATATAATAATATAATAATATAATAATATAATAATATAATAATATAATAATATAATAATATAATAATATAATAATATAATAATATAATAATATAATAATATAATAATATAATAATATAATAATATAATAATATAATAATATAATAATATAATAATATAATAATATAATAATATAATAATATAATAATATAATAATATAATAATATAATAATATAATAATATAATAATATAATAATATAATAATATAATAATATAATAATATAATAATATAATAATATAATAATATAATAATATAATAATATAATAATATAATAATATAATAATATAATAATATAATAATATAATAATATAATAATATAATAATATAATAATATAATAATATAATAATATAATAATATAATAATATAATAATATAATAATATAATAATATAATAATATAATAATATAATAATATAATAATATAATAATATAATAATATAATAATATAATAATATAATAATATAATAATATAATAATATAATAATATAATAATATAATAATATAATAATATAATAATATAATAATATAATAATATAATAATATAATAATATAATAATATAATAATATAATAATATAATAATATAATAATATAATAATATAATAATATAATAATATAATAATATAATAATATAATAATATAATAATATAATAATATAATAATATAATAATATAATAATATAATAATATAATAATATAATAATATAATAATATAATAATATAATAATATAATAATATAATAATATAATAATATAATAATATAATAATATAATAATATAATAATATAATAATATAATAATATAATAATATAATAATATAATAATATAATAATATAATAATATAATAATATAATAATATAATAATATAATAATATAATAATATAATAATATAATAATATAATAATATAATAATATAATAATATAATAATATAATAATATAATAATATAATAATATAATAATATAATAATATAATAATATAATAATATAATAATATAATAATATAATAATATAATAATATAATAATATAATAATATAATAATATAATAATATAATAATATAATAATATAATAATATAATAATATAATAATATAATAATATAATAATATAATAATATAATAATATAATAATATAATAATATAATAATATAATAATATAATAATATAATAATATAATAATATAATAATATAATAATATAATAATATAATAATATAATAATATAATAATATAATAATATAATAATATAATAATATAATAATATAATAATATAATAATATAATAATATAATAATATAATAATATAATAATATAATAATATAATAATATAATAATATAATAATATAATAATATAATAATATAATAATATAATAATATAATAATATAATAATATAATAATATAATAATATAATAATATAATAATATAATAATATAATAATATAATAATATAATAATATAATAATATAATAATATAATAATATAATAATATAATAATATAATAATATAATAATATAATAATATAATAATATAATAATATAATAATATAATAATATAATAATATAATAATATAATAATATAATAATATAATAATATAATAATATAATAATATAATAATATAATAATATAATAATATAATAATATAATAATATAATAATATAATAATATAATAATATAATAATATAATAATATAATAATATAATAATATAATAATATAATAATATAATAATATAATAATATAATAATATAATAATATAATAATATAATAATATAATAATATAATAATATAATAATATAATAATATAATAATATAATAATATAATAATATAATAATATAATAATATAATAATATAATAATATAATAATATAATAATATAATAATATAATAATATAATAATATAATAATATAATAATATAATAATATAATAATATAATAATATAATAATATAATAATATAATAATATAATAATATAATAATATAATAATATAATAATATAATAATATAATAATATAATAATATAATAATATAATAATATAATAATATAATAATATAATAATATAATAATATAATAATATAATAATATAATAATATAATAATATAATAATATAATAATATAATAATATAATAATATAATAATATAATAATATAATAATATAATAATATAATAATATAATAATATAATAATATAATAATATAATAATATAATAATATAATAATATAATAATATAATAATATAATAATATAATAATATAATAATATAATAATATAATAATATAATAATATAATAATATAATAATATAATAATATAATAATATAATAATATAATAATATAATAATATAATAATATAATAATATAATAATATAATAATATAATAATATAATAATATAATAATATAATAATATAATAATATAATAATATAATAATATAATAATATAATAATATAATAATATAATAATATAATAATATAATAATATAATAATATAATAATATAATAATATAATAATATAATAATATAATAATATAATAATATAATAATATAATAATATAATAATATAATAATATAATAATATAATAATATAATAATATAATAATATAATAATATAATAATATAATAATATAATAATATAATAATATAATAATATAATAATATAATAATATAATAATATAATAATATAATAATATAATAATATAATAATATAATAATATAATAATATAATAATATAATAATATAATAATATAATAATATAATAATATAATAATATAATAATATAATAATATAATAATATAATAATATAATAATATAATAATATAATAATATAATAATATAATAATATAATAATATAATAATATAATAATATAATAATATAATAATATAATAATATAATAATATAATAATATAATAATATAATAATATAATAATATAATAATATAATAATATAATAATATAATAATATAATAATATAATAATATAATAATATAATAATATAATAATATAATAATATAATAATATAATAATATAATAATATAATAATATAATAATATAATAATATAATAATATAATAATATAATAATATAATAATATAATAATATAATAATATAATAATATAATAATATAATAATATAATAATATAATAATATAATAATATAATAATATAATAATATAATAATATAATAATATAATAATATAATAATATAATAATATAATAATATAATAATATAATAATATAATAATATAATAATATAATAATATAATAATATAATAATATAATAATATAATAATATAATAATATAATAATATAATAATATAATAATATAATAATATAATAATATAATAATATAATAATATAATAATATAATAATATAATAATATAATAATATAATAATATAATAATATAATAATATAATAATATAATAATATAATAATATAATAATATAATAATATAATAATATAATAATATAATAATATAATAATATAATAATATAATAATATAATAATATAATAATATAATAATATAATAATATAATAATATAATAATATAATAATATAATAATATAATAATATAATAATATAATAATATAATAATATAATAATATAATAATATAATAATATAATAATATAATAATATAATAATATAATAATATAATAATATAATAATATAATAATATAATAATATAATAATATAATAATATAATAATATAATAATATAATAATATAATAATATAATAATATAATAATATAATAATATAATAATATAATAATATAATAATATAATAATATAATAATATAATAATATAATAATATAATAATATAATAATATAATAATATAATAATATAATAATATAATAATATAATAATATAATAATATAATAATATAATAATATAATAATATAATAATATAATAATATAATAATATAATAATATAATAATATAATAATATAATAATATAATAATATAATAATATAATAATATAATAATATAATAATATAATAATATAATAATATAATAATATAATAATATAATAATATAATAATATAATAATATAATAATATAATAATATAATAATATAATAATATAATAATATAATAATATAATAATATAATAATATAATAATATAATAATATAATAATATAATAATATAATAATATAATAATATAATAATATAATAATATAATAATATAATAATATAATAATATAATAATATAATAATATAATAATATAATAATATAATAATATAATAATATAATAATATAATAATATAATAATTTAATAATATAATAATATAATAATATAATAATTTAATAATATAATAATATAATAATATAATAATATAATAATATAATAATATAATAATATAATAAAGAAAGATGGAATCAAATTGAAGAAGCCTTCATTTCAACTGTCTTGGACTTACTTGGTTAGCAAAAATACAGTCGGAAGCCGTGTATAAGTGATGGTAGAATGTCGTTAATTTAAAGTTATAAAAGAAATAACCAATTACGGAAGAGACGAAACGCATGTACGAAAATACATCGCTTCAAGAAAAAAAGAAGCCATGAAATATTTAAAAAATATGAGGAGAACATTCTCAAAGCTTCTGAAGAGGCACCAGCAAATCAAAACACTTGAGTACAACACCAGTTGAAAAGTCACAAAATTAACACCCATAATGCATCCCAAAAAAGATGTTGATAGTCAAGTCTTAACAACTGATGAAGCACAATTAGACAGATGAAATAAAGTTTGGAGAGAAGAATCATCAATAGAAATACAATAAAGCTGCTGGAAAAGACAACATAACCGCCAAGATACTCATTGATGGAATTCCAGCACAATACCACTAAAATAGTAAGAAAGCTTGACAATTACGATCCCTACGAAAAATAAATTAAGGGAGTGAAAGAAGTAGCGAGGTATAATCGTCCTCAACACAATAATAAAAATACTTGCAATGATCATCTTTGACAGATGAATCTCACCTGCAATCAAAACATCAAAGATGTTGTACAGACACATCAACTTAATCGAAAAAAAAGATATAAAACCTTTTATTGGAAATATATTTAATAATTTGGTTCCTAATCAAATTAAACCCCTGGCTTTTTTTAATATTCAGGTTATATTTTTGTGAATTGTTTATTTTGTTTATCGTTTCAGTGACTGTCATGATAACGGGCGAGTAATTGAATGCTAAAGATTCACTCTTTCTTAATTTAAAAAGTTAAATTAATTAAATTCTGCGCAGGCTACTAGGATAATATTTTCATTTCACGATATTTTATAGGGATTATTTCAGCTTAGATGATTTTCAATTTATTTAGCTTAAGGGTCGATTCTTTGAGAGGATATTTTGACCCTAGGACCTCTATAGGCAAATCGAATGTTTTAACTTTAAAATTTGTTTGGTCTTTAAAGGCCGTCTTCCGCTTAAAACTATTCCTTTCAAAATAAAATTCTGTTTCATCTAAGGTTTTGTAATATTTTTTGCTCTAATCTGGTAATATACAACAGTCGCTTTACCTCCTCAAACAATGAAAGTTTTATTCCCTTAAAACGGGGTTTCCCTTTCATCTCAAAATATTTACTAAATATGAGTATTTTATCCACACATCTCCCTCTTTTTTTTTTTATTTGTTTTTATAAATGTTCAGAGCACTTAGGATATAGGTATGTATATCCTTTATATGAAAGTTTTAGCAACAAACACACAGCACTACTGTAAAAGGTAAAAGGAAGGATTAGGAGGGAAAAAGGTAAGAGAGGAATAAAAGGAATAAAGGTTTTCAGTCTTCTAGTTGTTTATTTATGATATTAAGTTTGAATCTCTGTAAATTGTATTCCAAAAGTTGGTAGGCAACTTTTCTTTCCAATAAATAGAACTTTTTCTCTATTTAGTGTTAGTAATAAAGTGTATGACATGCTTATAGGGGTTGAGTTACCATAGTGGTGAGGTTAACGTGAATAAATAATTAAAAAGGCAAATGTTTTTGTCTTATCTTCTGCAAAAAATTTATAATGAGGTTATTCGTGAGTGGTTTTAGAGGGAAGTTTGACAATTCATGAAGTTTGTATTTAGCCTATTTATTTTCAAAGTGCTTAAAAAATGTATTGGTTTATAAGAAAATTCTTCAAAGTCTCAGAACAGCTTACTGAACATCTGTCAAAATAGAATTTAGCTTTAAATGTTAGTCGGTTTATAGATCATACTGTGATATATATATATATATATATATATATATATATATATATATATATATATATATATATATATATATATACACACACACACATATATATATATATATATATATATATATATATATATATATATATATATATATATATATATTTCAACGTATTACGGAAGTAGGTTTGGATTATATATAGGATAACAGATAACAATCTATATTTCGTCAAGCTAGACCATCTCCTGTGCTATAACAACTTTATATAGCTACAGAATTTTTAAAAGATACTCGGATATGTAGTTTTGTCTACCATCACAATTGTTGTTCTTTTATCTAAAAATAAATTGTTATTTTTGATAAAAATGAAACAATCATATAGGATTTTATTTGTATTTATAGTTCACAGTTGTTGTCAGCCCATTTGTCGGTTTTGTTATCTTTTTTTTTTTTTTATTTCCACAAACATTTTGCTTATATTTAATGTGAAAAATTATAATCAAATGTGTAATCAAGCCCGGAAATTAGATTTGGCTTATTGGTATGAGTTTTTGTTATTGCCACCGGTCGTATAGTAATGGTTAAGGTGTTGGCTACACATTACGGTCTTGAGTTCAATTTTTTGCGCTGACCACAATACCATGACCATATAACTGAGAAGTTGTCTGTGGTTATACAGGTTTTCTAAAATTTCTCATGCGGCATTATAATTTTTATCTTTCTCCAAAAGATTTATTATTTTGGCTGCTAAACCTTTGACATGGCTTTTTAGATAATTAATTGTATTGGTTTCATTAGCAAAATATATCTCCTTCGTATAATTACCGTGAAAATGTGGAATTTATATGGTTGGTAGGTAACTTTTCATTGATTTGGTATTTAGTGAATCTCTTTCATCTGTGTCATTATTCTTAGTACGATATTGTCGTAATCTTGCTTGATCATCCTTTCGTAATTATGTTTTAAAGATGTAATCTTCTCCTTTAAATACACCTTTGTTTTCCACATAGCAGTCCGACTAGCAGAGTCTTTCTTTCAGTTTGATTGAAGTTGTGCGAGTTTTGCTAAATGTTAAATTTTTTTAGGTATTTGTTAGAGATAACTGCCGCCCGTTGGTTAAGTTATCAAACAATCTTTTGTGTCTTTTTTGGAGCAGTGTTAAGTAGTCTCGATGTCATTAGTTCTAAAGGTGTTGTTGCATCTACTTGAATAATTGCCATCTAGCTATTAGTAAAATATTTCCAGCACGCCTTTATCAGAAAGGTTCACGCAGGTACGTTCATTTAAAAATTGAAATGATAATTTATAATCTTTTTCTTCAACTTGGGCCGCCGCTATTGATCTGGAATCCATTATGGCTTCTTTTTTGTTATGAATGAAAAAAATCTTTAGGAATACGAATAGATTTACCCACCACTCTTCAATATGTTTGACTTTATATAATGTCGATACATTTTCTTGCCTCCACAAAACACAAACTGATATCGTCGAAATAGTCGAAATTACCGGTCAATACCCAGTCAAATATTGTGTTAACTAGAATAATTTAAAAATTTTCTTTGTGTTTTTCATCGTTTTTGTTTGTTTGTTTTATTCCTCATAGTGTGGCTGGTGATAGTGTTAAACGTTGCAGTCGGCATTGTAGTGTAATCGCGCATTACAAATGTGCAGGCTTAAAACAGTCCGCTTTTGACTTAATAGCCAGTTCTCCAAACATTCACTGGTACTGTGATAATTGCAATAATATTTTCAAAATGAATAGCGATAGTCTTTCGGAGTTAACTATACTATGCCAAAGAATTGAACAATCAGTAAATAATTTTAATAGACTTAAGTCGTAGTGACTTAAGTAATAATTTACCTTCCAAAACTTATCCAACCGTTACTGATTTTATGTCAACAAGTGATGTAAATGAAACTGTCCTTATTATTGTACCAGTGGATCTGGTATTGGTGCCAGACAGTTCTTCAAATGTATCTGCTGCAGCTCTTTCCTTTTCCTCAGTTGACAATTCGATTTAAAAATATCAGTGCTCCAAAAAGCTAGCGTTGGCCTAAAATCTTTTCTTTTTTAAATCTTCATCTTTTTTTGTTAAGAAACCAAAATTTAAAGATTCTGTGAATAATTTTGTAATTGGCACTCATAGTGACATTGACGGCTTATTGCCTACTATTGCACCTCGTAAACAAGTTGTTATCTCATGGTTGTATATAGATGTCAGTGTATTTAATATTAGCCAATACCTGCGAAAAAAATTTAATGTAACTGATGATGTGGTTCTTCGGTTTATACATAAAGCACGAGATAATTATAAGCAGAATTACTCGCCTTTTAAAATAAGGATGGGGTTCTCTTAAAATAATTCTAAAATAAATCCCAAAGTCATCCTTTTTTAGAGGTACGTCAACCCAACCTTCCAACCTTGATATAGATGTGCTTCCTTCGTCTATCATCTCGAATCAATCTAACCTTTTTATAATACATCAAAATATTAGAAGAATACCTCAACATATTTAGCTAACATTGCTGCACTTGATATTCTGCCCCAAAATCATTTTTCTGTCAGAGGTGTGGATTGAACAATATGCACTTGATAATTTAACAATTTTGGGATACACAATTTACGGTAAATGTAATGCTATGTATAGAGCCAGAGGAGTTGTTGTTTACCTTAAAGTATATTACTATTTCTTGCATTGATGCTACTAGTGCTGACATTTTGCAGGTAGATTTTGAATTTAATTCAGGTCGGTTTTCGGCTTTAGTGGTTTATAGGTTTAATTTTCTGAATGTTTCAATCTGTTTGACGGAGCATAATAATATTTTAACGGGGATTAAAATAAAAAATGTTTTAGTTTTTGGTGATATCCTTCATCAAAAATTCCTTCATCATCAAATGATTATATATTTATGATGGCGTCTCATGGTCTTAGTTTCTGCAACAAGCATTGATCACATATTTTTTAGAGATTCTTTGAAATATAATTTTAGTTTCCATGCTGATATTCTTGATTTGCATATTACTGATCACTGTATGACTTCAATGGTTATTGTTCCATTGATCATTTTGACCGGTAATCCTCCACTACCAAAATTGAAGTGATATGTGACCTCTATATATTAATAATAATACTTCAAAACAATTAGTAAAAGCTAAGGATAGAACTATTAGGTCTTGGATTTCATCCATTCTACTTAAAAAAATTAAAATTAAAAATTAAAAATTATTTATCTAAAAAATTATCAGTAAACCCTATAGTGATTCTAAACTTTTAATAAAGTTCACAGAATTTAATAAAGTTCTTCAACATGAAGTGTATATTGCGAAGACTTAATTTTATAAATATATAAGTTCAACACAAAAAAAAATATCAACGATATCTCCTCTATGCTGGTTACATTGGTGTTACATTGCAGTGGTTTCAATTTCATTTGTGTGATCGGACACAGGTTATTAAAATCAACGACGCTTTTAGTCAAAGTATTTACATTAACGATGGTGTGCCGCAAGGGTCAGTGTTAGGTCCATTACTATTTTTAATTAATTTAAATTCTATTTTTCAAATTAATTTTAATTCTAGGATAATAGCTTTCGCTGACGCTTACCCTAACCGCAGTACAAATACACGGATTTATGCTTATAGTAAAGGAATGGGGCTTTGCTCATTCCATGTTCTTGAACTCAACAACGAAAGGTATGTTTTTCAAGTTACTTTTCTAGTTATTTTCTTTAAAATTGAATTCGTTCAATCTTTCAAATATCTTGCTTTATCCATTGACAACTCAATGCTTTGGATAATCATATTGATTATCTTCGTAATTATCTGTAATTAGTGATTACTAAGATCTACATCTTACGACTAGTATGCCCAGTATCTGTTTTAAAAAATATTTATTTGGCGATAAAGGTTTTTTTTCAAAAATAAACAGTGTATTCGAAGAATACTCACTTTCTTTGTGGCCAGACAGACTTATTAAATATTTGCTGAAGCTTACCGCTTTGGTTTCTTGTATTAACTTCTGCAGTTGGTTTTTGAGCTGGTTGAAAATAGTTTTGCTCTCTGGTGCTCGATTTCTATGCCAGATTTTGCGAGCTTTTCTCTGACTAAGTTTCCCTTGTATCTGTTTCATTCTTGTGAGGTTTATTTTTGGCAGGAGAAGTGCTTTTTTATGCTGTGATCTGAATATTGTTTATAAGCAGCTCTACTTATTTTTCAAGTTATGTTTAATTTTTGATTGGGACTTGAAGATCAATACTTACCTTATTAACAGTGTGAAAGTGGCTTTTCTTTTTCAATTACTGTTTCACTGATCGTAAGTATGATTGGAGAATGATCCAAAGATAAACCTTCATTATTTTCAATATGGATATAATTTTCTGAAATACCTTTAGCTATGAAGAAGTCAATCACGTCTGGTATTTTGTTTGTGTCCGTTGGCCAATAAGTAGGAATACCACTTGAATGAAAACAGCAGTTTATTTGATATCCAGCTTCCAAAAGAGAGCCCATCATTTTTTAAGTTGATGCCTTGGTGGATAATATATCGCAGCAACCCCCAGCTTCTTGTAATTATTTAATTGCACGATAAGCGATACAATTTGTATTGTCTCTATTTCGAGTTTGACATCTTCGAAGTGTTTGATGTTTTCTGTG
Organism: Tipula confusa; assembly: GCA_963556175.1. Lineage (NCBI taxonomy): Eukaryota > Metazoa > Arthropoda > Insecta > Diptera > Tipulidae > Tipula > Tipula confusa. The sequence goes on from OY744475.1 coordinate 34,919,763, forward strand.
ATGAAGAAAGTTGCTCCGCCCTTAGCTTTTTCTGCTGGATGTGTAGAATGGTAACAAGAATAGCCTTTTAATTTTGCATAATATTTTCTAGTGCTATTAAGCATATATCAATTTTTTTTGTATTCAAAAAGATTTCTAGCTTTGGAAGATGCTGTAGAAGTCCATTAGCATTCCAGGTTAATATTCTTAGTGTTTTGTTAATTTTGTGTTGTTTAGTGAGGGATCAGATAAAGCAACTTTTTTGCTACAAATCTGGTTAATTTTTCATTGATGTCCTACTTGCTGTTCAAGATTAACTTTTGTTTAGAAACTCTATGTTTACTTCTATTTTAGAGAGGCGAATGACAATAGCATTTAGGGTTTTTAGCATTGTTGTCATAGCTTGTTGAATTCCATTTTTTTGATTCGAAGGTCTAGGCAGTCCTTGTTTTGCTGCTTGTGAGTTTGAGAATTCCTCATACCTTTCGCACTGTGGAACGTAATGACAGTTATTGTCGGGATTTCTTTTTCTTTATTTGCTCTCATTGGCTGGTTTTTATTTACCCTATTTAGCATGTTTTGTAGTGTTTTGGCTACTTCCCATCCCCTATAGCTAGAAGAGTGCGTTCCCTGGCAGTTACATTTTACACAACTGATTTTACGATTACAGTATTTTTGCGTGTAGATGTATGCTTGACACTTTTTGCATTGTGGTATGATCCTTGTCGCTTTTTTCAATGGCTCCATTCGGACAACCATTCCTAAGATGTTCCTGCATTTCATGCAGATGAAAGTTATCTATAACCGTCGGGATCAGGCATATTTACCCTCCAGACGTTGTTGTTTAGCGAAACAACCTTATACTCTTTTTCTGTCACTTCTTCCATTAACGCTTGGATAACGCTAAATTTACGTGTGTGATATTGATTGGTGGTGGTGGTTTTTCTTTCTTGATGAGTCTTTCATAACTAATATTTCTATTTAATCGGTTTTGTTCTATAAGTTTTGTTCTAGTGTTCCAGAAGTTACTGGTCAATCCTTGGCCATACCCAATATTGGTTTGAATAGGATACCAAAAGTCATATAATAAAAAATGTCAATGAGTTAAAAAAAATATAAAATAAACTCCAAAGAAATTTAAAGAAAATTTTAAAAATTATAAATATTATAAATATAATTCATTAAACAACATTTGATTCCGATGTTTCTGCCTATCCAGTGACGTTTAGGAACCCATTAATAATCGGTTGTTAATAGGCAGAGAACATCACATTTCTGGTCCTTTACGTCTAGGTATACAGTTCCTTTCGTTAATTATAACAAAATATAATACATTAATTTTTTTATAAACCAATACATTCATCAATCGTGTATTCAAGTTTCATCTCAATTTATCAAATACACAACAAATTACATTAATTGAACCATAAAAGCATTTCTAATTAGCAATTTATTTATTGTTGTTGATTTTGATTCATTATTTTGTGTATACATAAAAAATATATAAAAATATACAAATCAATATCATTTCCAGCAGCATTTTGTTTTTATTTGCACAGTGCAAAAACAATAAACAGAAAATAAATAAAAACAAAAAGCTCTAGCCAATAACAAAAAAAAAGTCCATTTTCCTCATTTATACATTCAACCCATCTAATAAAATAATGATAAAAAATAAAAACAAATTAAGATAATTTTTTTTTGTTTTATTTATTTATATATTTAAACAATTAATTATATTTTTGCAATGGTTGGTTTTTTGTTGTTGTGCTTTTCCATTTATACACCCAAACGTTTCAGTTATACATACAATGCGCGTTCAAATCATTTTCCACACTGTGTATTGTTACTTTAATTTATATTTGCTTTTAGTGTCCATGGTTTATTATCAAATGAAAATTATGTACAAGCACAAAAAAGAAAAACCAATCTAAACGATAATAAAATCTAAATAAATAAATGAAAATGATATCTTCATAATTCATTAAAAGCACTATAAATTACAAAAGAAAAGCTTTTTTGATTACATCTTTTTTTTTGTGTTCATTCTTTAAGCTTTGCGTTATTTGGTTGGAAAAGCAAAACAAAAAAAAATGTTTTCTTCCCATTTTCATCTGTTTCAATTTTTTTTTTTTTTGTTTTGATGTTGCGACGCGGATGAGATACAAATCGATGGGGATAATTTTGTCGTATTTTAATGACATTTATACGATGGTGTCTGTCCGCCCATTAATTTCCACATTCGATGCGTTTGTGTTGGATTTTCAATTTTATATTACATCATTTATAGTTATTTAGAACCCCATAAGTAACATATAAATAATTTTTTTTTGTGTGAAAATATGCCGGATGTGGGGTTAGTTTTTGGCAGCCAATTAAATATTAAGACTAGCTTTTGAGTGTTTTGATTTAGCTGGGTTTCTGTCACACCGTATAAATTTTCATCAGCTATTGACTGCAATGGACCCATAAGCAAGAAGTGTGCAGGTGGTAGTGGTATTTGGTCTTTGGGATCGATTCATAATGGGGTCAGTGAAATTTAGAATCGCTTCAATTTCGCATAATAAAGTTGAAAATTCATCGTAAATGAACGTTACATTTTCTTTTTAGGTGGTGCTTTAACATCTTCCCGCCTGTTTCCCAAATACCTCACTGATTTGCTCACTGGCTCAGATTGTGCCGAAGGTCTGGTTGATTTGAAAAGGAAAATAAGTGAAATATTATTATCCGGTGGGTTTGAGTTATGGAAACGGTCCTCTAACGTTTAGGAATGCAACGACTTAAAAGAATACGTGCAAATTGATGATAGCTCTTTGACGATCAAGGTACTAGGACTACATTGGTACCGCGGAGAGGTCTTCTTTATCTTCAAATCTGCTGCCTTAAATTCGAATCATATAACAAAACGCGTAATGTTATCTGAGTCTGCTAAATTTTATGATCCCCTTGGATGGTTGGCCTTCTATTGATTTAATGAAATTTCAATTTCAGCAGTTATGGTTGACCAATCTTAGTTGGGATGATCCGATACCAAAAAATCTATGCATTTAATATGCATTACAAGTCAAGCATTTTCTGAAGCAAGTGAAAAGGCATATGGCTCCGTAATCTATTGCCGTAAGAGAGGGAATCGTGCATATATCGTTGATAACCGTTAAAACTAAGGTGAACCCATTAAAAACCGCATCTCAGGAATTTCGGAGTAACAGTCCTTGATAAAATAGACTGGTATACTGGTGGACGTTCTATAGAACCTATCAGCAGCCTAGTTGATGATTCACAGATGATAGTCAAAAATTAGGTTCAAAAATGGATAGTGGAGTTGGTAGTGGTGTCTTTGGACCTAACAACAAAATATCGAAATCACTGGGAACTTATCCCAGTGTTTTTCTAGCCGAAATTCACGCCATCAAAACTTGTGACTTAACTATTATGAACAAAAGTCTTAAAGGCGCCTCCATCCTCAATTTCTCTGACAGCGAAGCACTGGCTTCTAACTACTTGGATTCTAAGCCGGTTAAAAGTTGTTATAAATTGCTACAATCCCTCTCTTGTCATAATCAAATTAGTTTGTGATGGGGGTAGCTGGTCACAAGGGTATTACTGGAAACGAGATACCCAACGAGCCAGCACTGGCAGGCTTTTGAATTACACTTATTGGCCCTGAACCTTTATGTGGCATCCCGTAGCCCCTACAGGCTACACAATTAGTAAATAGGAAGAAATACAGTGAAATACAAGATTTCATTTGAATAAAATGAACCTGTCCATAGAGATGGAGTGCCGACTCTGTTTGGAAAATATAGAAACCGCAGAGTGTATACTATGTGCGTGTCTTGCTCTGTGTACACTGAGGTGGTTTCATTTTGAAGAGAGGTATTTACCCCGGAGAAATGTATATTGGGGTCTGCAAGTAGCATTCTCGCCTTTATTAGGAAGGTAGAAAAGTTTTTGAACTAATAAATCGCAAAAGCACAAAAGATCTTTTAGGACACAGTGCTGGCCATTTGAGGTAGATGGATAAAAATGGAGTCTTTCAATAGGGGTGCTCGATTTTTAAATATATAGAATTAAAAACTAGTTGTGTATGGGATAACCTACAAATTTTTTATATTTTGTACAAATTTTTTAGCATTAAGTATGGAACTTAACACGTCCTTGACACGGATTCAGAAAATCCAATTTAATTTTTATTTTTGGACTTTCATGTGATGTATTTTCTGTTGGTGTGACTCGTAAAAATTGGCATCACCCAAAATCCAATAATTTTGCTAGTTTACATATCCATTATTACAATAATTCGGGCTTAATACATAATTATAATTTTTTGGTGAATTTTGAATAACTTTTCAACGGATTCAAAGTCAAAATAGCGAACGCATGGCAATGACGTTGATCGTTTTCTTTAAATTCATGGGATAGATTTTATATGGGTACAGACTGCAGCCTCGTGAAAGACAAGAAATTGACTGCTGCTGATGTTCGCTGATTATTTATTTGTTGAATAAAAATGGCCACCAAACATGGAAGAATCGCCACTTTCAGTAACCAAAAACATATTGTAATGTTTACCCTAAATTTGCTTAATTGATGATTATTTTAGAATGTAAGGCCCAGTAATACGCAGGATATCCCGGAAAGCGTCAAGCTATTTTTACATATACTTGGAAGGATAAAGCAGGAAATAGTTAAATTATAGAGATCAACCCGGTTACAGACACCGTGACAGCCAATAGTTGGTAAATTTTTGTGAGGTAGGGAAAGGATAGGTATGTCTGTAATGACGAAATGGGTTTGGTTTTCCGGTAGCCTATATTCAAGCTAATATTAGCATAAGACAATTCTATCATTTCTTATTAGCAACTTCAGCGTGCCACTATTCATCTGTGATCTGTAAAGGTTCCCTAAAAAAAATGAATGAACTAATTGCTTTTAAATATAGGCTGTAATACATTGAATTAATTTCCTCTGTAATTAATTCTTAATACAACAACACAATAATACAATAATGCCATTCCTGCAACCCACAGGCTGTAACAAACTGAACCAGCTTTCACCTTAAAATTACAAATTGGCGAGTTCTACCGACACCAAGGCCAAAATTGACTTTACTCTATACAAAAACACCGAAATAAAATTTCATTAAATTTGTTAAATCAATAATATAATAATACATATAATAACATAAAAATATAATAACACCATAATATAACAATACAATAAATATATAAAAATTTAAAATATAAACAATAACAAACCAATTTATAAACAACGACATTATGCTATAATAATATTATGAATACTATGAACACCGACAGTTCAACACAAATCATCAGCAAATCAACAATATTATCGAAACCATTAAAACAAAATTTTATTAAAACAATTAAACGTCTAAACTTGATCGAATTAATCGTTTTATACCAAATACCATTTTCCCACATTCATATGACATGTTTACAAAATTATTTTAAACAAAATAAAACCAAAAAAATATTCCTGATCTGATTTGGTCCGCACAGTACCCGTTATCTGTGTAACCTCGCTTCCTTCCTTTAATTTTCTATCTTTACGGCTGCTTTTTTATTTCATAACATATTCGTTGTCCGCACCTTTGATTTATTGTCAAATCGTTGTTTATTTTTTTGCATCTTTTCCTCTTTTGTATTTGTTTGTTTTTAATTTTGTTTACATTTTTCACTACACAATTCAGGAAACGGCCAAAAGAGAGCAAGCCATTGATCTAGTCAAATTAGACGAGCTTGGTGACCATAATTATTCGACTAAGTTGACGTAATACATACGATACAACAACAACAAAAACGATGAACACAGAATGGCTCTTGATACCTCTACCCTTTCGTAGATGGTAGTCATATCAGCAAGAGTAGTTCTGTGTTACATGGGAAGAAAGTAAGAAAAAACAAAATAAATTGAACGTAATTTCTAACTTCCGCATGCAAAAACTAAAACAAAATTAATTTCGAATTATGGTTGTAATTTGATGCACAAATTAACTTCAATCACTGTTGCTCGTCTTCTCTGTGTGATAATAACACTTTAAACGCAAACCAATTTGCGCAATATATTTTAGCATATTTATTTACTATTTGGATAATGGGGTGTCTAAAGAACATGGCCTCCATTTTCCAGGGTTAAACACCGTCCCCATTTTAGAATGTTTACCCTGAATTGGTTCATACATTTAAAGGAGTGAATGTCAAGAGATCATCGTTATCTGTGGCAATTTTTGACCTGCTGCTCTTTATATTTTTAATTTAATTGATATTTAAGTATATGCATGCAACAATCAGATTACTTTTCCATTTTTAAATAAACAAATGAAAATTGGTAAGCATCAAAAGTCATAAATTCGGCTTATTTAAGCAACAGTAAAATTAACGCAATTTTCCAATTTCTCATCAACTCTGGCAACCCAATACTATTTAAAATTAGAAATTATAATATCATTTTTGAACAAAATAAAAAAAATTCTTAAATTATATTTTAAAACCGCACAAGACGCAACACAACACTCTTGTTCTAACCATGAACCGACAGTTGAAAATTTCCATTTTACTTTTCATCAAGTCGAACACACAAAAAAGAAAAATTTATCTCATTTTCCTTTTATTACTTTAATCAAGACTTTCGCAAAAAAAAAAGACAACGACATAAAATAATTGGATGGTGTCACCATAATTCTATTGGGGAATGTAGGCGATGGGAAGAAGGAAGGCCTAGCTAGCTGTTACGAATATAATAACAACAATTCACTTAAATTATATTTTTGTGTTAAGTTTATTTTGTGTTCTGTATTATATGTATATCGTATATGGTGTATCACTGTTCTCTGTAATCATATGGGAATTCAAGATAATGTTCCTTAACACACACATATATATCTAACTTACATGTATGATATTTATTTCCATTATCTCTAGAAGAAATACAACAACAACACCATCAAAACTTTGTATTTTAGTTATATACTTTTCATTCTCAGGTATGAAGTTGATTACATTTTTCTTATTATTATTAACACTCATACGAAGGTAAGAAGGCAACAGAAAAACATTTCCAAGTGGAAATCTATAATTTTTTCTATTTTATTTATCTAGTTCATCTTCTTCAAACGTACGTACGTTACTTACCTTAAAAAAGAAAACCAAAATTGTCAACAACAACAACCATAACGAAATATAAAGTTTTTCGTAGTTAATTTAGAAAATGAATGGTCAATTTTTTTTCTATCTGCTTGAATATGTGTCCTTAAAATATTTCAATGTGAATTTGCGGGGGTGGGGAATTCTGAGAGCTGAAAATTGTATTTAAAGTTTTTTATTTTATTTTGCAAAATATCAAAGTTTTTAATTATATTAGACTTGACGTGATAACACAATTTTCCAACTTTAATTTTAGTTTATAATTAGATTTTATCAACTTCATGTCAAATTTATAAGGTGTCCAGGATGAAGTGAACATTTTCTTTAGAAATGGACTTTACTCAATTTGCAACCATTTTTTTATTTTAACCTGACATATAATAAGCTGACATAACATTTTTATATTTAAACTCATTAATCTGATAAACGCATAAACTTGAGATCAAACCGCATCAGAAACTGCATAATGTTCATTACTGAAGTGGCAATCCCAGTATACATTTTATGGAGTAAGAAGTTCGAACGACCTAAACGCAACTTACCAGGTGAAGAGACAACCTCGTTTGGGTAAGATGAGTATGCCCAGATTCCAGATCAACGTATAGGCTAGGAGGAGAAATATAAAGCATAATCGGACAAAATAGAGGTAAAGTTGCGAATACACTTATCCAAATGTACATGCGGGTTCGTTGTGCGCATAAACGAAAACAGGAGATAGATCGCTTGACTATATTTTAGTTCTGGCCAATTCAGGAGAAATCAATTTTTTTATTCGGTCATGAGTGATTTTATTGGATTTGACCGGATGGTTGCATAATGAATTTCAGGAGAGATCGAAACATTTTCTAAGCGAAGGTGCTGGAACAGACATTCGAAAGCCTCAATCAAGCGAGATTTGATAAAGTTTGTAGTAGTATGCCTTACGCGAGATGACAGAGAAGGAACTAAATCAAATTCAAAAGTTGCCATTAAGACCAACCTAAATAGAACATGATTCTATTTGAAGGTTCACAATGTAAAGCATTTATTTATTTTGTGCCATAAACTACATATCGTACAATGGAGCGGACGGTGGTTTAGTGTAAACAACAACACATTGTTTACTTGACCGTTTTTTATAAATAAAAATTAAAACAACTAAAATCGTTATAAAAATTAAAATCCCCAGTAAAATCCATAAAACAGGATCCACCACCGTATTTTGAGGTTGTAAAAAATATCCTATTAATTTTGATTCATTAAATGCGTTTGGTACACACAACCCACGGTACCTAACCAAATCAATACATCGTTCACTCGTTCGATCACAATTAGCACACATCGTATTTGATTTGATTTCAAATTGTTGACGTCGATTTTCGGTATAAATCAAACACCTCAACAACGTCGATAAACTGAGGCCTTGCATATTAAATGTAAAGCCACAACCAAACTCATTTAAATTCCATGCCATCATATCGACTGAATTAACCAGTTGACGAGTATAAGTGTCGAGTTGTAAACTTAATATTTTATCTAAATTTTGTGTGCTGTTCAATTCAACCTGATTGTGAAAATCAATAATTTTATAGCTGTTATTACGAACATTTTGTGATAAATCAGTGCAATTGATAATTGGCGTAGAAAAGGCGGCCATTTTATTTGTCATAGCTTCAAATTCTTTCACCCAACTCGAAAATTTCATATTCGATAGAAGATGGCCCTCTGCATATTGACTGCGCACCTGATTTAGTTGATCCATTAGTTTAATACGAAAAAGTTCAGGCAAAATGAAGTTTTCGTAAGGAATTTCACTGACTTGTTGATAGCACTGTTGAAAGTAAAAATATTTAACAGAGTGCAGTGTATAACCAATCGTATGAACTTTACCTGTATACAATGTTTACTGTCACTGAAGCACATAAGATACTTTAATTGTAATCTGTTTAAATTATTTTCTGACGCACACAAAACGAATATAGAAATACCAACAATTTTTAACAAAATATTCATCGTAAATCAATACAAACTGAACCGAATGCACTGTGCTTTAAATGATGAGTGATGATTAAAATACTGAAATGTATGATTTCGTTATATGTTTTTCAACTGGACCTAGATAGATTATTTATATAATTTTAAACATTATATAAATAAATGATAAGACTTCTCAGTTACAAATCGGTATGTAGAATGACGAATTTTTGATTCATCTCGTCAATTTTTCACTCTGAATCATGTACAAAAATTCATGATAAAAAAAACTTCTTAGCGCTATGAAGCGTGTCTTCAACCTTTCCTCTTCATACTTTACACTTTACACTTTACACTATACACTATACACTATACACTATACACTATACACTATACACTATACACTTTACACTTTACACTTTACACTTTACACTTTACACTTTACACTTTACACTTTACACTTTACACTTTACACTTTACACTTTACACTTTACACTTTACACTTTACACTTTACACTTTACACTTTACACTTTACACTTTACACTTTACACTTTACACTTTACACTTTACACTTTACACTTTACACTTTACACTTTACACTTTACACTTTACACTTTACACTTTACACTTTACACTTTACACTTTACACTTTACACTTTACACTTTACACTTTACACTTTACACTTTACACTTTACACTTTACACTTTACACTTTACACTTTACACTTTACACTTTACACTTTACACTTTACACTTTACACTTTACACTTTACACTTTACACTTTACACTTTACACTTTACACTTTACACTTTACACTTTACACTTTACACTTTACACTTTACACTTTACACTTTACACTTTACACTTTACACTTTACACTTTACACTTTACACTTTACACTTTACACTTTACACTTTACACTTTACACTTTACACTTTACACTTTACACTTTACACTTTACACTTTACACTTTACACTTTACACTTTACACTTTACACTTTACACTTTACACTTTACACTTTACACTTTACACTTTACACTTTACACTTTACACTTTACACTTTACACTTTACACTTTACACTTTACACTTTACACTTTACACTTTACACTTTACACTTTACACTTTACACTTTACACTTTACACTTTACACTTTACACTTTACACTTTACACTTTACACTTTACACTTTACACTTTACACTTTACACTTTACACTTTACACTTTACACTTTACACTTTACACTTTACACTTTACACTTTACACTTTACACTTTACACTTTACACTTTACACTTTACACTTTACACTTTACACTTTACACTTTACACTTTACACTTTACACTTTACACTTTACACTTTACACTTTACACTTTACACTTTACACTTTACACTTTACACTTTACACTTTACACTTTACACTTTACACTTTACACTTTACACTTTACACTTTACACTTTACACTTTACACATTACACTTTACAGACACTGCTTGATTATGATAGGCACAAAACCGTCATGACAAGCTCCTCTAAAGTAAAATTCATGTAAAATTAAATTTATTTTCAAAATAAGAATTGAGATATTTTTATGTCGCAGATGGCAAAGAAGGTTCATAAATAGAAGGAAAATTATCTGCAAACAGATTGCAGAGATTAAAAAACTGACTAGCAGAAAAGCTCTGAAATGTCATAGGAGAAGGAAACCCAGCCACTTAATAAAATATCATTATATTATTATATTATTATATTATTATATTATTATATTATTATATTATTATATTATTATATTATTATATTATTATATTATTATATTATTATATTATTATATTATTATATTATTATATTATTATATTATTATATTATTATATTATTATATTATTATATTATTATATTATTATATTATTATATTATTATATTATTATATTATTATATTATTATATTATTATATTATTATATTATTATATTATTATATTATTATATTATTATATTATTATATTATTATATTATTATATTATTATATTATTATATTATTATATTATTATATTATTATATTATTATATTATTATATTATTATATTATTATATTATTATATTATTATATTATTATATTATTATATTATTATATTATTATATTATTATATTATTATATTATTATATTATTATATTATTATATTATTATATTATTATATTATTATATTATTATATTATTATATTATTATATTATTATATTATTATATTATTATATTATTATATTATTATATTATTATATTATTATATTATTATATTATTATATTATTAAATTATTATATTATTATATTATTATATTATTAAATTATTATATTATTATATTATTATATTATTATATTATAATATTATTATATTATTATATTATTATATTATTATATTATTATATTATTATATTATTATATTATTATATTATTATATTATTATATTATTATATTATTATATTATTATATTATTATATTATTATATTATTATATTATTATATTATTATATTATTATATTATTATATTATTATATTATTATATTATTATATTATTATATTATTATATTATTATATTATTATATTATTATATTATTATATTATTATATTATTATATTATTATATTATTATATTATTATATTATTATATTATTATATTATTATATTATTATATTATTATATTATTATATTATTATATTATTATATTATTATATTATTATATTATTATATTATTATATTATTATATTATTATATTATTATATTATTATATTATTATATTATTATATTATTATATTATTATATTATTATATTATTATATTATTATATTATTATATTATTATATTATTATATTATTATATTATTATATTATTATATTATTATATTATTATATTATTATATTATTATATTATTATATTATTATATTATTATATTATTATATTATTATATTATTATATTATTATATTATTATATTATTATATTATTATATTATTATATTATTATATTATTATATTATTATATTATTATATTATTATATTATTATATTATTATATTATTATATTATTATATTATTATATTATTATATTATTATATTATTATATTATTATATTATTATATTATTATATTATTATATTATTATATTATTATATTATTATATTATTATATTATTATTATTATATTATTATATTATTATATTATTATATTATTATATTATTATATTATTATATTATTATATTATTATATTATTATATTATTATATTATTATATTATTATATTATTATATTATTATATTATTATATTATTATATTATTATATTATTATATTATTATATTATTATATTATTATATTATTATATTATTATATTATTATATTATTATATTATTATATTATTATATTATTATATTATTATATTATTATATTATTATATTATTATATTATTATATTATTATATTATTATATTATTATATTATTATATTATTATATTATTATATTATTATATTATTATATTATTATATTATTATATTATTATATTATTATATTATTATATTATTATATTATTATATTATTATATTATTATATTATTATATTATTATATTATTATATTATTATATTATTATATTATTATATTATTATATTATTATATTATTATATTATTATATTATTATATTATTATATTATTATATTATTATATTATTATATTATTATATTATTATATTATTATATTATTATATTATTATATTATTATATTATTATATTATTATATTATTATATTATTATATTATTATATTATTATATTATTATATTATTATATTATTATATTATTATATTATTATATTATTATATTATTATATTATTATATTATTATATTATTATATTATTATATTATTATATTATTATATTATTATATTATTATATTATTATATTATTATATTATTATATTATTATATTATTATATTATTATATTATTATATTATTATATTATTATATTATTATATTATTATATTATTATATTATTATATTATTATATTATTATATTATTATATTATTATATTATTATATTATTATATTATTATATTATTATATTATTATATTATTATATTATTATATTACTATATTTAGACTGAAAAGACAAACTATTAACCATTCATAAGTAATTTACGTGGTTAATATTTGCTTGTTTCAATTTAAATATCTCACCTTGTATGTAAAGAGTAATGTATCCATAGAAAGGAGCATTATTATTTCAATTCATGGATTTTTACATTAAGAATTAAGAAAGAGACTGCTGTATGCGAGCAAAAAAAATCATCTTAGTTCAAATTAAATAAAGCTGGAACATTTTACTCGTATATACTTTTAAAAAAACATCTCTTTATAAAATGCAATTAGAACGAATGATAAAATGTTAGACATCATCTCCAATTCTCGTATATATGGATGATTGTACTTTAATTTCAAATTAACTTTAAATTTCTAATTTCTAATCACACACACTTACATAGTCAAACATTTAGCAAATTGTATCCATTCATACGAAAATCAGAGTTTATTTTATTGCACTCAAAAGATAAGAGCTATACAGGAAATATATATATATATATATATATATATATATATATATATATATATATATATATATATTATATATATATATATATATATATATATATATATATATATATATATATATTATATATATATATATATATATATATATATATATATATATATATATATATATATATATATTTATATTATTATATTAGGTTTATCAGTCACAGAAATTAAAGACAATTAGCGAGCTTAAAGCTCTACAGGTAATGTACATCAATTAAATTTTGTTGTAATTAAAATGACGTATTTTGCCAGTTTAACGGTTATTTCCTTTTAATTTATTGTTAAATATTTTTTTTGAATCTGTAACTTAAATTAATTTAGAGTTTTGGCAGTGAATTTAAGTTAAGAGTTTCAATATTTTATTATGACCATAAAATTTGCGTTTCGATAAGAGTTCAGGTTTTTATTTAACAAAACAAAGATAAGTCATAAATTCCACTGGCCTGTCAGTAGCAAACAAATATTTGTTACGGTTGACTAGCAAATTGAAAGCGGATTTTCAAAATGATTTAATATGCGATGTAATGGTACTTATGGCCCCTTCTATCGTTTCTTTGAATCAGTTTTTAGACCGCTTCCTTGTAATTTGTCTTTGTCCTTGTAATTTTGTAATGACTCCTGAGAAAACTTTACTGTATCGAAACCAAAAGTAATTTTTGTGTATTGTACAGATCATTAAAAATCTCTAAAAGACTGTTACAAAACCGCCCCATTAATATTTCTAAACTCAAATTCACAAAATATGCTTGGGATCAAAAACGAGCTCCAAGATTCTATTTCTTAATTAAATAATTTTTTTAGATATTTTCTTATGAAAAATTATCGCCCCATTTATTTCAATTAAACAAACAGTTTTATGTACATATTCGTTTATAGCACACACACACAGTCATACAGATAAAGAACCCTAAACAATAGGACAAATTAAACTAAAAACAAATAAAAATTCAGATAAATTTTAATTTTAAAATTTTTTTTTTGTTTATTTTAAAATAAATCAATTATTCTTTAAATGAATATAAATATTTGAAATTATTTATTAAAATTTAATTTTTGTTGATATTATATTCATAAACACAATAAACCTTCCATAAAATGTTTTCTAAATAGTTTTAATTTTTTTTTGTTCACAATTAACTAAAAACTTTATTCTTCTTCTCCATCTCTAGATAGTTATATATAATATAGCTCTGTTATAATAAAGAGATCCTAATAATAAATTTTATATTTTAATCATATTCACACATTACCCATTTTTAGCCTCAACAATATTATATCCATTGTTGATGTTATATTGTTCCCAAATTATTATTATTATTATTATTACATAATTTTATTGTTTAAGTTTTAAATATTATAAATAAAAGTTTTCCTGTAAATATTAAAATTTTCCAGCCTAACTCATAATATAGTGCTAGGTATATTAAATTATGACGTTAGTAGTTTTAGTTTATTGTGTTAGGTAGAAATACAACAGGCTCCCCTTCCAATCAATGTTTTGGGTTGAATTATTACTATAGAAATAATTAAACGTTTTCTAATTTGTATCGATATATATATATATATATATATATATATATATATATATATATATATATATATATATATATATATATATATATATATATATATAATTTTTTTTTGGCATTTGTCATTTTAATTTTAATAAACAACATGAAAAACTTTTAGAATACAAATGGCACGTCGTCTATTCTAAAATAAAATCGATAGAACAAATGATATATCTATCATAAAATATAAAATTACAATCCACCACAACAAGACAAAATTTGCGAATGACATCTATAAATCGAGAATTGTCATAATTGACATTTCTTTTTATGTTGGTGTTTAACAAATCTCGCAAAAAATCTTAATTTCATATAATTGATCAAAAAAAGATGAATTGTTTTTCTTCAAAAACACTACAAATCTGTCATAGATCAAATCGAGATCAAATTTAGATCAATTTTTTCGCCTATGAAAATCGACATTAGTAAAATTTAAAGCTTTAAAAATTGTAAATCATTGTAGTGTATAGACCTTACAGGGTGTTCCATAAACAATTTTTTTATGCCGCGATTTCTCTTATCACGGATATTTTATTTTCGGAATATTTTGTGCAAGGTTTAATCTGCCTTTGTAAACAAAAAGGTGTTTCTTTCCAAATTTAAAAATCTTTGATGCATTTTTTGATGTTAGTTAATGATCGACAAAAATACGAGGGAAAATAAATTTCTGATATCATAAAAATCGTTGCTAGATCTCGTGAACTAACACATCAGAGAATGTAAATAAAATCTTTGGTCGCATCCAAAATTGAGGATGCTTAAAATATTTGAACCGGAAAAATCGTGTTATTACCTCTAACAAAATAAAAAAAGTCACTGTTCGTCGACGGTTGTTGGAACATATATAATTTGAAACATTATGTTGTTCAGCATAACCTAGATAATGTGGACCGATTAAAAGTAAATTAATTTGATTCTGATTGCCGCGATTATGTACGGCGCCCGCCAAATATACAAGTTTGCCACCAAGTATACACTAATTATTGAAGTATTCCAGACTTTTTGTAACATGTTGAATGTATATCTGGCTTTATTTAGACGTTTGTGTATGTCTTCTTCTGTTCCACCTGTTTTCGTTACTGTGCAACCAAGGTATACGAATTCATTTACATCTTCAATTTGTATATTGTTGATGTGCATCGGTGTGGTTATATTTGTGTTGAGTCTCATCGCCTTGGTTTTCTTGATATTAATTTTGAGACCAACTTCATTAGCTAGATTTGATAGCTGTTGCACTTTCTGCTGCATGTGGGAGTGTTTGTGTGTGAGCAAGCATATGTCGTCTGCATAGTCCAAATCATTGAGTTTACCAGTAAACCCCCATTGAATGCCATTAGGGGACTTGTTATCTAGTTTCCGCATTACACTGTCTAATAAGATTAGGAACAGCATTGGTGCGAGTACGCAACCTTGCCTTACTTCTCGAGTATTGTAGTATGCCTCACTTAGTTTGCTTTTGTATTGAATTCGGGTCCCAGCATTCCGATACATTTCTTGTATGAGTTCCATTAATTTCTTTGGGATGCCCATTTCACAAAGTGTCTGCCTTATTGCGTTCCTGTTTATCATATCGAATGCGCGTTCAAAATCGACGAAGAGCATATACAATGGTTAATTCCATTCATTGGATTGTTCAGTGATGATACGGATTGTATTGATGTGATTAGTGCAACTTCTTCCTGGTCTAAATCCAGCTTGTTCATTTCTTAATTTTGCACTGATCGAAAGTGAGATTCTGTCAAGGATGATCATTGCGAGTACCTTTATTGTTGTGTTGAGGAGGGAGATATCTCGCCAGTTCCTTGGGTATCGTAATTATCAAGCCTTCTTTCCATTTCAGTGGAATTCTCCCAGAATTCCAGACTTCTTGGATTGTTGGTGTTAATATGCTTGCAGTTGTAGACGAATCTTTTTTGAATATTTCGGCGGTTATATTGTCTATTCCAGAGACCTTATTACTTTTCAGTCTACTAATAACACCTTTAACTTCCCGTTCCGTTGGTAGATGGGTGTTACTAGTTTTGTTATTGATGTCAATCGATGACTGGAGATTTTCGGGGTCGGCGACGACGTCTTCTTCGAAATATTCCTTCTATCTCTTTAACTGCGCTTTATCTGTTGTTGACCATTAGCGTCCCTTATAGGTGGTATGTTTATAATTTTACCAGTGACCTTTCTTACACACTGGTGTAGTGCTCGCATATTTTGGATTGCTGCTGCCTCTTCAGCAGCTTTGAGAATGCTTTCTGTATATTTTCTTCGATCATTCCATATATATATATATACATATATATATATATATATATATATATATATATATATATATATATATATATATATATATATATATATATATATATATATATATATATATAAATATATATATATATATATAAATATATATATATATATATATATATATATATATATATATATATATATATATATATATATATATATATATATATTTATATATATATATATATATATATATATATATATATATATATATATATATATATATATATATATATATATTTATTTATAGGTGCTTATATATTTAAGTACCTATAGGTACTTAAATATACTACTTGTGGTGGTCGGGTTGAAGGCCAAATTTCGTTTGTATATGCCGTCAAGATTTTCTTTTAAATATTCATAATAAATTACTATGACGCGTCAGCGTTTTTGTCAGCAAAATAATTTGATTTATTTTGATGTTAATCAAAACTTTTGAAAAATGTTAAATTAAGCGCAAACCAGGTTGTTGACGTCCATTGACGCTAGTGGTAATATCGTCTAAGAGATGACAGACATTGTACATTAAAAATTTTTTTTTTGATAATCGTGATCCACTCTTTAAAACTTTAAACAATAGATGGCGTAGGATGCGTGTACAATTTTAATGTCAAAATACGTCTCCTAAAAGACGTTGAATCCATCTCCTAAAAGACGTTGTGTTAGGTATACATTGACTACATCATTGTCGCCATTGTCTACATGATTGTCGAAGTTGTCTACACGATTATCGACATTGTCGACATTATCTACACCAATTTTGACTGTCTACGTAATTGTCTACACAGAAGTGTTGACAATGAAAATTTACGCGTAGAGGAACAACACTGGCCTTCGTCACCAGATTGCACTGTCAGTGTGCAATAAACTGATGACAGCTCCTTCAGATTGAAGTTTGGTCTGCAAACGCAGTAATACTTTTTTTAAAGAAGTTGATTAGCCTTGTGCCCTTTCATTAATAAAAATTTAGCATGATTAATAAAAGGTAATATCCAACAAATGTATACATTTTAAACATTACACGTCACTTCGAACAATTCAAAATCCCTGATTTCTGCAGCAAATTGGTGGTTCTTATAGATTCGAAAAATGTCAATGTTCAATTAGTCTCAATGCATCCATGACGACGCCATACGTCCAACCAATTTAGTTACATCTTCTCGCCCTACTCATTTTGCTCTGTCTCTCTCCTCCCTTTATTTGCCCGATTTTTTGTAAACAAGTTCTTTCGAAAGAATCCTCTGGAAAGTTAATCTGGAACTTAATGTTCAAATCATGTTCAAAATCGCAAATAAACGTAACTTATAAGACGTACATATGGTTTCGACGCATTTCAAACTCGGCCTTTCAATCTCGCTGTAATGAGCCACGAGTCTACCACTCAGACCAACGTACGTATTTTATTTATGCTGGTGCTAGTTCAGTTATATTTATCATCATATATTGCAGATTTGCAAATATTTCATTTATTTATTTATTTATTTATTGAGATCAACATAATAAATGAGTGAGTAATTTACCTTTAGCTGTAATCGAGAAAGCTTCTGCTTCTTTGTTGGTACATCCGAAAATGTCTGTAAAGTCAAAATATGGTAATATTTTAATTTGGAATAATTGCCATTTGAGGTTTTGGGTTTTTGTCTGTGATCAAAGAGTCACCCGTTTTTATCAAAAAATATTTAAACAAGAGCATGATATCTTGATAACACCTTGAAACTTTTATTTACTTGTCGTACGGGATGAATGAGCATAGTTGGGTTTGTGCAGGTACAACACCCGATCCTTAAAAAATATTTAAAATAAATCAACAAACTAAAATGGGTACCACCATTAAAATGGATGTTCTATGACGTTGCTATGAAAATTAAATGCAGTTGATGGAACTTTATACCAGTCTTGAATGAGTATCGTTTGGAACACACATTTCTATTGGACCGATGTGTCATATGGTTGAAAGTGGTCTGCTAATGGAGATGGCATCGTGGAGATTTTAAAAAATTGGATTCCTTCTAGATCCACAGGTAAGCAAATGTTGTTTCCTTTTGAAAGCAGTCGATAGCCGTATATGGAGGCTACATTTACGTATACAACTTGCCAATTGGTCAATCATTTGTTTACTCACGCACCAACTGATGTTAGCCAACTCAAAGATTAAGATTTGGTCTGATCCACCGAAGCACAATGTCGG
Organism: Tipula confusa; assembly: GCA_963556175.1. Lineage (NCBI taxonomy): Eukaryota > Metazoa > Arthropoda > Insecta > Diptera > Tipulidae > Tipula > Tipula confusa. Next base: position 34,939,534 of record OY744475.1, read on the forward strand.
AATGGCGATAAAACTAATAAACACCCAGCTATCGACGGACGTTTTATAAGATCCGATTGTGAAGGAAAATAATAAACTTCGAAGGAACGTAAGCAAAATTGAAAAGTTTTGAAGTTGTGCTGCTAAAAAAGAAAATGAAAATTTATGAAAAGCGGAGTGTAATCTAGTAAAAAATTAATCACAAAATACAATAAATAATACTTGACAAAGTTAAACAACCAGTAAAATTTAAAAAGAACAATGTCGTCTTTATCAGGAGTTATTACAAAAAAAAACAATTTTTATTACTGTCACGTTTAAGTGATGTACGTAAGAGTTAAATGTTTGAATAGGTTCCGAATGGTTTGTTAGCTTAAGCGCCAAATTTTATTTGAAACATACAATTATGTAATATAAAATTTACACAGATGTAAACTTAAATGCGTACTAAAAGCACTCAAATATTTAAATAAAAACCATATTGGCAAGCTTAAAGGGCGTAAATATTTTGTTTTCCAAATATAAATCTGTAACCGACAAGGTTAGCAAATAAACAGCTCTTGTATATAAACCCCGTGAAATGTATGGAAAATCATTCAGTTTGTATCAGGCTTTAAGTTTGTCAGTACCAAATAAATTTTAAACATGAAATTCACAATTTTGTTCGTTGTCCTTCTCGGAGTTACCGCAGTAAGTTGAAAACAAAAAATAAAAAATTATGGATCGTCTACCATATCGCATAAAATTATAATTTTATTGCAGAGTGTAAATTGTGCTCCAGAACCATCGTTTTTTTTGGGATTGTTGGGTGATGCTTTTAAAACAGTTGGAGTCGCTACGACTGCTCTTGGAACTGGTGTCCAAACCATTGGTCAATTAGCTGGAAATACCGCGAGCACCGTTATCAATACAGCCACATCCGCCATGGGTACAGTAGCAAATACGGCTGCTGCTGCTTTAGCTACTGGAACTGGGGTTCTTCAAAATGGTGCAACAACCGCTCAAAACGCAGCTCAAACCGCTGCAACAAGTGCTAAAAACGCAGCTTCAGATGCTTTAGCTGCCGGAACTGGTGCTGCACAAACCGCCGCTGGAACCGCTCAAACCGCTGCAACAAATGTTAAAAACGCAGCTACAAATGCTTTAGCTGCCGGTACTACTGCTGCACAAACCGCCGCAACTACCGCTCAAAACGCAGCTCAAACCGCTGCAACAAGTGTTAAAAACGCAGGTTCAGATGCTTTAGCTGCCGGAACTGGTGCTGCACAAACCGCTGCAGGAACCGCTCAAAAAGCAGCTGCAAGCTTAGGAGGTGCTGCCGGTTTAGGTGCTGGTGCTTCAGTCGGTCTTTAAATTATAAATACAATTTGACAACGCTATTATCTATACCTTGTACAATTTTAAATAAAAACTAATTCGTTTAAAAAATATTGAGTTTAATTATCATTTTTTTTGATAATCAGCCACTCCATTGTGCCACTATTCTACTGTTATCTGCAACCAAAAATTCCCTGAAAATAAAATTTATTAATGGGCTAATTTCACCAAGCCGTAGACTGTAATAAATTAGATTAGTTTTTGCCTGAAATTTACAACTAATTAATTAATTACATCATTAAAAATGTAAAATTATATAAATTCTAAATTAAATTAGATTTAAAAAAATTACATTAGAAATCAATTTAATTAATCGTTTTATGACATATACCTTTTTTTGGCAAATATTATGAAGTGGCCTTAAATTCGAACGAACTGGCCCAAATCACGAAGCACATAGAAAAATTTATCAGTTTTGACATATTTTTCGTCTGAAATGTTTTGGTTGTGGATAGGATTTTGTTTAACCTGAATTTTGGGAATTTATGAGTTTTGGTTTAGGGTCAAAATTTCACAATTTTGATATGCTTTTAAAATGTATTTTTTTGGATTTGGATACGTTAAGTTTATGACATATTTATAAGCAACGTTTTCAGGATACGATCACTCTTCTGCGTATGACATAAAAAAAACGCACTTATGATTGATTTAATCGGATCATATTACCTCATGTCACAGTTACATAAGCCGAATATCGGTTGCGTTTATGGCCCGTATATAAATCTATGTCAGATGTTTTCGGTATATTAACCGTTCAAAATAAATTACTTACTCAAATTAATAAAACGTGTACGCAAAACAAATTCTAATAATATTTGCACAGTTTGAAGCCAAATTGTATTACGATTTCGATTAATATTGACGATGTAACACGTTTTATACCATTCCATTCGAACACAAACAAAACTTTTATTTTATAAGATGTAACGTGAAGGTGTTTTGATATCCACCTTTAATTTTACTTCGATGGTTTCTTTTACAAAAATAATAATCTAAATAATAGACACTAAATTGAGCATTTTCCACCACCTCTTGTCGCATATCTGTTTCCTGTACTTTCATTATAATACACCACCTTGTACAGTATCCTTTTGACATTTACTTGATCTTGTCCTTTTTCATGTTTATATATATATATATATATATATATATATATATATATATATATATATATATATATATATATTTATATATATATATATATATATATATATATATATATATATATATATATATATATATATATATATATTATATATATATATATTTATATATATATATATATATATATATATATATATATATATATATATATATATATATATATATATATATATATATATATATATATATATATATATATATATATACTCGATGGTGTTTCTATATCTTATAAAAATGTCAATTATTAATTTTAATTAAGCAAAATCTATAGTTGATAAAAATTTAACTTACACTAACTTAATTTAATTAAAAATTAAGTAAAATGTTAGATGTAGATTTCCCCAAATCGAGTTTGCATGACAATCGGGAATTTGTCTAGTGCACCATTTGAAATGAAACATAATAATTTAAATAACATTTACATACTCCCTTAGGGAACCTTTTTGCAGATTACAGTTGAAGGGAGGCACATGGGAGTTGCTGATAAAAAATTACAGGAAGCAGAGCTGTTCGTTGAGGTTGCGATTGTCTTGCGCTGCCAGTGGTTTGAGTGTTGGCTGGCGGAAAACCGGACCAATTATATAATTACTGACATACCTTGGCTTCCCTACTCCACAAATTCCAGTAGAGTCGAATTGTGTCGTGGACATCATGAAATGGCTAAAACCGGGTCGTTTCTGTCATGATAGGAAGTATATTTGTAGGAATATAGGTATAAGAAAGTCCCTCCTATGCTACCGGTTGTTTCATGTAGGAGGGGTGTGGGAGTAGAACCGGCGCTGCCGGCACACTTGCCTAGAGCTTGGTCTAACAGTCTTATCAACAAACCATTCAATCAATGTGTGCTTCATCAGTTGTTAAGATTTTATCAAAATAGTTGTTACGCTGGTAGGGGCTTCATGAATGATGTTCTCCATTTTTCTTTCAAACTTCAATTTTCATTGGCTTCCTTAGTTGCTTTTCATAATATCGTATTGTTTGTTATTTTGATGTCATTCTGATGCATTTTACTATTGGGTATATAAAATTAGATTTTTGGCGATTATATGACGTATTTGTAGTAAAACCATAGACAACTTCAGATGACGATTTTGTGTGGGCAGGGGATTCCCATAGAAGGGCTAGGGTGTTTTGTGAAAGTTATTGATGTGCTTCTTAGCAACAGGGTGCATAGTATTTTTCATAAAAAATCTAAATATATTTTCACATTTTTCGTTTGTCAGACGGTAACATATTTTTTGTGGTGTCCTCCCTCCGAACACCTGTGTATGATCCTAAATTGGAATATACGAGGTGTTTTTTACCGATCGACGTTTTTGGGTGTTTTTTGAAAGGAATGTCGTAGGGGCCGGGCAGCACATGATGTCGATGAGGGGAGTGGTGTGTAAGTGGGGTCCGGGTGCGTTTTGGGAAGCGGGGGGGAAGTGGCCGGACGATGTATCAATTTTGTAATTGGTAGTAACGGGTGTTTTGAGATCTTGGATGGGTGCGAGGTTTTTTATTGTATGTGTATGTAAGTATATATGATTTTGCACACTATTCTATTTATCGACGTTATTTATTTATTTATATTTTGTTTTAACGAGATTTATTAAAAATAAATTTAAAACATCGATCTATTTGAATGTGCATGCTTTTTATAAAATGAATTTTTCGTATATAATAAATGAGTGTGTATGCATTTTTTCAAACAAAAAAAAATTATTTTCTTCAATCAATACCAGAATACTAACATAATCATAGTACATATATACTTACGTGCATATACGGTAAGGGGCTTCCTGTCTAAGATCGTAAAATGTTTGTTATTCGTAATTGTGGGGGTGATGTGTCGTCCGGTTGCTTTTATTCTGCTTCCCAAAATGCATTTTGATTTCATTTACGCGCTATTCTTTTCACCGATGATGTGTGCTGTTTGGTTTTTGCGATGTTATTTCTGGAGAAATATTTAGAGGCGTCGATCGGTAGGGGGGGGGGCTTCTATGTTTTGGTTTGGGATCATGTACGGGTATTTAGAGGGAGGACAACGTAAGGGGTGTGTTATTGTTTGACAAATGGAGTATGGGGGAGAAGTGTTTGGATAATTTGTGAGTTTGGCACCGCCTTATTACCGTCGATTTATATTATTTTTTGCTTTTTTTCTACAAATAGGTTTCTTTTTGTTCAATTCATGTAGGTGGGAAAGAGGCAAAAAGATGGTGGCGGGGTGCTGTGTACCTTATTGTTGAGGGGTGCATCAGTGGTTTTCATAGAGTATTTTGGTTTTTTTGTGGGAATTTTTTGCCCGTCGTCATCTATAGTTGTTTATGGTAAAAGGTCAATTTAATTCATTATAATGTTTAATCAATTTTTGTTAAAAATCTAGTTTGTATAAATTTTAAAGTTTTGTGTCAAATAAAGTGTATATAAATTAGGTTTTCGGCGATTATATGACGTATTTGTCGTAGAGCGGTAAATTCAATTAATTTGTAATATTTAATCAAATTGCATAACATCTAATTTATATAATTTTATAATTTTTATAATTTCATATTTTTATAAATGTATTTATTAATTAATTGTAAATTTTAGGCAAAAACTAATAGTTCAATTTATTACAGCATATGGCTCGTAGAAATTATATTATTGTATAATTATTTTATTATATTAATAATTAATTAATTTGTAATTTCAGATTAAAAATTAATTCTATTTCTTACAGCCTATGGCTAAGAGCAGTTAGTTCATTAATAGATTTGGTTTTAAGGAAACCTCTGCAGATTAAAGATGAATGGTGGCACACTGGAGTAGCTGGCAAGAGATTCTAGACTGCAGAGCAGTTTAGTAAAATTGTGATTGTCTTATGCTAACAGTAGCTCGAATATTTGCTACCGGGAAACCGGACCAATTCTGTCATTACTGATATACCTTTCCTTTCCCTACTCCAAAAAAAATTTACTAACTATTGGCCCCCATGGTGTCTGTAACCAGGTCGATCTCAATAATTTAACTAATATTCTGCCTCATCCTTCCAAGTTAATGTAAAACGGGTGTACGGTGGGCCCGGCCAAGTATCCGGGAGATCCTGGTTAGTCCTAGGTCGTACATTCTAAATCAATCAATAAATCAATATATATATATATATATATATATATATATATATATATTTCTAAAAATTATATTATGTTATGAATAGTTTATTATATTACAAATTAAATAATTTATTATTTCAAATGAAAACTAATTCAATTTATTACATCCTACGGCTTGCAGAAATTATTTCATTAATATATTTTGTTTTTAGGAAACGTTTGCTGATACACCTGATGGAGGAACACTGGAGTTGATGATAAGAAACGGCAGAATGCAGAGCAGCTTGTTAAAATTGTGCTGACATAAGTTGAGTAATGGCTACCGGAAAACTGGATCAAATCTGTCATTACTAACATGCCTTTTCTTTCTTTACACCACAGAAAAAACACCAACTGAGTCTGTCAAAACTAACTAATCCACTTCTTCGGTTTTGTTATATGTAACACGGGTGTACGGTGGTGCCCGGCATTTCGGGAGTTCCTGGTTAGTTCTTGGCCGTACACTCTAATCAATCAATCAATCAATCAAATCCGAAAATATAAATTAATTAATTCTTAATATTTTACAATAATATAATTATTACAATCCAATAGGCTGTAATCAATTGGATTAGTTTTTGCCTTAAAATTACTGTTTGACACAAAACTTTGGAATTAATACAAATTAGCTTTTAAAAAAATTGATTTAACATTACAATTCACACAACACTCTGAAATGTTTATAAATTACAGAAAAAAAACTATTTAACACTAAAACCAAACGAAATAATCATTAAACCGATAAAATACGTCATTATAATTTTATGAAAATCTACTATATCTTATATACTATATTCTTGGTCATCGATGATAGTTCCACTGTAATGACAAATATAAGCGGCAGAAATGTATTTTTGTTCACATTCTATTACCATATAAGTTTGTCTGTTTAGCAGTTGAACAAATATTTAACAATTATTCGGGTATCACCGTGCATACCAGCTGGTAAAATAAAAAAATATTACATTTAAGATTTAAGCATTTTATTTAAATTTAGTTTTGAATTATAAAGTGTGTCAATATTTTATATTAAATTTATAGATTCACAAATGTATACTCAAATAGTCAATCATGCTTTCACGTGTTGACAACAATTCAATGCTTAATGTAAACAAATACAAAAGTGATGAACACCAAAATACGGGTTTTAAAGCTCGGAAAAATTAAAACCAAACCATTTAATCTCACTTACAAACTGTTAAATAATTTTTATCACAATTTTCAATTTTGACGTATCCTGAAAAATACAAATATCACTACCATTAATCTCTACAGAAACAAGATAGCATAATACACATTCACACACATATCGTTATAAATAACAGATGATAGGAGACTAACAAAAATGAAAAGTTCAACAGTTTAAACTTTTCCACTTTTTTGATTGAAATTAATTTTTCATATATCGTTTTGGATGTAGAAACGGAAAATAGTTTCCAAAAGATTTATCTTAATTTTCCCTCTATCTACTATATGTATATAATATGTTCACACACACTCGTATATTACATGACCATATGAAATCTTAACGACGTTCGAACGACCGAACAAAGAACACAAAACAACATTATTATAAATAAATAAGGCGAATATAAATAACAGAATTTATATATATATATATATATATATATATATATATATATATATATATATATATATATATATATATATATATATATATAAACATGAAAAAGGACAAGATCAAGTAAATGTCAAAAGGATACTGTACAAGGTGGTGTATTATAATGAAAATACAGGAAACAGATATGCGACAAGAGGTGGTGGAAAATGCTCAATTTAGTGTCTATTATTTATTATTATTTTTGTAAAAGAAACCATCGAAGTAAAATTAAAGGTGAATACCAAAACACCTTCACGTTACATCTTATAAAATAAAAGTTTTGTTTGTGTTCGAATGGAATGGTATAAAACGTGTTACATCGTCAATATTATTCGAAATCGTAATAAAATTTGGCTTCAAACTGTGCAAATATTATTAGAATTTGTTTTGCGTACACGTTTTATTAATTTGAGTAAGTAATTTATTTTGAACGGTTAATATACCGAAAATATCTGACATAGATTTATATACGGGCCATAAACGCAACCGATATTCGGCTTATGTAAGTGTGACATGAGGTAATATGATCCGATTAAATCAATCATAACTGCGATTTTTTATGTCATGCGCAGAAGAGTGGTCGTATCCTGAAAACGTTGCTTATAAATATGTCATAAACTTAACGTATCCAAATCCAAAAAATACATTTTAAAAGCATATCAAAATTGTGAAATTTTGACCCTAAACCAAAACTCATAAATTCCCAAAATTCAGGTTAAACAAAATCCTATCCACAACCAAAACATTTCAGACGAAAAATATGTCAAAACTGATAAATTTTTCTATGTGCTTCGTGATTTGGGCCAGTTCGTTCGAATTTAAGGCCACTTCATAATATTTGCCAAAAAAAGGTATATATCATAAAACGATTAATTAAATTGATTTGTAATGATTAATCAATTTTTTTAAATTTAAGTTACATTAATTTTAAAGTTTTGTGTCAAATAAAGTGTTATTAAATTAGATTTTCCTCGATTACATGACGTATTTGTCATAAAACGGTTAATTCAATTAATTTGTAATGTAATTTTTTTAAATCTGATTTAATTTACAATTTTTATAATTTTATATTTTTAATGATGTAATTAATTAATTAGTGGTAAATTTCAGGCAAAAACTAATCTAATTTATTACAGTCTACGGCTTGGTGAAATTAGCCCATTAATAAATTTTGTTTTCAGGGAATTTTTTGTTGCAGATAACAGTAGAATGGTGGCACAATGAAGTGGCTGATTATCAAAAAAAATGATAATTAAACTCAATATATTTTAAACGAATTAGTTTTTATTTAAAATTGTACAAGGTATTGATAATAGCGTTGTCAAATTGTATTTATAATTTAAAGACCGACTGAAGCACCAGCACCTAAACCGGCAGCACCTCCTAAGCTTGCAGCTGCTTTTTGAGCGGTTCCTGCAGCGGTTTGTGCAGCACCAGTTCCGGCAGCTAAAGCATCTGAACCTGCGTTTTTAGCACTTGTTGCAGCGGTTTGAGCTGCGTTTTGAGCGGTAGTTGCGGCGGTTTGTGCAGCAGTAGTACCGGCAGCTAAAGCATTTGTAGCTGCGTTTTTAATATTTGTTGCAGCGTTTTGAGCGGTTCCTGCAGCGGTTTGTGCAGCACCAGTTCCGGCAGCTAAAGCATCTGAAGCTGCGTTTTTAGCACTTGTTGCAGCGGTTTGAGCTGCGTTTTGAGCGGTAGTGGCGGCGGTTTGTGCAGCAGTAGTACCGGCAGCTAAAGCATTTTTAGCTGCGTTTTGTGCGGTTGTTGCACCATTTTGAAGAACCCCAGTTCCAGTAGCTAAAGCAGCAGCAGCCGTATTTGCTACTGTACCCATGGCGGATGTGGCTGTATTGATAACGGTGCTCGCGGTATTTCCAGCTAATTGACCAATGGTTTGGACACCAGTTCCAAGAGCAGTGGTAGCGACTCCAACTGTTTTAAAAGCATCACCCAACAATCCCAAAAAAAACGATGGTTCTGGAGCACAATTTACACTCTGTAATAAAATTATAATTTTATGCGATATGGTAGACGATCCATAATTTTTATTTTTTTTTTAACTTACTGCGGTAACTCCGAGAAGGACAACGAACAAAATTGTGAATTTCATGTTTAAAATTTATTTGGTACTGACAAACTTAAAGCCTGATACAAACTGAATGATTTTCCATACATTTCACGGGGTTTATATACAAGAGCTGTTTATTTGCTAACCTTGTCGGTTACAGATTTATATTTGGAAAACAAAATATTTACGCCCTTTAAGCTTGCCAATATAGTTTTTATTTAAATATTTGAGTGCTTTTAGTACGCATTTAAGTTTACATCTGTGTAAATTTTATATTACATAATTGTATGTTTCAAATAAAATTTGGCGCTTAAGCTAACAAACCATTCGGAACCTATTCAAACATTTAACTCTTACGTACATCACTTAAACGTGACAGTAGTAAAAATTGTTTTTTTTTGTAATAACTCCTGATAAAGACGACATTGTTCTTTTTAAATTTTACTGGTTGTTTAACTTTGTCAAGTATTATTTATTGTATTTTGTGATTAATTTTTTACTAGATTACGTTCCTTCGAAGTTTATTATTTTCCTCCACAATCAGATATTATAAGACGTCCGTCGATAGCTCGGTGTTTATTAGTTTTATCGCAATTCCGACGTTGTGCTTAGGTGGATCAGACCAAATCTTAATCTTTGAGTTGGCTAACATCAGTTGGTGCGTGAGTAAACAAATGATTGACCAATTGGCAAGTTGTATACGTAAATGTAGCCTCCATATATGGTTATCGACTGCTTTCAAATGGAAACAACATTTGCTTACCTGTGGATCTAGAAGGAATCCAATTTTTTAAAATCTCTACGAAGCCATCTCCATTAGCAGATCACCTTCAACCAAATGACACATCGGTCCAATAAAAATGTGTGTTCCAAACGATACTCATTCAATACTGGTATAAAGTTCCATCAACTACACTTATTTTTCATAGCAACTTCATAGAACATCCATTTTAATGGTTGTACCCATTTTAGTTTGTTGATTTATTTTAAATATTTTTTAAGGATCGGGTGTTGTACCTGCACAAACCCAACTATGCTCATTCGTACCGTACGACAAGTAAACAAAAGTTTCAAGGTGATCTCAAGATATCACGCTCTTGTATAAATATTTTTTGATAAAAACGGGTGACTCTTTGACCACAGACAAAAACCCAAAACCTCAAAATTGCAATTATTCCAAATTAAAATATTACCATATTTTATCCTTACAGACATTTTCGGATGTACCAACAAAGAAGCAGAAGCTTTCTCGATTACAGCTAAAGGTAAATTACTCACTCATTTTTTTCTATATAGTCGGGAAATATTTGCAAATCTGCAATATATGATGATAAATATAACTGAACTAGCACCAGCATAAATAAAATACGTACGTTGGTCTGAGTGGTAGACTCGTGGCTCATTACAGCGAGATTGAAAGGCCGAGTTTGAAATGCGTCGAAACCATATGTACGTCTTATAAGTTACGTTTATTTGCGATTTTGAACATGATTTGAACATTAAGTTCCAGATTAACTTTCCAGAGGATTCTTTCGAAAGAACTTGTTTACAAAGAATCGGGCAAATAAAGGGAGGAGCAAAACGAGTAGGGCGAGAAGATGTAACTAAATTGGTTGGACGTATGGCGTCGTCATGGATGCATCGAGACTAATTGAACATTGACATTTTTCGAATCTATAAGAACCACCAATTTGCTGCAGAAATCAGGGATTTTGAATTGTTCGAAGTTACGTGTAATGTTTAAAATGTATACATTTGTTGGATATTACCTTTTATTAATCATGCTAAATTTTTATTAATGAAAGGGCACAAGGCTAATCAACTTCTTTAAAAAAAGTATTACTGCGTTTGCAGACCAAACTTCAATCTGAAGGAACTGTAATCAGTTTATTGCACACTGACAGTGCAATCTGGCGATGAAGGCCTAAACATCATTGTCAACTAAGACCATATGTTCAAAGAGAATATAACAAAAAATTCATTTACCAGCTAGGCTTCCGTCCCAAACAACCAGTGTGGGAAAAATATTATGTGTGTGCGTAGCAACCATCATCGATAGTACTTTACATAACATTCCCAGTAAGAAGTTAGCAGATATACAGCGACAAATATTGATGAGCGAATAATGATTTGATAGTAAATAAGTCACCAAGCAAAAGGAGGATTGGAAGAAAATGAAAACATATATGCCAGCAGAAGACCCGCCATGTTTTTGAACATAATTATGCCGCTATATTTCAAGTGTTAATTAATAAAAAATCTCCGCTCAAGAACCTGCAAATTGATTGATTGATTGATTGATTTAGAATGTACGGCCAAGCATTAAGTAGAATATCCCGAAAAGCATCAGGCCCACCGTACACCAGTTTTTACATATATACTTGGAAGATCGACCCGGTTACAGACACCTTGGCGGCCAATAGTTAGTCAATTTTTCTGGGTAGGGAAAGGAAAGGGACGTCGGTAATGACAGAATCGGCCCGATTTACCGGTAGCCAATATTCAAAATAGTGTTAGAATCAGACAATCATAACTTTACTGAATTGCTCTGAATTTCGCTATCTCTTATCAGCAACTCCAGTGTGCCACGATTCATCTGTAATCTGCAAAGGTTTCCTGAAATTAATATTTATTAATGAACTTATTGCTGTTAGCCCTAGACTGTAATAAATTGAGTTATTTTTCATCTGAAATTATAAATTAGTTAATTCATAATATAATAACATAATAATATAATAATATAATAAGTGCAAGCCGTAAGCGGTAGAAAATTGGACTAGTTTTCGCCTAAAAATACAAATTTATTAATTTGTTTTATGACCAATACGTCTTATAATTGCAGAAAATCTAATTTATATACACTTTATTTGATACAAAACTTTAAAGTTAATGTAACTTAGATTTAAAATTTTTTTTTAAACATTACAAATCAATTGAATTAACCGTTTTATGGCAAATACGTCCATTCCTGTGATCCTTGACTTGTTTGAAAACCGCATTTTATAGCTTTCGAGTGTTTAATTGATGATCAGTACCTACAAATTTGCCACCCTACCGATGAAATCTTACATTTTGGAACACTCAAGATTTTTGTTTGTGCTAAAATGTGGGGCAGAGACAATTGCAACCCTAAATCCTTTAAAAATTCTCGTTATATGTGTGTTTTTTTTTGCGCCAACTGGATTATTTGTGTTATAAATTTTGTGAGCACAATTTGTTGCTAGTTTTGATAAAAAGCAAAAAATGATAAAGAAAATAAATTTTTAAATGCATTTCATGATCGTTTGTGATATCTATCAAGGTATTAGATCACTCACACACACACACAATGTTAAGAAAATGTAATAAGCAACTGTGGAAGAGCGTAAACATTTTTAAATTCTCATTTAATTTTTGTTTGATTGTTGTTTTTGTAAAATCACCAATTTAAAACACAGAAAAAATCTTCTTCGTGGGTTTACTTCTGTCTATATTAATTTTTTCTGTGCCCACACCTTTGCCGAAGAATATTTTGGTTTAACGTTTGACGGTTTACACACTTACGGTGCCAGATTGTATCAGATAGTTAAATTGGTTCTATTTATATGTTTTTTTATTTTTTTTTTTATTTTTTATTTTGTTTTTATGTTTTACTCTTTATAATCTTTTTCTGGAGCAGAAGCTCACCTAACTCTTTCGCGGTTATTTTAACGTCCTTACTTTACGCTAACGAGGGCCAAATCGAGGTCGCACGAATACAGGTTCGCGAATACAGGTTCGCGCCAGCCTGTACTGACATGGACGATGGTTCACCCATAGACTCTGCACTCCAACAGGGGGTCATAGTTGAGTTCATCGTCATAACCGATCGTAATCAGGTGATGAAAAATACCTTTTGCAACCCTCGTCCGTTGGGATTCCCAAACACCGCAGCTTTAACCACTGCGCCAATTGCTCGGTTTTTTTTTGCATTATTTTCAACATAAAATATATCTTTTCCATTTCTTTAAATATTATAACCTATACGGGGGGGTACCTTACATCAACAGATAAAACTAGTAAAAATGAATCCAAAATTCTAAAAAAAAGTTCTGACCACCTACAACGATCACCAATTGTAAAATGTCGTTTGAAAGATATTGCAAAATATCTTAGTAAAGAGTCAACTTTGGCCTGTGTAATGCTGTTGTTGTTTTTTAAATAAAAGTTACTGGGATTGAATTTTGAGGTTACAATGCTGGTTTATATGCAGTTTAAGAGACATTGGATTACCCCAATTACAATAGTATTGCTATAACAAATTTACTTTTTACTCGTCTTAGCAAATTACATCGTTTAACCGTGACTGAATTATTCGTACCCCATTAGTTACACGGGCAAACCGTAATTAAATAATTATAATCGGGTTATAATGTCCCCGCAGTGGATTCTATAAATAATTTTTTTTCCAAAATTGATTATTATTCAACTCGCAGCATATTGAAATGCTTTGCGACCAAAATGAAATTCAACGAAAATTATTTAAAGTTTTCCAAGTCGATCAAATCCTTATATACCGAAAATATATATATAAAAAAATTATATCCTATTTTCCTATTTTAATTATTTCCTTGCGAGAGAATGGCGAAATAAATTTAGAAACCTAAATTAGGTTTTAATTTGAATAAAATTGAATTTTTATTTTATTTTAAATAGAATCGTATAAAAGAAAATAGGTGTGGGTGTTGCTACAAGGTGGGGGTGTCGCTTTGATGACGGGTATATTATATATTTAGAAAAGTGATGGACAGACCGAAAATTTAAGGTTTGGTTTTTTCTATGTGTGTAATAAATTGTACGTGTATGTTTATTATAAAAATCAATTAATGTTATTAATAACGGTAACGGATTTTCCATTTTTTTTTGTGTTTCATTTGGTTCACTCACAGTCATGATGTGGAAAACATGTATCGTGACAGAAAATTAATTTTTTTATTTTTTTATTTTGCGTTATCATGAAAACCAATTAAATTAATTGATTCTTCATTTTATCTTTTCATAACCATTTTGTATTTTCAATTAACATGATTATATTTTTGCATGACAATAATTTTCCATCACCCCGAACCCCTATATATATATAATATTGTCGTTGTGTGTCGTTAGGTCGTTTTTTCTAATGACTACGTATTTTTTTTTTGTGTATGTTCTTATGGCTATAATGGATTTAATGCAATTGACGTAACATAATTATACTTTTGTATGTTTGATAATGACACTCGTGTAATGTTATGGTATTGTGATTGTGTTTGGATACATTTTGGATTTATTTGATGTGTTTTCATGCAATTATAGGTATAGAAAAATGGAATTGATGTTACTATAATAGTTACACATTAATGCTGGAGAAAGAAAACGAAATGGTTTACCCTAACATATAAAATGCTTTCAAAAAATAATGGACCGTATTAAAAAAGTAGAATCGCTTGTTTTTAAATCATGGCTACGGTGTAGTTTTACAACGGCAACGCTTGAAATTTTGACAATTCCTCAAAATTTGCGTTTTCACTAAAGTCCGTTTCGGTCTAAAACTATTTAGAGTTTCTTGTGTTTGTCATAAGCCGAAAGTTAAAGAATCTGGTTTCCTTTCAGCAGGTACTTTAACTTTTTGTTTCTTATTCTTTATAATTCTTTAGCTACATTATATCATCTATAATTGGCTGGATGCTGCCTACTGATTTCATGATTTAAGTCACCTCCTATAAAGAAAAAATACTTTTGGTACTCATTTTACCAAAATATGGGTATCGTCAAATCAATTTGTGGCTACAAATATTTATCAATTGACTTTTTTTTTATCGACAAAGCTTAAGGCAGTTTTAAGGGGATTATTTTAAAATTATCTTTATTTTATCCGTAAGACCAACTCAAAGTTGACGAAGTTTTAGGTAAAGTTGCTCACGAAAAATTGTCACTAAACCATATATATTTTTTATATTGATATATGCAGAAACATATTTTTGAGGAATTAATCCACGATTATACAGGTTATAGCCAATTAACATTCAAAAAATGTTTCATCTTGAAAAAAACCGAGACACTAGATTGAAAAATTATGCAAGCCAAACCGAGAAAAAATTTCTTCTTGTAAAAATAAAAAGATGAAACCTGGGATCCAAACCCAAAAACTTATGAAAAAGATGATTTTAATTTTTACAAGACGAAAAGTTTTATGTTTTTGTAAGAACACCCAGATGCCCCAAAAAATCTCGATGGAGGGCGGTGCAGAACATGCGTTCGCAGTTTTGGAAAAAGTGGACGACGGATTACTTACATCGTTTACAGCAGCGGCCCAAATTTCCCAACCAGAAAGGAATCGTATAACACACAACCTCACTCATCGGTGATAATCAGAGAAAGGGCCAACTCAGGAATATACTTTGATTACATCGTGAAGGTTGAATTATTGGCGACCAAATGGACTCTGGTCATTCGCTATAATCTAACCAATTATTGGCAAGAAATGCACAACATAGAAAAAGGTCTTACTCTGAAACATCATGTAGCCATGTAATCACCATCCAATGCGATCTCCTAATACACCAACTACAGTGGCAATTCAATAACATAAAATAATATAACGAATTCTTGACACGCAATGACTTAAACCGGCATATAAGAAAATGAGGATTGGGCGACACTGTTGGCAAAATAGCCGAAGACATGTTCGGGTTCAATTAGAACAAATTCAACGCAACGAAGATTACACCTTAAAATTGTTAAAAAATCAAACCTCTATAATCGATAATACGGTGAAATTATTCAAACACAGCAGAATGCACACCAACCCTTGGAACACGATTTAGCACCACTGAATAAGTACCGGACATTTCAAGACAAGGCATTAGCAACCATATTGCTCTCATTGCAATTAAGACTAGCCATGAAACACGTAGAGGACACCCAACGAGGTATACTACAAGTACTAACTGGGGCTAAAAATCACATCACTCATCACTCACTGGTACCTCCCGTACAACTGAAGAACGAACTGACAAAAAATATTGAAACATGTGCCAAAATCAACTATTCATCCCGGTCACGGACTCTTGGAGTTACATCATCTATACCAATTAATGACGGCTAGAACCCGCGTAACACAGTCAAACATCATCATTGCTATCGAATTGCCATTAGTTCAGGCATAAACTTACAACTTATATGAAGTCATTCTAGTTCCAGTCATCATCAATAAAACTCAGCTGCGAATACTGCCATCAACAAAATATCTACTGGTTGACCAATAACGAGAACGCTTCGCACCCATTTCATCTGAGGGTAAAACAAGTAGCCACAATGTAATTTCGGGACTTTTTCTTTGCGAAATTTTTCAGTATTTACTCGCCAAATTAAGCACAATCAATGCGAAATATCTATGTTCTTGGATGCACCAACTCCACATGAATCCTGTGCATTGGAAGTGTTCATACCGCACAATTTCTTCATCAAAGTTCATGCAGCAAATCAATGAATATTCGGAGCCGAACAACCAATGGTAATCGAGTCAACTTCAAAAATAGCGCTGGAACATTACGGAATCAAAGAACTTTAGCAAGGATGTACACTCAGGAGTAATAATTTACATCTGTATGCTGGCAACAATAGGATCACCAAAATAGATGGCGCTTTCATACCTTCATTTAATATATCATCCTCCATAGTGCACAACTATCAACTATTCACCATCTCAATATCAATATTACAACTCCAAATACGAGACTGTTGGAGCAAGAAATACGTGACCAACAAATTGACGAATCAAAGTCGTTGGATTCGCATCATATCCATCATTATGTCATGTCTCACCTGTTGTTCTAGACTCTCATCATCCTTGGAAGCCTTCGTGCACTACGCAGATACCCGCCGATACCACAACTCGTATAAACCATCCACTAATATCACCACAATAGTTCAGATATATTTTGTATTAATTTTAATTTAAAAAAAAAATCTTAAATTTACAAAGGCTAACCCCTTTGCTGATTTTTTGGCATACAAATTATTTGTTGAAATGTACACATATTTTGATGCAGAATTTTTACTCAGGACCAGAGCTTTTAATTAAGGTATCATTCATCACAATCGGGCTACTATTACGTTTTGTACACATATTTTGATGCAGAATTTTTACTCATGACCAGAGCTTTTATTTAAGGTATGATTCATCACAATCGGGCTACTATTACGTTTTGTATTAATTTTAATTTAAAAAAAAATCTTAAATTTACAAAGGCTAACCCCTTTGCTGATTTTTTGGCATACAAATTATTTGTTGAAATGTACACATATTTTGATGCAGTATTTTTACTCATGACCAGAGCTTTTATTTAAGGTATGATTCATCACAATCGGGCTACTATTACGTTTTGTATTAATTTTAATTTAAAAAAAAATCTTAAATTTACAAAGGCTAACCCCTTTGCTGATTTTTTGGCATACAAATTATTTGTTGAAATGTACACATATTTTGATGCAGTATTTTTACTCGTGACTAGAGCTTTTATTTAAGGTATCATTCATCACAATCGGGCTACTATTACGTTTTGTATTAATTTTAATTTAAAAAAAAATTCTTAACTTTGCTTAGTTATTAAGCAAAAATTTGTAATTCGTAGGTTATTTTAGTTTGGTGGGGTGTAGAGGGTTTTTGTCTGTGCGTTATATTTGGGTGGTCTCTTTTAGGGTTTAAATTAAAATTTATATGTTGAAAGATCAATTTTATTTAATAAAAGGAAGTTATATAAATTATATCTGTACCAGAAAAGCTCTGAAGATTTTGTGTTAAACCCAAAAGAATATCCGTATGCTGAAGTACGTGACGTTGTTGAAAACTATCATCTCGAAGATGATGGATGCCGGCTTCTCCTACAAATTACATGTTTTAACGAAGATCTTAAGGGCCGTGAAATAATAAGTGGCGAATCAAGTATCGCCGCTGCATTATATGACAAAATGCAGAGAAGTTCATTATAATTGTGATTATCTTTTGCTAACTAACAGTAGTTTGATTATTGGCTACCGGGAAACCGGACCAATTCTGTCATTACTGACTTACCCTTCCTTTCCCTTCGCCACATAAAAAATACTATCTATCGATCGCTTAGGTGTCAGTAACCAGGTCGAGTCTGTTATAACTTTCGGTTTTGTTATATGTCACACGGGTGTACAGTTGTGCCTGGCATTTCAGGAGTTCTTGGTTCGTCGTTGGCCGTACACTCTAATCAATTAATCAATCAATCAATCAATCAATGATCGAAATTAATCGAAATTAATCAAAAACTTTTATATAAAATCTAAACTTTTTTTACGTTTAAAATGGCAGCGATGAACGCTTAGAGGGACAAAATCAAAATTCCAATGGTTAACTGTCCAAAAAAAGGCTAATTCAAATTTCATAGCTATTGATGGTTACTTATAGGTGTATCTAAACTAAACTATGGTATATAGGCCGTAAACATCCATACCGCATATCTTAAGAGACCTTTTTAACCACTTGTTACGAATTGGCAAACGTTGTAGATGGTTAGTCCAACGAACGTTTATCTACACACATTTCATTTTTATAAATTTTTGTTGGTCAATGGCGAGTATTGAACTCGGTACCACGGCGTGATAAGCAAGTATCTTAACCACGCTATACAACTGGTGATCGATAGTTCATATGGCGATAGATGTATCTGCTATTCCGAATATTACTTGAATCGGGAAGGATATTGCCAGGATATTGCTATTTTGAATTATGCATTTGGAAGGATATTGTTGCTCCTGCCTTATAGGAACGATAAAAATAATGATTGTTTAGCATATTGATTATCGTTAAGAGAAGGATAATCTAGTGTTGGGTTTAGTATGGAGAGCAAATCTACCGTTGATTGCCAACGCACATTATGCTATTGACATCTATAATAAAGGATTTAGTGATTTTGTGAGCGACTTCGTCGTCGTGGTGATGCTGTCACTGCTGATGTGGGAGGGAGGCGTTTTCCGAAAATTTAAATACATAAGACATTACTGCGTCTCGAGATTACTATACCAGTTTTCAAAACTTGTGGCTTATAGGATAAATAGTTTGCCTAAGTTAAGTTGGATGCTTTAATTTGGGAATTGTGGAAGATTCGTTGCGGGTTGCCTTATCAAAAAGTTGGATGATACAAATGTATATAGATATGCATATAGAAAGTGAATTGATTGTTTTCGTTCAAATTTAAGAACCTCAACTGGATGCAGATTTTAATTTTTACATTCTTGGCGCGACCCAGTTCAAGGTTTCAAAAAGTTACAAATGTTGAGGAGAATCAACATGGTAACTTATAGTTTAGATCCTATTGGCGTCCTAACATCAGGCCACCACCATGCTTAACTTGAAATGTCTAAAAGGCTCATACTTGCTTAAAGATTAAAGCTTTATATGGATCATTAAATCTTTTAGTGCTAAAAACTGGGGTTCTATTCCCTTGAGTTTTTGAACTGCCATGATAAGTAATTTAACCAATAAAAAAGTTGATTTTTCTAAAGTTGTTTGGTTACAAAGTAACCGTCGTTTTGTCGACATGAATTCCATTATGAATTTTAATATAGAACACAACACCAACCACTAGTTTCCAGCTTAGCACACATTACTTTATATATACACACACAGTTATTATTTTACTAGTTACTCAATCATTAAAATTGAAACATAATTACAACAACAACAAATACACCACAACATGCCACAGTTATAATAAATTATATTCCAATTAACGTGCGTGCATTTTTATATAAATTGTGGCCGTTGCGTGATTGAAATTAATATCGCATATTGGAAAATTGTTTGGGAAAGTAATGAAAAAACAAAAACAAAAAAAATATTTTCATCGATTCCCTAATGATTAGGTAAGGTTGTCAAAATTGTACGAACTTCCAAATGTGTTAATTACATTATACAAATTTTTGTGATGGAAGTGATGTAATTTTTCATTTTAGGACAGAACGAAACATCCTAACCGATATACCGTTGATTTTTTCCATATTGCTGATAAGTTAATAAACAAGTTTTTGGTATTTTGACATGAATTCATGAATTTTTAGTTTCATCACTGCGCTGTAGCAGTTTTTTAAACCTTGGCAAAAATGTTTTTGATATCGCAAAAACTATTCGGTAGTCCAGTAAAACCGAAATGTTAAAAAAAAAAATTAGTAATACTTTGCCCCTGTCTACACTTCGGGTTTGTTATTTTAAGCATTATGCACAAGTAGTCTGCCAGGCAGCTGTATTACCGCTTATAAACTGTGTTAGGTTATAGTTGATCGCTCTAGGCTGATCTTCTGTTTATATAGGCAGATTAATTATAAATAACTGTTATCTTATGCCCACCACTCCTGCCACAACTGTAACAACGTTATGTCGCTACTTTCCACTACATGACTTCTTACTTCCCTATGATCCATTTGGGTATAGGTAGACACCATCTTCTATGCTCAGTTATTTTGTATGTTAACCACTATGCAGGCTTTTTATTTCCGTACCCTACATTCTTTTCGAAGCGTTAATATCAAACGTGCCCTGCGAGTCAGTTCAATCTAATCGCAGGCGGTTAAGTCAGTGGTCGCGTTTCTTGTTACAGGTGATTCTTTCTATCTAAATGAAAAACTACTTTGTCCATTTGAGCGATTTATATTCCATCTTGGTGGTTGTTTTATCTATAGGCTGATGCATCGATCATTCGATATCGTAGATGATATATTGATAGTCACTGCCCATAAAGTCTTCAATCTAACTCGGCAGTTCCTCAGTTTTTGTGTCGCACTAAATTCGGGAGTATTCTTATCGTTCATAAGAAATGTCCTAAGACTATGACGGCAGCATTTATTCTTCAAACCGTTTCCTTTAGTGCGTCTAACTTCTGCTGGGAAAATCAATACCCTTATTTGGAGCAAAATAACAGCTGAAAAACAAAAATTGAAGTGTCACCATATAATTCAGCATCTGAAACCTTACTCCCTATTAAAACATTACCGTACCACAGTCCGTATAGGCGCAGTGCTTTTTATTGTTTAGCATGTCCACTTTGAGCTCCGTTATAAGTGGCTTGGTGAGATCATCTTCTAGCCGTCTTTGGTTGGGTTTGCTTACAAAATTTTTAACGAATTCTTATTGTCAATTAAAACAGCAGAATTTTTTTTTTCAAAACACGTGACAGGCACTTTTATCCGCAATATACTTAAGAGCACAGGACACGTTTTGGTACTTTCATCTTGCATGAATTTTTCATGGGGCTTTAGTTTTTCTTAATGTCAGCACATGTTCCTGTGTTCTTCTGTCTGTGGCTCTGTTATTTGAATGAGTTCTAACATACCCAACAATTCTGAAGAACCCAACTAATTTGAACTTGAGAGGCATCAATTAATTTATTGCCTCCTTGCACAGAAATCTCGACACGTGCAATTTGTTGCTCTCTGCTGTTTACTTTCATAAGTGTCACTTGAAGAACTAAGTTTGGGTTCGAGACTTTTTTTCTAATGTGTTCTGTATCTCTTCTGGCATAGTACAGCAGTCCAGATCTCTGATTTGGTTTGTGCTTCTTGGTTATAGATAATGCACGCTATCTTTATTTCTGAGAATATGTGTGAGAGTTTAACTAAAGGTTTTTTTTACCTTGACTGTTATAGCCCCGTCCGAGGAGTATTTTTTTGGTTTAAATTTTTATCGTATCGCACTTACTTTGACATTACTTTCGGCTGGATATGTTATGCTTTTTATTTTATCTTCGGTGGTGGCGATACAGTTTTGTTTTGGTATCTGTCTGGTTTCTACTTATTGCATGTAAAAAAACCTGTGTTGCACATCCTCAAGGGCTGCATCACCATAAATCCATGATGGATCTGTCGGCATGCATTTCAAGTTGGGTAATCCTTGTGATTTCTTGTTGCAGTGAAAGGCAACGGCTCATTGTATTTCTTCTATTGTACAAATGCTGGTATTTTTTCAGGTTTATCGAAACAAGATAGTTGGTCCTCGTTAGTGTAATGATGAAAATGCAAGTCCATAATATGCTACGTTTGTCTTGCCTTGATTACAGGACTGAAAGATTGATATCTAAGCTTGCGCAGTACAATTTTGTAACCCAGACCCAAAGAGTACATTATTACGTCTCATTTCTGTTGATTTTAAGTCCATTTCTGATTAGTCAATGTTTCGAATTCGCTGTTCTACAGCATGCTTGTCTATTTTCCTTGTCCTATTAACTAAACGTTACTTTTGTAGGCATTAATTCCTGAGGTTTGCTTTCTGATTAGACCACCAGTTAATCACAGATATTTTCCGTTTTTATTAGAGATCCGGTTTCTTGTAATACTGTAATCTTTCCGACTCCAGTAATTGCCAAGAGATTTGTTTCACTTAGTTTGGACCAATTTAATTTCATCACTCAGCCACTAACAGGTTGTTGGAATTCTTCCCGAAACACTTTAGTAAATATATTAGTGGTCACTACCTTTAATGTCTCTTGCTATTCAACCGCACATACTAGAGCTCGATTATGTGAAAGTTGACACGCCACTTTTGTTTATCACCATATCACAGCCCTAATACTGTGTCACTATAGTTTTATATAGAATAACGGATAGACTGAATCTATCCGTTTGACTTTTTTTTACTACGAATTGAATTTTTGTTTGAGTAATGCACATTTTATTCCACAGTGAAACCTTTAAGATCTCTCTGGATGGCTTCTTTCACTTCACCTTCATATAGGACCAACCATTTGGATTTTCAATTTGGAATCCAAAATGGTGAGGCTTGCAAATTTGATTTCTATGTCTGACACTTCTGGATTAACTGTATGTGTCTCTCTTATCTTATACCAAGAACCTGTGTAAAGGTTGGATTCTTTTTTTGGTTTTAGCTTTCAGGTTTTGTGATATTTTTTTCTTTAACTTCATTTTTATTTTTAACAAAGATCACCTCAACAGTGATAGAAGCAGACGTTTCCTTTTTTACAATTCACATCTGAGCAGGACCAAAAATTAACCGTTTCTTCCCGCCTCTTGTAGATGTGCCATTTGATCCCGTGGTTTTATATTCAGTTTATATGGTGGTGGAACAACATTTTGCTGTTACTATTTCACCCTCTTCGAAACGGGCACTAAAAATCGTGTTTTTAATTCCTTTATTCGATTTCTGGGTATTTTTTGCATTGGTGTCCGATCAGAAATTCCCATAAATTTTTTTTTCTAGCATCTATAATGATCTTATATGCGGTTGATGAAAAAGGTATTTTCTGCTTGTTTCCTCAAAAATTATCCAATTTCTATCAAAGCACTCCAGATGCCTTAGTAGCATTATGAAGCACTGCAGGCTGGATGCCTACGGTAAGCTGCATCTGAGATTTCAAATTTAATCGTAGAGATAGCCTTCGGTTAAAATTGTGACGGGATTCAAGGGTTGTACTCGCCTGAGGTATTGTTTGGATGTTGATTCAACATTCCATCTAATCTGCTAGTCGTTATTTCATCGAGAATATTTAGTTATCTCGGTATCTGCAATACCTGGCTACAAAAATAATCTATTCACTATTTGGCGCAACTCCAGATATGGGTACTACCTAAATCCAACACAGGTCAGCTCTGTTAGCATTTTCCAGCAGACGTTTATGTTAAATAAGGCATATTACAAGCAGCAGCTTAGAGTATATAAGTAGTAACTGTTAGTCGATCAAGTGGCAGGGAACTCATGATCAAAAACGCTGAAACAAAAGTAATGGATAAATATCATATTTTTGTTGGTTCTTGCTGTATAAAAACTTTTACATTTTGATTTTGGAACATGCCGAAAGTCATGTTATGGCTTATTGGTCCAGGCGGCACATTTGACCAACATCAATCTGTTTGGTTGTTATTTTTTATTTTATCGCGTTTACCTCAAAAAAAGCATTTCAAAAATATCGAACAGAATAAATGGTCATGAAACCGCATGACTTGAATTCCTGAAGTTATCTTAAAAATATTCTTATATCCACAAAGATTTCCAAACAAATTGATTTCTACAAAAAATCGGAAAGCGAACATTTTATTTACACATCTGATTAAATATTAAATAGACCAAATTTGTATTTGGAATAATTTGAGCTCATTACACACACAAAGTATTCGATGTACGTATAAAATTACAATAATAAAAATACAAAACATTGAACTTGTATCGTCTCTGCCATGGTTATTAATATTCATATACCCACACCTCTTATGTCTACGAAGAACTATATAAGTAGTAATAGAGTTTCAATTTTTAATAAAATAAAAAAATTTAAAAATTTTCATCGTGAATTTTCCACCATATTAAATCACGAGCTTATTTTTCCGTATAGAGTTTTTAATCACAAAAACTTTAAAAACAGTTTACGATAAGGTTCTTATTGGATTAACATTTAACAAGTAGTTTTAGAAGTTATAAAAATCAGATTAAAATTTATGAAACAATTGAATCTTGTATTTTCGCGCCTTGGCAAAAAGTTGTGAAAACGTTACCTGTTTTTATTTAAAAACATTAAAAATGGGAAAAGAAACGTGCTTTTGCAAGGCAAGGGGAGTTTAATTGTTTGGAAGACCCATGCAAGTATTCTTTGGGGATGATTCGGTAAACTCATCTAAATCACGCAGATGGGGAAATCCTGGTTACACGCAAACACTCTATCAAACAGAAAAAAAGACCACATATCTAGTGTACGATGCACATCAATCGAAACAAATTTAAAATGTAAGCAATTACGAACCAGTTCGTTGGGATCTAAACAAAGCAACGGAAATGGAGATGTAGTGAATCCTTACTTAGGAAATCACCAATTGATGGATTAACAATGTCAAGAAGTATTCTATTCTAAAACTTTGAGCTTTTGGTGATTTTTGTTTTTGTTTTTGTTTTTGTTTTTGTTTTTGTTTTTGTTTTTGTTTTTGTTTTTGTTTTTGTTTTTGTTTTTGTTTTTGTTTTTGTTTTTGTTTTTGTTTTTGTTTTTGTTTTTGTTTTTGTTTTTGTTTTTGTTTTTGTTTTTGTTTTTGTTTTTGTTTTTGTTTTTGTTTTTGTTTTTGTTTTTGTTTTTGTTTTTGTTTTTGTTTTTGTTTTTGTTTTTGTTTTTGTTTTTGTTTTTGTTTTTGTTTTTGTTTTTGTTTTTGTTTTTGTTTTTGTTTTTGTTTTTGTTTTTGTTTTTGTTTTTGTTTTTGTTTTTGTTTTTGTTTTTGTTTTTGTTTTTGTTTTTGTTTTTGTTTTTGTTTTTGTTTATGTTTTTGTTTTTGTTTTTGTTTTTGTTTTTGTTTTTGTTTTTGTTTTTGTTTTTGTTTTTGTTTTTGTTTTTGTTTTTGTTTTTGTTTTTGTTTTTGTTTTTGTTTTTGTTTTTGTTTTTGTTTTTGTTTTTGTTTTTGTTTTTGTTTATGTTTTTGTTTTTGTTTTTGTTTTTGTTTTTGTTTTTGTTTTTGTTTTTGTTTTTGTTTTTGTTTTTGTTTTTGTTTTTGTTTTTGTTTTTGTTTTTGTTTTTGTTTTTGTTTTTGTTTTTGTTTTTGTTTTTGTTTTTGTTTTTGTTTTTGTTTTTGTTTTTGTTTTTGTTTTTGTTTTTGTTTTTGTTTTTGTTTTTGTTTTTGTTTTTGTTTTTGTTTTTGTTTTTGTTTTTGTTTTTGTTTTTGTTTTTGTTTTTGTTTTTGTTTTTGTTTTTGTTTTTGTTTTTGTTTTTGTTTTTGTTTTTGTTTTTGTTTTTGTTTTTGTTTTTGTTTTTGTTTTTGTTTTTGTTTTTGTTTTTGTTTTTGTTTTTGTTTTTGTTTTTGTTTTTGTTTTTGTTTTTGTTTTTGTTTTTGTTTTTGTTTTTGTTTTTGTTTTTGATTTTGTTTTTGATTTTGTTTTTGTTTTTGTTTTTGTTTTTGTTTTTGTTTTTGTTTTTGTTTTTGTTTTTGTTTTTGTTTTTGTTTTTGTTTTTGTTTTTGTTTTTGTTTTTGTTTTTGTTTTTGTTTTTGTTTTTGTTTTTGTTTTTGTTTTTGTTTTTGTTTTTGTTTTTGTTTTTGTTTTTGTTTTTGTTTTTGTTTTTGTTTTTGTTTTTGTTTTTGTTTTTGTTTTTGTTTTTGTTTTTGTTTTTGTTTTTGTTTTTGTTTTTGTTTTTGTTTTTGTTTTTGTTTTTGTTTTTGTTTTTGTTTTTGTTTTTGTTTTTGTTTTTGTTTTTGTTTTTGTTTTTGTTTTTGTTTTTGTTTTTGTTTTTGTTTTTGTTTTTGTTTTTGTTTTTGTTTTTGTTTTTGTTTTTGTTTTTGTTTTTGTTTTTGTTTTTGTTTTTGTTTTTGTTTTTGTTTTTGTTTTTGTTTTTGTTTTTGTTTTTGTTTTTGTTTTTGTTTTTGTTTTTGTTTTTGTTTTTGTTTTTGTTTTTGTTTTTGTTTTTGTTTTTGTTTTTGTTTTTGTTTTTGTTTTTGTTTTTGTTTTTGTTTTTGTTTTTGTTTTTGTTTTTGTTTTTGTTTTTGTTTTTGTTTTTGTTTTTGTTTTTGTTTTTGTTTTTGTTTTTGTTTTTGTTTTTGTTTTTGTTTTTGTTTTTGTTTTTGTTTTTGTTTTTGTTTTTGTTTTTGTTTTTGTTTTTGTTTTTGTTTTTGTTTTTGTTTTTGTTTTTGTTTTTGTTTTTGTTTTTGTTTTTGTTTTTGTTTTTGTTTTTGTTTTTGTTTTTGTTTTTGTTTTTGTTTTTGTTTTTGTTTTTGTTTTTGTTTTTGTTTTTGTTTTTGTTTTTGTTTTTGTTTTTGTTTTTGTTTTTGTTTTTGTTTTTGTTTTTGTTTTTGTTTTTGTTTTTGTTTTTGTTTTTGTTTTTGTTTTTGTTTTTGTTTTTGTTTTTGTTTTTGTTTTTGTTTTTGTTTTTGTTTTTGTTTTTGTTTTTGTTTTTGTTTTTGTTTTTGTTTTTGTTTTTGTTTTTGTTTTTGTTTTTGTTTTTGTTTTTGTTTTTGTTTTTGTTTTTGTTTTTGTTTTTGTTTTTGTTTTTGTTTTTGTTTTTGTTTTTGTTTTTGTTTTTGTTTTTGTTTTTGTTTTTGTTTTTGTTTTTGTTTTTGTTTTTGTTTTTGTTTTTGTTTTTGTTTTTGTTTTTGTTTTTGTTTTTGTTTTTGTTTTTGTTTTTGTTTTTGTTTTTGTTTTTGTTTTTGTTTTTGTTTTTGTTTTTGTTTTTGTTTTTGTTTTTGTTTTTGTTTTTGTTTTTGTTTTTGTTTTTGTTTTTGTTTTTGTTTTTGTTTTTGTTTTTGTTTTTGTTTTTGTTTTTGTTTTTGTTTTTGTTTTTGTTTTTGTTTTTGTTTTTGTTTTTGTTTTTGTTTTTGTTTTTGTTTTTGTTTTTGTTTTTGTTTTTGTTTTTGTTTTTGTTTTTGTTTTTGTTTTTGTTTTTGTTTTTGTTTTTGTTTTTGTTTTTGTTTTTGTTTTTGTTTTTGTTTTTGTTTTTGTTTTTGTTTTTGTTTTTGTTTTTGTTTTTGTTTTTGTTTTTGTTTTTGTTTTTGTTTTTGTTTTTGTTTTTGTTTTTGTTTTTGTTTTTGTTTTTGTTTTTGTTTTTGTTTTTGTTTTTGTTTTTGTTTTTGTTTTTGTTTTTGTTTTTGTTTTTGTTTTTGTTTTTGTTTTTGTTTTTGTTTTTGTTTTTGTTTTTGTTTTTGTTTTTGTTTTTGTTTTTGTTTTTGTTTTTGTTTTTGTTTTTGTTTTTGTTTTTGTTTTTGTTTTTGTTTTTGTTTTTGTTTTTGTTTTTGTTTTTGTTTTTGTTTTTGTTTTTGTTTTTGTTTTTGTTTTTGTTTTTGTTTTTGTTTTTGTTTTTGTTTTTGTTTTTGTTTTTGTTTTTGTTTTTGTTTTTGTTTTTGTTTTTGTTTTTGTTTTTGTTTTTGTTTTTGTTTTTGTTTTTGTTTTTGTTTTTGTTTCTTGATGTGAGTTTTAAATATTCGTTTGCCGGAGGTCGTTGTCACAGTAACTTTGTTATCTTTGGCAACAGTTTCCTTCCTGAATTTCGGCTTGTCTTTGCTTTGCATTTGTTTGATTGCAGTGAATATTTTTTCACCAATTTCATAAGATTTAGATGTATTTCTTTTTAAATTTTCTTTTTGAATTTTTCGCATATGGCTGTATTTTATTCTTTCTCTGACGTCTTCATTGAATTTTTCTTTAAAATCTAATAATTCTTAATTTATTCGTTGTAACCTGCCGAAGAATATATCGCACGGTTTTTTCTTTATAAATGAGTGCACGGTGTTATTGTACCGGTCTACAGCTATGCTGACCAATTCTTTGGTTGTGAAATCCTTATATTCGGCTTTAATGTTGTAACCTGCCGAAGAATATATCGCACGGTTTTTTCTTTATAACTGAGTGCACGGTGTTATTGTACCGGTCTACAGCTATGCTGACCAATTCTTTGGTTGTGAAATCCTTATATTCGGCTTTAATGCATCTCAATATTTCTATTATCGTTGAATGGGCCCGTTCCACTGTGCCATTCACTTCACTTTTGTTTGTCGGTGTTAAATAAACTTTTATTCCAAGTGTTTTGATGTAATTTGTAATGATGGGGCTAACGAAGCTTGATTCGTTATCCATAACTAGTGAAGTAATGCAATGCTTTATTTATCTTATTCCGCAGATGTAGTACCGATCGATCTTTGATATGAAAGAATTTTGTAAATTAAGAAAATTTATCCACACATGAGATAAATTTTTCATTTTTTATGTCTATAATATCTATGTGTAGTATCTCTGAGGGATAAGTAGGTACTGGTGTTTCCTTTATTTGAGGTTTGCTAGGATGCCTGTCATATTTGTTCTCGTTACAGGTTTCACAGTCTTTTGTGTATTTCTTAACCAGACTGGCCATATGTGGAAAATAGTATTTTTCAAGAATTTGTTGTTTGTGCTCCTTCCAATTCCGATAAGCTCTCCTATGTTCTTCTTCAATGATTCGAAATTTATTATCTTCGTTGATGATGTCCTCCACTAATCTCCGCATTAATCGTACCTTGTAGTTGTTGAAATTTTGTTGATAAACTTCTTGAAGAGTTTGCATGTACTCTTCGGGAATTTTAATGCCATTCAATAACGTCGGATGAAGTTTATTTTTCAGTATTTTTGTTAAAATCTCTTTATTTATCTCCGGTAATGAGATATAATGTCGATGATAGTGGTTGTGTGGTTCTTCGTATATGTAAATGTCGTTCCCACTACTGAATATTAGTTGAACATTGAAGACATTTATCGGTGACTCACAGTGTTGGATTAGTTGTGTTCCATCCTCCTCCGCGCTGTGTATTGTCCCACTGCTTGAAGATGATAATGTATTCACTTCCACCTTTAATCTAGACAAGGCGTCTGCCACTTTGTTGGTTATGCCTGGTTTATATACCAACTCATAGTTGTACTCTTCGATACGCGATTTCCAACTCTTGAGTTTGCTATTATTATTGCGGTTACTTAGTGCAAATGTCAAATGTTGGTGGTCAGTCACTATTTTGTTTTTTTTGGCACCATATAGGTAGTTTCAAAGACTTTCCAAGGCCCAGACTATTGCCAACATTTCCCTTTCATTGGTGGCGTAGTTTTCTTCTGTTGTATTTAGGGATCTTGAAATATACGTGATCGGACGATCTTTTCCCACCTTGACTTGCGATAGGACCGCTCCTACGCTGGCTTTCGAGGCATTTGTTGTTAAGATGAAGGGTCTTTCGAAGTCGGGGAATATGAGTAAATCTGATGATGACAATTGTTCCTTCAATAGATCGAATGCTTTCAATTCCTCTTTATCCAATTCTATTTTGACTTTCTTGATTTATTTGCTTTTACCTGGGCATTCTCCCCCCCTTTGAGATTTGTTAGTGGTATTGCGATTTTAGCAAAATCATTGATGAATCGTCGATAGTAAGACGTTAGTCCAAGGAACCCTTTTAATTCTTTGAGGTTCCCCGGCGGTTTGATATTCCTAATTGCTGCTCTTTTTTCGGATCTGCCTTTATGCCTAGACTGCCTACGCTGCAGCCCAGATATTCTGTTTCTTTCTTCAGGAATTCTGTTTTGTTGAGGTTTACCCGGAGATTTACGTCTCTTAGTTTCTTGAAGGTTTTTCTGACGTTAACAACATGCTGTTCTTCGTTATCTCCGCCGAAGACGATTATATCGTCTATGTAAACGTAGCATATTTTTCCTATAAATTCCTTAAGGACGCCATCTATCATACGTTGAAAGATGGCGGGCGCGTTCTTCAACCCCAATGGTAGCCGCAGGAATTCATATTTCCCATTCATTGTTGAGAATGCGGTTTTTAGAATGTCCGTTTCTTTCATCTTTATGTTGTGGAAGCCTGAGGTCAAATCGATTATTGTGTAAAATCTAGAATTCCCTAGGCTCGCGATGGTGTTATTTATGTCCGGGATCGGGTAGGTATCAGAAATAGTAACTGCATTCAGTTTCTTGAAGTCAATTACCATCCGGTACTTTTTTATTCCTGAAGCATCTAGTTTTTTTTCCACGATCCATATGGGCGAATTATATGGGCTCTTTAATGGTCTGATTACTCCCTCTTCTAAAAGTTTCGCTACTTGCTCATCCACTTCGGACCTCATGTTTATGGGGTACGGGTATGTCTTTGTATATACAGGATCTTCCGTTGTTGTTCTTATCTCTGCTCTCACGGTTGTATCTATGGTTTGTTCGTCATTGATCGGTCCAAAAATTTGTAAGAACTCTTGATTAATGTTTTCAATTTTAGCTTCGTTTTTCCGTCCAAATGGCTATCTCTGACCTCAATATTGTTCACTTGGGTCGAAATTTTCTCCTTCAATGGAATACTGACACCTGGAGAGATTGTTAGTATGGTTTCTCTACTATCTATCATGGTTTCTACCTTTTTTAAGGTGTCATCACCGATTATACCGTCGAATGAGGTTAAACCAGGTAACACGAAGAAGTCCACTAGGATATTATTTCTTTATCTCTTAAATACAGGTGCTGTTTTATTGGTATGTCACCCCCCAGCCGATTTGACGGTGAAAGGTTTGTCTACTGTGTAACGGTTGCTTTAGAACCGTCCCAAAGAGGGTAAAAGAAGAAGTAAAAACAAAATTGAATCGTGTTGCATAATAGCGTGTTGCGTTGGTGGTATATTTTTGTTGCAGTTGATAATTATAATGTTGATGCTTATAATGTTGTATGTATATGCATAAACTGGATATGGTCAGCTGTTCGGTACGGTAAATTTTTTTTCTTGTTGATTTAAAACATAAAAAAAAAAATATTTAAAAATTGGAACACAAAATATTGGTAATTCGAATGGTCAACATCTAATTAATAAATTGATCATATTCACAAAAACAAAACAAAAAAAAAATATTTTTTTTTTATAATTGGAAATTGAAAAAGAAATAAACACTGTATAATGTTTTTTATAAAATTAAAAAAAAATTAAAATAAAACTTATTAATTAGTATTGAACTATACATGTATATTACATCTAAGTGAACTATTTATAAAGAAAATTTTTTATATAAACATTAAATATATAAATAAAATTTATTTTCATTAATTAATTAATAAATAAACAAACTAAAAATGTGTTTGAAAGAAATGTGATTAAAGTTATTTTGTGGATAAGTTACTAAAATGTAATAAATATATAAGAAAAGAAAAAGAAAACTGTATTAATAATTATTCTGATATAAATTTATATAAATAAGTGTACACGAATAAATAAAAATAATAAGAATAATTAAATAACTTAAATTAAATTTATTTAAAATAAAAATAAAAATAAAACCGAAGAAAAAAAAAACCAATCCCATTCATACTTTTGGTTTATTGCAAATATTCAAGTACGAATATTCACATGTTTCAAATCATATGGATAAAAAAATTGTAAAATAAATTGAATTTTACTCAAGAAGAGTTATGCTTGCTGAAATAATTGATTGGAGCGTGTGCGGAACAACTATCATACCATTTAACGGAGAACATAGACGACCCAAACTTGTGTAAACGGAATGGTAAGAAATATTTTAGTTATTTTTTTTTATTCTAATTAATTTACTTTTGATGTTTATGTAATAAAATTATTTGGTGCGGGTGAATAAGGGATGGAACCACTTGAGTACCTAACATAAAACAAGCATAGCTTAATAGAAGCTGGATGGTAACCCTCATTAATTACATCCCACCCCATCGCCGTGAGTTTATAGCCAGACACGTGCTTTGCGAGGGCTCTCCCATTCAGCTGTAGTTTTAAGTATTGTACACGGTTACCATGTGGGCCACCACATGGCGATCCGTTACAACTGTTTGTGCACCCATGGCGAGTTCTGTCTTTATAAAGTTTTTGTTTGCTCCCGTATCGATGAGAAGTATGAGTATTTTGTCGTTTCGGCCTTTATATTCTAGGTAGGGCCGGCTTGAGAGGCCTCCTCTATAAAATTTACCTCACCAGTTGGATCGGAACATTCATCTTCGTTATCCTCATAGTTTTGAATATACTCTTCATATTCTTCACATTCTTCGTAAGGGTCTTAACTTTGCGGTTCCAAGTGAAACACCCGTTGTTGTTTTTGGGCTTTCACATTTGCATCTGAAGCTACTCCCTTTTTTATATTTGGGCGATTCATGTAATTGACCCTTTGTGTTCTTATTGATGGATCTACTTCCATCGGTGTTGGTGGCTTTGGTTGTTGTGGCCACTGTGGTAATCTGACGTCTTGTTGATCTTGATTAATTTCATATTCCTGTGGTCGTTGATGATTAATTCCATATCCCACATTTTTTTGCTGTAGGGATAACCTTGGAAGCGGTCTTAGTGGTTCTTGGTTGAATCTGTTTTGCGAATAAATTTTATTGACTGGCACTGTGACTACATTGTTGTTGTTAAAACTTTTATCGTGTATGGCTAGATTTCGAAAATTTAAGTTTTATATTTCCAAACAAGATGCATAGGCTTCGGGTAGGGTTGCCGGTCCTTGGAATTGTTAGCATTCTGGATATTTCAGGTTATACTCCTCTAACGAATACATCCAGTGAGCGGTTTCTATACATTTCCATAAGAACTTTTATTGTGTCTTTGTTATAACTTTTAGTCTTTATCTTGTTTATAATGAATGAAAGCTGATGATTTACGTTAGCATAGAATTCGTCGATGCTTCTATTTCTCTGCGTTAATCTACTGAGCTGATGTTCCAGCGTACGCTGGTCTCTCTTATCAGCGTAGTGGAGTGATAAGCAATTTTTAATTTCGCTCCAACTGCTGTTAAAAATATTATATGATATAAGTGCCGAATCAGCAGTTCCCCTTATTTTTTGCCGTAAGCTTTAGAGAATAGCCCTATAGATCGGTTTGTCCTTGACGATCTCATAGTCTTCTAATATATTCTCCACACTATTTATCCACGATACATAATGTAAGGGATTCCCGTCGAATATTTGCAACTCCTTTACACAGTCTGGGAGTTTGCTTATTTCCCTTAACTCAATTTCGTCTTTCGGCCCGTTTGGTGTTGTATTGCTAACGGTGTGTGTTCCCTTGCCTTCTAACCGTTCTAATCTCCGTTCCATTTTGTTTAGTATTTCGATGTGAGCATTAAGTGCCCCGGTTAAATTAGAAATGGCTGTTTGCATCTGTTCCATTGTTGCCATTATGTATTTCGTATTTCCAGATTTTGGTTTCACAAATTTATTATATGATTTAATTATAATTATTTTTCACTTTCAAATTTTTAAATTATTATTTGTAATATTATTATTATTTATTTATTAATTAAGTAGTTTATAATTTGTTACTTACAATATTATAATCTTCATTTGGGAGGATTTCTCCTATGTTTTTAAAAATGATGCGGGGATTTGTGTTTCCCCGGAGATATAAATTGGAGTGTGTGTTCTTTTTACCGGTACGGATGATTCGCAGTCTTCCTCTTTGGCTACCAGCGTTTACTGTTGCCAGTGGCCTACTAATGGTGCAGTTTTCACTCACGTTAACGTATCACTTTTTTATTATAAAATTACTATAGGGATAGTAATTTTTGTGTCACTTTTTTTTATTATGTTCCACCGTTTAATAATAGCTTTATTGTGATGTTTTTTTGAGATAACTTTTTTAAATTTGTTTCGGCGCCAGTTAAGTTTATACTTGTTGAATAAACTAAAAAAATATTCAAGTATTGCTGATTTAGCCAATTTATGTAGAATGAAACTCGAACCTCTGTTGAATGCACATTCCATGTGCTTGATGATATCCCATGAAATGTGTATGGCATGAATTGATGACATGACAGTATCTTGTGCCTTAACTTATATATATATATATATATATATATATATATATATATATATATATATATATATATATATATATATATATATATATATATATATATATATATATATAAATATATATATAAATTTATATATATATAAATATATATATATATATATATATATATATATATATATATATATATATATATATTAATATATATATATATATATATATATATATATATATATATATATATATATATATAAATATATATATATATATATATATATATATATATATATATATATATACCCAAGTAACAATTTGAAACCACAGTTTCTAAAAAAACTTTTGGTTACTAAAAATCGTTTTCAAAATGATATAGTAAATGGTTTTAAAAACTGAAACTTAAAAATACTTTTTTAATTGTTTTGGTTTTATTTAAACGTTACTAAAACTAAACAGTTGAGTTTCAATTAATGGTTTTGTTTCAGTAATATTGAAACACTTTTGTTACGTAAATTCTGCATTAAATATTTTTTTCAGTTTTTTAAACACGTTTTAAGGATGTTTCTAGAAAAGTTTTAAAGTAGGATTTTTGAATCGTATTTAAAACTTGATAAAACCGTTTATAAATCGAACAAACTGCAAAAATTATGGATTATGATGTTTACAGTTTATCCTATTTTGGATGTGTTTAATTAGTTTTAAAAACATTTTAAAAACCTCTTTCTGAAACGATCTTATTATAAAATAATATATGTAGTATTTTTATTAATTTAACGAGATTCAACTAGGCAGGTTGTGATATAAGCTGTGATTCTAGAAAAATTAATTTAAATAATGTAAAAAATTATTGAAATAGTTAGTGATTGCGTATGTAGCGTGATAGTATGGTGATATTACCGGTGTTTGGATTTCAGTGAATTATTTAAACAGGTGTTTGTAAGTACATACATATTAAAATGTTGTCGTATCTTGATTTAGTTAAATTAAGTTTGTTTAATGATTCTGTTCTGTAGTGGGATTTTGCACAATAGGCGGGAATAGAATTGTTTTTGTAATTTCTCACCAATTAGTTTTGTCCGTCAGATTTTTTTCGATTTTGCACAAATCGATAAAAGAAATTGAGCAATTTATGATTAATTGACAAATTTATAAATTTTTGTCTAAAATTTTGTGTATTTCGTGATAAATACTTTTTTTAAAAAAAAAAAAACAAATAATTTTAAAAAATAATTTTTAAATGGTTTAGTACAATTTTAAAATGAATTATCACAAAAAGTTTTATCAATAATAAATTGATTGATTGATTGATTGATTGATTTTGAATGTACTGCCAAGCATTAAGCAGGATATCCCGGAAAGCGCCGGGCCCACAGTACACCCGTTTTTACATATACTTGGAAGGATATGGAAGGATGCTAGTTAAATTATTGAGATCGACCCGGTTACAGACACCTTGGCGGCCAATAGTTAGTAAATTTTCTTGGGTTAGGGAAGGAAAAGTATGTTAGTTATGACATAATTGGTCTGATTTCCCGGTAGTCAATATTCAAACTACTGTTAGTGTTAGAAAATTACAGTTTTGTTGTACTGCTCTGCATTCTGCCATCTCTTATCAGCAACTCCAGTATGCCGCCATTCATCTATAATCTGCAATTGTACCCTGAAAACAGAATCTATTTATTAACTAATTGCCTTTAGCCGTAAGCTGTAATAGATTGAATTAATTTTTAATCTGAAATCACAAATTCATTAAATCTTAATATAATAGCATAATTATACAATAATATAATTCCTACAAGCCATATGCTGTAATAAATTGTGTTAGTTTTTGCCTGAAATTTACAATTAATTAATTTATTACAATACCAATAATATAATAATACAACAATATAACAATACAATAATATAATACACATTAGACGTTCTTGCACTAGATGGTCTGGGAGTGGGATCCATAACACCACCAATGGTTACACTCTTCATTACAGCGGCCATCAGAATGGAGGAGAATTTGGAGTTGGCTTCCTTATCCATCAGCGCACGAAGCATCATATTATCAACTTCCGCCCTATCAACATGCAAATATGCAGGGTCATGCTCGGCACTAAGAAATTCAACATCACGATCGTTAATGTACATGCACCCACCGAAGATAAATCTGATGACATCAAAGATCTCTTCTTTGTCGAGCTGGAGGAAGTCATCAATAACATACCGCACCACGACATTAAAATCATCGTGGGCGACTTTAACGCAAAAATCGGAAGGAGTACAGAAAAACCATTATACATCGGTCCTAACAGCCTGCACCTAACTAGTAACAACAACGGCTAACACGTCACCGACCAGGAGATAACGTACAACTTAGTTGTTTCAAGTACGTTTTTCCCCACACAAGAGAATCCACAAAGTAACGTGGAGATCGAATGATGGAAGAACGGAAACCCAAATCGATCACATCATGGTGTCTAAGAGACACTCCACCAGCATATCCGACGTCAGATCTTACAGAGGTGCAGACATAGACAGCGATCATGTGCTTCTCATATTTAAGTATAAGTGCAAACTATCATCTACGTTTAACAGACAGCACCAAGGGTCACTGCAGTCTTTAAAAGACCAAGGGTCACTGCAGAGTTACCAATCAGCTGTCACTCAGCCATAACCACCGCGGCGGAAAGTTCCATCGGAAGAAGGCCTCCGAGGTCCCGTAAGGTTTGGTTCGATGATCAATGCCGAAGAGTCGTCGAAAATGAACAAAAGCTTCGTGAAAAATGGTTGGCTCGCAACACTAAAGGCACTCTAGCAGAATATCTCCGCGCTAGGAAAGGTACGACTTAATACCTTTGACAAAAAAAAGCGCGATCATATGAGATCTCGCATCAAAAACATCAGCTTCCAAGCGGAAATAGGAAACTAAAGGGACTGTTTTGCTAACCCCAGAAATCTAACTAAAGACTTCCACCCAAAAAGTACAGCCATCAAAGGCGGGAATAGAAAGCTGAGAACAAACGTGGCTGATGTTCTCTCAGTATGGCAAACTTACTTTCAAAATCTGCTAAACCGGAACGACGAAGTGACCCCCATTAGAGCAATAGTTCCTCCAGGTAAAGAGGTCCTTGTTGGATATCCCACAGTAGAGGAAGTAGATGCAGCTATTAGTAGATTAAAAAATGGAAAGTTACTCGGTCTCGATGGAGTCCCCGCAGAATTGATTAAGCTCGGAGACGCTACTCTTGCAACAAATCTTTACGATCTCATCGTCTCCATTTGGGACCAAGGAAAGTTCCCGGAGAATTGGAAGACCGCACTCATTTGTACGCTGCACAAAAAAGAAGACCGTCTTAAATGTGGAAACTATCGTGGTATCGCTCTGTTAAGCACTGCTTACAAAGTGTTGGCTAATGTTGTACTTGCCAGACTCATCCTTCTCGCCGAAAACACTATTGGCGACTATCAATATGGTCTTCGTCCCAACCAATCGACCTGACCAATGTTTTACCATGAGGATGATCTTGGAAAAATGTTGGGAGTACAACATAACCATACATTAACTGTATATGGACTTCAGACAAGCATATGACAGTATAAACCACGAAAACTTACGAACCGCGCTGATATGCCTAGGAATTCCAGAGCAACTCGTTTCTCTGTGCAAATTAACAACCTCTGGGTCTGTATGTAGAATCGTAATGGAGGGAGCTATGTCAGACCCCTTTTAAATAATATCTGGTGTTCGATAGGGAGATGCACTTGCGTCTGTGCTGTTCAACTTGGCGCTTGAGTACGTAGTGAGAGAAAAAACAACATTGAAACTTCGCGCTGTATATTTAATAAATCAGGCCAAATTCTTGGATATGCAGATGATATCGTGCTTCTTGGCCGAAGACCTAGCGATATCAAGGAGAGTTTCATACAGCTCGACCGCTGCGCAAGAAGACTTGGTTTGGAGGTGAACAGCAGCAAAGCAAAATTGTTATCAACAGCCAGGAACATCTCCTTGGTAAATCTCGGAATTGGCGACCATAACTTTGATACTTTAACAAAGCCGGACAAAGAGTTTTCTACGCCCAATCGAAATTATTGTGGTCTAAACATATCGCACTTTATAACACTCATAAGACCAGTGCTGGTTTTTGGAAGCGAGAGCTGAGCCATTACCTCTAACGATTGTGGATTGTTATATACCTTCGAAAATACAGTTATTCGCTTAATCTCTGGTCCAATCAAAGTCACGGACAACGAATGTCGGATTCGTATGAACGAAAAAAAAACAAACTACAACAACACCCGTACAACCATCCAATTCAACACGAAAAGATAACCGCGAAGTATGAACAAGAATACAGTGATCAATAATGATTAATCAATCAATTAAGGACACTCCCATTAGATAACCCTTATAAAACTAGCATTTCACAACAACACAACAACACACACTATACATCCCAGCTGTTTGAAAACAAAATTAAAAACAAAATTGGAACCTGTAAAAAGTTTTATCAATAATAAATTGTTACAATATTTAAAATTAATTTTTAAAAATATTTATTATTGTTTTTGTGAATTGGTTTTAAAGCACTTGAAATCCTTTGCATTGTGTAAAATTAAATATCTAAATTATGTTAATAACATATAAATAAATATTTTGCATAAAAAACCATCTTATTAATGCAAAAATTGTTGATATTTATTTATTTTAAACCATAAAATAATCTCGCTATTTTTCTAATATTAGCGAGATCGAGTGTCCACTCAAAGCAAAAACGTTTTTTCCCGCGTTTAGATAAAATTCGCTCAAAAAATGCGACTCGCTGTGTGCAAAATCCCAGTCCTGGTGCATTGTTATGTGGAACATTACCCATGTAAGTGTTTATTTTTTTACATTGCGTCAGGTTTTGTTCTGTGATAGTGCTTATAGAAAAGATATTTACTTAAATGTTACTTATAAAAACACCTTTCTCCGTTTTATTGAATACTATCTTCGAACAAAACTGAACATTTAACAACTTCTCCGAACAGAACCATTTCACTAGTCTACTATTTCTACAAGCTGATAACATATTTTAATTCTTTTCTAAATTCTTAGTGAAATAATTTATAGAACAGTTGGAAACGTAAAGTGTTACAAAATTAATATTTTATTTTGGTGAACGGACGCCCTTAATTATTAGCTCTAATCGACAGAAATAACCAATATTTTAAGATGACTAAACGCAGAATAGTTTTAAATATCCTGAACAATCCATGGCATAGTCATAATTGGATTTAAACTACTAATAACATCCAAAACATTGAAATTTCAAATGTTACAAGAATTGTATTTCCAAGATCGTCATCAAATAGAATTGTTGATGTTTTAGAAGTACTTTAATATATTTCTACGCATCGAGTCACAAGTAGGACACTGCGTCATAATTTTGGAGCCTACGCGCCATGGAAAATCAACTATTTAAA
Source organism: Tipula confusa (assembly GCA_963556175.1). Taxonomy (NCBI): domain Eukaryota; kingdom Metazoa; phylum Arthropoda; class Insecta; order Diptera; family Tipulidae; genus Tipula; species Tipula confusa. Next base: position 34,979,569 of record OY744475.1, read on the forward strand.
ATCAACTAATACACAATTACCAAGAGGGGTCCAACGCTTCGAAAAGATTTTCTTAAACTTTATTTAGGATCAATAAAAAAATAGCAACACTGCAATATAATTTTTAAATGAAGTTTAAATTTTAAATATTTACACTATTTTAAACACAATATTTTTATTATTTGAAATATATTTTAAAAATTAATTTTTTTGGTTTTTATTTTTCATAATCTTCCATACAGCCAAGTATAGAAATTTTCAAATAAATCTGCATTGAATTCTTAACAAGAAAATTCACCATAACGCTGTTTCTCGTTTCATTAATAGAGAATATATTTAATAATCAGTGAACATCGATTAGTGCTGGTTTAAGATAAGATATATGGTGTAGTATAACTCCCCTTTTATAGACAAAATCTTTTCTTTTGGTGCTTTAAAATTAAGAGGAGTAATAGCTTGTAGTTCGCGTTATTGTGATTTTAAAAACGTGTGTTGGTGAAACTTAAAAATACTAAAACAACGGATCAAGGATCGTATTACAACGTTTTAAATAAACCAAAAAATAAAATATGTTTCTATAAAACGAATTGAAGCAGGCATTATTCCGATTTCAAAATACTAGAGGTTTCTACAATACTCGTTTTAACGTTTATGGAACGTTTCATTACATTTAATTTTGAATAAAAACCTGCACATTAACGTTATTAAACCGTTTATTAGGAACGTTTATCAATTTTGAAGTAAAATAAAATCGTTTCAAAAACGTTTTAAAACATGCACAAAAATCCCAAATGGTTTTTTGAACCAGGACAAAACGGGTTACCAAGATGTTTCTCCAACGTTTCATATACGTTACTGCGCTTGATTTTGGCACCGTTTCTAAACGGTTTTGAAATCTAAATTTGTTGCCTGGGTAAATATATATATATATATATATATATATATATATATATATATATATATATATATATATATATATATATATATATATATTTATATATATATATATATATATATATATATATATATATATATATACAGTGAAACCTCCAGAAAGCGACCACTTACGGGACTGTAAATTTCTGGTCATTTTACGGAGGTGGTCGGTATGAAGAAACTTCTCTGAATAGTGACCAAAATTATATTTCTGGGGTTTGGTCTTTTTATAGAAGTTTTGACAAATAATGGTAAATAAAACAAATATATGCATGTATATATTTACATTTCACATTAATTTAAAACCAATCAAAGAAAAATACGGAATTACATAATTCACATAACATAACAATTCACTATACTAAACCTAAAAATTAAAATATGCATGTGTATTAACTATCCATTCACGAATACACAATGAAGTATGTAAGCACGTACAAATTTACTATATCTTCATAGTACAAAAAAATAATAATAATAACTTATTTGCTGAATTCTTTTTTATAAACGAATCCAGAGTGGATTGATGCGTTTTTTTCTCAACTAAATATGACTGAAAAATATTTTCTGTTTGAGCAAAATGTTGCAAAATGTTTTAAAGTTGCTAAACTGTTGGCGATTTCAGAATATGTTGGCAGAGGTTTTTCATTTTCTAACGGTTCTTCATCACTTTCCTCAGAACTACCTACCACAAGCGGGTCTGAATTTTCGGCTCTCACTTCATTAACAATAGCATGAAAAATTTCATCTGTATCTGGTGGCTCACATATATCCAGTGATTCATCCATTACAACAAAGTTCTCAGTTTCGTTTTCCGACAGCGATGGTATGATTATAATTGTATCACCAGCACTTACCTCAACTGAGATTGACTCAACATTATCAAGTTCGGCATTTATTGAAAAGCCAGCTTTTCGGAAACAATTCTGTATTGTTTCCGGTTTAACTGATGTCCAGGATGACGCTATCCAGTATACGCTATCTAGCACATTTATTTTTGACGCGAAGATGGATGTGTTGTTTATTAAAGTTTGTGATACAACAGCTGTCATTAAAGATTTTCTGTAGTATGTCTTAAAATTCTTGATGATCCCTTGATCCAATGGTTGTATCTGAGAAGTGGTGTTTGGTGGTAAGAATTTCAAATTAATGTTTGAGAGTTTAATTTTTGTATGAGCTGGGCAGTTATCCACTGTTAACAAAATGTGTCTCTTACTTTTTTTCATTTGATTATTAATCATTGTGAGCCATTCCTCAAAAATTACGCTTGTCATCCAAGATTTTCGATTAAATCTCCAGATTACCGGTAACTGATCGATTTTAATGTTTTTAAATGCCCGTGGTTTTTGCGCTTTACCAATTACTAGAGGTTTAAGTTTTTCCCCTTGCATACTTGCACACAATAGTACTGTAAGGCGTTCCTTAGACATTTTACCACTTTTACATGGATCTCCTTTAAATACCAAACTCTTGTCTGGCATAGCTTTGTAAAAAAGGCCACACTCATCGGCATTAAAAATATCACCCTCATTATATTTACCAGCAAAATCTTTAAATCGTCTCTTAAAATCTTCGATGGTTTCCTGACACACGTCACTCGATTCCCCAGATAATACTTTTTGTGAAATGTCATTTCGGTTATTAAATTTGCTCAACCATCCATTAGATGCCTTAAAATCTGGGTAATTAAATTCTTTGGAAAAATGAAGTGCAATTTCTTTAATCATTGGACCCGATATTCGTGCATTTATGCTACGTTGTTTTTTAAACCACATTAAAGTTGCGTTATTGACATCCTGATACAAAGTTTTTTTTAACTTCCTCTTTGCTGAAATATTTTCGGTTTCAAATCTTGCAAGGTATTCACTTTTTCGCTTTTTTAAAGTGTTGACTGTTGTCTTACTGACTCCAAAACGGTCAGCAGTTAACCTTTCGCTGTGATTTTCTGAGTAACGTATCAATTTCACTTTGTCTTCTAAATTAAGTTCCTTATAAATCGTTTTGGCCGCCAAAATATCTACATACGAAATTGTGGTAAATAATTAAAATTCTAAAGTTTTATATAAAAAATATTAATTTACCTTATACATAAGACAATACATATGTACTATACAGTCAAATAAAAAATTTACGTACTTTACTTTGTAATCGTTTAAAATAAAATGCCTATACGAGGATGTTATAATCAAAACAATAAAACATCATCATAACGGTGAATTACTATTTTATAAAAATTGTACATATACACACACTACAATCAAAATTTACAGTCGGGGCAACACCAATAATAATTAATATCCATAGAATTGCTTGCTATTTTACTCTTTTTTTTTTTTTTTTTTTAATTTTTAATCCCTACAATTTTTCTGGGGCCGAAGCTCACCCAACTCTATTTTACTCTTATTACTTTCAGCATTGTATAAAACTAAGCATTGTATACGGTTTCACTGTATATATATATAAATATATATATATATATATATATATATATATATATATATATATATATATAATATATATATATATATATATATATATATATATATATATATATATATATCACTGAAAAAAAAAATTCAATGTACTCGGTTTATAAAAATTTGTTCATGAAAATTACATTGAATCAATCAATTGTTTTATTAATATTACGAATTTTTTATTAACTAAGTTTATAAGCTTGTAACCTGTTAATTAATACTCTAACTTGCCGTACATAAATTTTTACTGATTTTTTAACCACTAGATGTTAGTCAGTATGTAATTTCAATCAACTTTTGTTATTAACTTATAACACAATACATAATTTGTTTGAAAAACATTTTTGTTGTCCTAAAGAATAGGAACAATTTCTTCGGTTCACAAAAATATTGGTTTATTATCTTTCAACTTCATGTAGATTCCGTTTTGACCAATGATAATTTTTATGAAAATTGAAAAAGAAACTGTTACCAAAATTATTACAGAATATTTACATAAATTATTACATAAATTTGGTCGTTACGTAGTTAAGTATAACATCCCAAGTTAAGATTTTGCGGTGTTTGTCAAAACAAAAAATTAAAAAAAAAAATAAAATTGAATCCATTTTTATATTGCATTTTAACAATCAATAAACTAAGTTAATAATATTAATTATGCTAAGTTGATTATTATTATAAATAAAGTTACTATTTTATAAAGAAAGTTATAAAAATCATTAATTGGTTTATTAAATTCGTAATCAAAATTATCAAAGTATAACTTTTTTCGTTGAATCAATGTAACCAGTTAACAGTTTACACATTTTTTTTTTATCTTTACTACTATTTACACTATATTGTTTAGTCCATATTTTAGTCATAAAAATTCAAGTGGTTCCCGAGTAACCATCTAAAAAAATTAAAACATTTACATTTTAATTTAAAAAATTGTGTTGTGAAAAGAATTGTGTTGTCAAAATCTAAGAAGGTAGGTATGTATTACCATAGTATCATATGCATACATTCTGAATATCATAATAAGTGAAAAAAAAAGTAAAGTTTAGTGTTCAATAGTGTATATAAATAATTTTAGAAGAAAACTAATTTTTTTTATTTCTTTAACTATAAAATACCAAGTTGCAGGTGAACCAAATGCTGAACCTAATGCAGATATTTGATTACTCAAATTTAAAAATTTACTGACGGAAGAGTTGCAAGCTGGTTGGCGCTAACTATGTCAAATTTCATCTTTAAGTTTAACCCAAGAAATGTTATAAAAGTGGCTGACTAAAATAAAATCGGATGGTTACTTGGTATGTTAATTATTGTTTTAAATGAATGAGAATTTTAGTTGCTGATCATTGTAAATTTATTATTTCCAGATTGACGCATATAGATTGTTTAACAATTAGTAGACGGGATACTAGAAAAATGGGAGAGATGCATCATGAACCTGTCACATACAGATGGGAATTTGAAAGGCATAAGTATTTTCTCTTTGATGCAGTAGATTCAAAATAACGTTCGTATTTCTAAAAGTAGTAAGTAAATCTAAAACTCTACCATTTTTAAAACTTATAGTTAATAAAAGACTTTAAAATGTTTATGTAATACAATATATAATTATTTTAAATTAAGTTTATTTGTTTGATCTCAAAACATTTAAATATTTTAAAAACAGATTTTATTAAACATTATGCCCTCTTTAAATAAAATATCAATCGATACATAAAACAACGTTTTTTACATTTAATTCTAGATAGTCAAAATGATACAACATGATACAATGCTATACAATGCTTCATCTAGTGCCAAAGTAAAAACCTTGTACAAGGTCAACTTTGAAGAAAAAACAACAGCGAATAAAATATCCAAGATGTTTTGTGTACTTGGACGACATCAAGTACGCTTTCAGCAATTTCCTACTTGCCATCTTATTTTTTTTTCAAAAATGTTCAACGCTTTTATTTGGAATATCCTGTTGCGATTACGAACTTTCACCTGCTTATAGTGAAGTTATTTTTGACTCAAAAATAATAAAACTACAACGAGCAATTTAAAATTTTGTTAAATACATTTAATAATTAAAGATATTTATATGTAAGTACAATATGACACAATATAGATGTAGTGTAGATCATATTTGTAAAATTTTGTACAAATTTTGAAATCTTTTAAAATCAAATTGTTAAAACTGGTAGTGGAGAAATATGTAATTTTGTGTATTCAATCACAATTTTATTAATAACTTAATCATAAATAAGATAAGATATTATACATGTATTATCATAATTATATAAAAAACGATAAATTTGATTTGAAACAAAATAAAATATTGTAAAAAGCAAAAACTTGTATTTTATTTAACTTTACTATTTTATTTGAACCTGATAAATTAGTTTCATTTAAATAATGAACCTGTTAATTCCATGCATAGATTCAATTACGAAAGTTAATAAATTCAATAACTATAGTTTAGCAAATGGTAGCCAGAGTTGATTAAATCAATTAAATTTGTTAATAAACGTAATAAACAAAGTTTATCAAGTTGTAACAAAGATTAATAAATTTAATAAAGAATATTAATGTTACCAATTAAAGTATACATTGGTTAACTATAACAAAAGTTAATGAAATTCATAAAAAAAAGTTATAATACTAATTATTTAGTTTATTGATATTTCATCAACTTTTTAATAAACCTTTACATGGATTTCATTAATAACTTTATAAAGTTATAACTTTTTCTATCAACCTATAACCTTTTATTTATTGTGACAATTAACTACTTTATTGGCGCAAAGTTGTTAACAAAGTTAATTGAATCAATGTAGTTTTTTATTGATTTTGTGTACCTTTTTTGCAGTGTATATAAATATATATATATATATATATATATATATATATATATATATATATATATATATATATATATATATATATATATATATATATATATATATATATATACAGAGAGAAATATTATCTCGTATTATGAATAACGCTATATAAGTTATGAATAAAATCTTTTGATTTGGCACCGTGCACAAAAGATTCATGATACAAGAATAATATACTTAGTATATGAATAAGGTTTTATTCACATATTATGTGTTATATTCATTATAATTTTAAAATATTGATGAAAGGTTATTCATAGCTGATGAAAAATTATTCATATTTGTTAAGAATTAAATGCATAAATTATACCTTTTAAAGCATTATTTCATGATTAGGATTGCATAGAAATATGATATATTAGGCACAAATCATAGATATAATACTTATACTGTTGACTACTCAACATGGGTTTTAACTTTAAATCAAATAATATAAAACTGCAATATAAGCAGTTTGGTTTTCTGTTGACGAAAAAACATGAACATCATATGCCACAGGAAATAATACGGTTTTATTGTGTAGATCAGCAGTTTTAGGTTTAAAAATTTATATAAATACTCATGTAAATGATTAAATAAAGTAGAATAAAATTGACCATAAAAGAAATACAGTTTTACTTCTAGCAAATCTAATTAAACCCCACCCGTGATAATTTAATTAGATCACTTCGCTAGTCTAACAAAGTTTGGTCTTACAAACCAAATAGTAACTTGTTAAACTAACATTGGTCCTTCGAGCCGGATGATAACAACCGGCAAAATATCAAAATAACAACAAAAGCTAAAGAAAGATGGACCCATTACTACAACAACAGGGCAAAATAGCGGAAAAGTTGTTCCAGTTGTACTCCAACTATAAAAAAGATGGAGACTCGAGAAAGACTACAAGATATCTTGAGGACAAGATAGCAGCACTAAAAGCAGTGTATCAGGAGTACGCAAACAACGATAATAAAATTCGAGATGCTAGACCAACATTAGAGACGACCCATCCATATTTTCAAAATAGAAAGAAATTGGTGGACACCTATAAAACCTTTATAGATGAAATGCGAAAGCGTCTCAATAGCGGCCCACCATCTACACCAACCTTATCGTACAACGAACCAGGGAAATCTTATCAATTTCCAACCGAGCCGGCCAAACATCAACCAACAACACCATTCAGCCGACTTCTAAAACAACAAGACATCAAAATGAGGAGCTTATACAAGGAAATAAGAAAAACTCACACAAGAAAAAATACAAAGAGAAGAAGTTCATGCATCATTGGACAACAACGGAGCACTAAATAATACCCACAAAATTAATTATTTGAAGACCCACATTGGAGGCCAAGCAGCTAAACTAATAAATCACCTACAGTCTGTGGGAGCAAACTACGAAACCGCATGGAATATAATTAAAGAACGTTACGATAATCGCAGAGCAAACGTAACGAAATACATTCATACTTTGATGTCGCAACCAGCAATAAATAATGAATCCGCATCAGCCATAAGGGTTTTATATGATACCACTAGAGAATGTCTACATGCAATCAAACATCTTGGAATCAACACCGATTCATGGGATCAAATAGTTATCTACGTATTGGCCAAAAAACTGGATCATGACTTTCTAAGGTCATATGAAATGTCGTTAGAAAATTCAAGAGAACTTCAATCACTGGATAGTTTCATGAAGTTTCTTGAATCACGCTTTATGGCATTGGAAGCAGTTTTTCTAGAAAAAACTGCGAATGTTCGGAAACCAGCAATGGGCACCAGAACATCTTTATTGACAACGAATCCAATAAAAACCTGTGATCTCTGCAAGCAAAATCATCAACTTGAAAACTGTTCTAAATTCAAATCAATGAACATACTCGACAAAAATCAACTAGTAACATTATTACAACTATGCAGAAATTGCTTCAAAAACAACCATGCGTTAACTGAATGCAGATCTCATCCATCTTGTCAACAATGCCAAGGATGGCATCACCAACTACTACATGATAGGAAGGTTGGAAAAACTACAAAAATAACAACCAATTCCGAATCAGCAAACAACAGCAGTACTTCATTACAAATTAGAACAAATGATACGTACGTGCTATTACCAACCGCACTAGTAAAGACAGCAACTAAAAATGGGCAAGACTATTATTTACGTGCTATCATAGATCCTTGCTCACAAGCCACGTTCATAACCTCCAGCGCAGTAGACAGATTGCAAATAAAAACATGCAGCGCAGAATTGCAGATTACAGGCATCTGCGCCAATAAAAAAGAAGTAATCAAAAAATCTGCCAGACTATCGATTATGCCTCGATTAAAATCAGGGTATAATCTACAGATAGAAGCACATGTTGTGAATAAAATACCAGACAACCACCCACGGAAAAAAATAGTAACTCAGAGTTGGGGTAGTCTAAACCCGTTGGCTAATCCTCATTTCCACATAGCAGCTCCAATAGACTTGCTTCTTGGTGCTGATTACTATGCCGATATAGTATTACCGGATATATTAAGAGTAAACAACCAACACCCAATTGCTCAGCTCACCAAGTAAGGTTGGATAATTTTGGGAAGGTCTAATATGTCACAGTCAACAAACAATCCGTTGACAAAAACCGTCGCAATCACAACCAAGGAAAATGCAATAGAGGAAATTGAAAAAACCCTTAAGAAATTCTGGGAAATAGAGGAACTACATCCACCAAGAAAACACACTTCTGACGAGGAAGCGTGTGAACGGCATTTTCAAAATTCTTACAAAAGAGAATCAAACGGTAGATACAACCTTAGAATACCATTTCGACAGCAACCAGACCTAGGAGATTCTACAAAAATGGCGACAGCAAGGTTTCTTCAACTTGAAAAACAACTCATGAGGAACGATGAACTGGCCAAACAATATAAACAATTTATATGAGAGTATGAATATCTCGGACACATGGAAAAGGTTCACCCATTAAAGTTAAAAGACGGAATATTCTACATGCCTCATCATGCTGTCCTCAAACCATCAAGCACTACAACAAAGTTAAGAGTAGTCTTTGACGCCTCCGCCAAAACAACCAATGGACATTCGTTAAATGACATTATGTATGCTGGTCCAAAAATACAGCAAGATCTATGGCATATAGTAATGAGATGGCGAAAGCATAAATACGTCATCACAGCCGATATAGAGAAAATGTTTCGGCAGATCTGGATAAACAAAAAAGATAGAGACTTTCAACGAATTTTATGGCGAAACTCGCCTTCAAAAAAAATTCAAGAGTATCAACTTAAAACAGTTACTTACGGAACAACTGCTGCCACTTACCTAGGATGGCTAGCACCAATAATAATAACACCGAAGATAATGTTGCAGAAGATGTGGCTCATGGGCCTAAACTGGGATGAACCAGTGGTTAAACTTCACAGACAAATTAAAACTACTCAACGAACTGAAAATTCCGAGATGGACAAATACCACACCCGAATCTCAAATCGAGGTTCACGGCTTCAGTGATGCTTCAGAACAAGCATATACCGCTTGTGTTTATCTAAAAGTAACAAACAGAGATCACGAAGTAAGCACCAGTCTCATAGCTGCCAAGACAAGAGTCACACCGACAAAATCAAAAATGACATTACCGAGGCTAGAACTAAATGGCACTCTTCTGTTGGCCAAGTTACTTAAAGAAGTAAAACAAGCATTGCAGATACAACAAGCACCAACTATTGCATGGACCGATTCAACCATAGCTTTGGCATGGATACAAGGAGACATTCAGAAACATAAAGCTTATGTTGCCAACAGAGTTTCAGAAATTAGAAATCTCACTGAACCACAGCAATGGCGACATATTAAGTCAGAAGATAATCCAGCTGATTGCGCCAGCCGCGGAACAACGGTTGATGAATTGATAAATCATAAACTCTGGTGGTCAGAGCCTCATTGGTTCAAAACCAAGCATGACAACTTGTCGGAACCTCCAAGCTACTTTAAGCTGGAGGAACTAGAAGAAACAGAAATAAAAAATACCAATCTAACTACCACTATGGAAGAAGATGATGACAGGATAAGCTTCATAATAAATAAAATATCCAGTTTCAATAAATTAAAGAGGATTGTAAGAATAGTAATAAATTTTACAAGAAGGTGTAGAAAAATCACAGTAAATAAATACGATTTAAATGAAGTTGAGAAGATTATCGTGAAGCACACACAACTCAGCTGTTTCAAAATAGAGATAACCCAGCTAATGACAAATAAAGGTTTAGATAGGAAAAATAAGCTGTTGGCATTGAACCCCTTTCTAGATTCAGAGGGAATTCTTCGAGTAGGAGGCAGACTGCAAAAATCATTGTTGACCTATGAAGAGAAACATCCAGCTATACTTCCTGCCCACCACCAATTGAGCAGAACCTTAATCAGCTATGAACATTTGAAAATGATGCATGGGGGAATAGAACTCACCCTATCATTCGTGCGGAGAAAATATTGAATTATAAAAGGCAAAATCACCACTAAATCAATAATTTCAAAATGCGTTATATGTCACAGATTCAAAATCAATCCAGGGAATCATCAACTGATGGGAAGCCTACCATCGGCAAGAGTTCAGCTATCAAGACCCTTTACACACACCGGAGTGGACTACGCCGGTCCGGTGCAAGTAAAAACAACAAAAGGAAAAGGGTGGAAAATGCACTGACATATACAGTGACAATGGCACGAATTTTGTTGGAGCCAATAATCAGCTGAAAAGGTTACAAAAAGAACAAACAACAAAATTCAATGATATTGTTGCCCAACAATTATCAACAGAAGGAATAACCTGGCACTTCCAACCGCCTGCATCATCTCATTTTGGTGGATTATGGGAAGCTGGTGTAAAATCAGTTAAGACCCATCTAAAAAAGATTATAGGAAATACAACACTAACATATGAGGAATTGACAACATTGCTGAATCAAATAGAAGCCATTCTTAACTCAAGGCCACTATGTCCAATGTCTAATGATATTGGTTCATCACTAACTTTTTAATTGGTTCATCACTAACTGCGATACCAGAAGAAAATCTAGCTCATACAAACATGCATCGTTTGTCAAGATGGCAGATGTTACAAAAACTGAGGCAAGACTTTTGGAATAAGTGGAGTAATGAGTATCTGCGACGATTACAACAACGACCAAAATGGCTTCAACCCACGCCGCAGCTTAAAATAGGAAATCTTGTACTTCTAATTGAAGATAATCTACCTCCCACAAAATGGGTAAGAGGTAGGATTGTAGAAACCCATCCGGAAGCGGACGGGTTGGTACGTGTAGTTTCTGTTCGAGGCCCGGGAAATGCTCTCTACAAAAGAGCAATCACCAAAATATCCGTACTACCAGTAGATCAGCCGCAAGAGACAGGCCAGTGTGATATGATCACAGAATCAAATCAGAAGGTAACTGAGCAAGCGTCAGATCAAACTTTTTGCTTTACACGCTAGCTACATTATGTATATTGGGAACAGCATCATCCGAAACAACATCGAAATACAACTTGTAGTTCCAGTTAAGAGACATCAGGATGGCCGCGGAATATGTTGACTACTCAACATGGGTTTTAACTTTAAATCAAATAATATAAAACTGCAATATAAGCAGTTTTGTTTTCTGTTGACGAAAAAACATGAATATCATATGCCACAGGAAATAATACGGTTTTATTGTGTAGATCAGCAGTTTTAGGTTTAAAAATTTATATTAATATTCATGTATTTATATAAATTACATGAATATTTAAAAAATTGACCATAAAAGAAATCCAGTTTTACTTCTCGCAAATCTAATTAAACCCCACCCGTGGTAATTTAATTAGATCACTTCGCTAGTCTAACAAAGTTTGGTCTTACAAACCAAATAGTAACTTGTTAAACTAACATATACTATGCACTATTAACATGAATATTACAACATATTAGCTTATATTGGCCATTTTATGGCTACATTATTCATTGATTATGAATATTAATGCATATATTGGTATTAAGTAATGCATAGCTTTATATATTATGCCTTGTTATGCATGGGTCATGATTAAGGTGTTTAACTTGTTTATATTTTAATCTACACTGTTAAATAAAAAATATATATTCAATAATTTTTTTTTTCAATACCTTTATTTATAGAAACATAAATTTCGCATAATAATATATGTCATAATACTTATAAAATATCTAAATAAAAATCATTATTTAATATAAACCTTAAATATAAATATAAAATTAAAATTAAATCTAATAATATCTATAATTTTGATTTGCGTATCAATTACCGGTTTTATCAAAAATATTATTATTTCCTACAAGCTTCTTAGAACCCATTGTTAATTTATAAAGCCGCCAGAGTACTAGCACTGTTGTTGTTTTGAAATAGTTGAATTTAAAATGCCCGTACGTTAACCTTAAATGATACGTCTGCTCCTGTTCATCAAATTCACCTAAAAAATAAAAAATTGCCAAGTTAATGTTTATCCAGAAAACTGTTTGAAACTGAGAATTAATTTATTAATGGATTTACACTTACTAACAAATGCGGCAGGATCGTAAATAATATGAAGGCTAGACCCTCTGGTTTTATTCCGTTTCCTTTTGATATCAGTAAATATGTCAAACTTCCTTAATTTACTCATCGATATTCAATATTTATTTTAAAGATATCTGCTAGGCATTTTTCTGCGATCGCGTTTTTCCTGCTATCGCAGATGATAAAATGTAAAAGTTACCATTAAAATGGATCAAAATTGTGTACTTACACAATTTTAATGGATCAATTGAAAAAAATAGTTAAAAATTGATAATGTAACAAAAAATGAACACTACAATTTTACTGTAAATACTACCATGCATTGTTCTAAAAGATTTTGTACAATTATTTACATAGTACATATTATATTTAAAATAACTTACATAACTTACATATACTTACCTATGTTCTTTTTATTTAATTTTCTATTTTACTTCATAAAAATATTGGTTTAAAATCAAAACACATAACCAACCTTATTGATTCCACTCTTAAAACTAAATTCATCATCATTATTTGGTAGATATAGTAAAAAAAACAGGTGTTCGTAATAAAACAATCGTCGTGCAACACAAAATACAAAAACAAAAAAATGATCCCCTTTCATGATTGTTAGTCATAAAATGTGGACAGTATGCTTAATATCTGCAACTAATCAACAGATTCTACCAAACATCGGGAACAATCGTAACAAATAAGCATAGTTGAGCATGTATTCTGAACTAGATTCTTCTTGATTTAAACCATTATTTATTAATTCTAAGGTATGCATTATTGGATTAGATCATGAATAACCATTCACTGGCTTTTATTCATAGTTCCTGATTTGTATTCATATTTACTGAATTAAAAGCATAAAAAATCAAAAATATCCATTTCATTATTCATGAAATTGATAATCATGATCCATGCCAAGTGTTTTCTCTCTGTATATATATATATATATATATATATATATATATATATATATATATATATATATTAAAATTTGTGAATTAATACCCCTAAATATCACATTATAAATTCATTGTATTTTTAGAAGTCCTGATTATCATGGTCAGGACAAAAATAAAGTCAAAAATAAGAAATTGTTGTATTGCCATAGAATCATGTCGTTGTCAGCCACGATACGGTATAGGCCAGACATGTAATGGCCGTCTTAATATTTTTAAAGCAAGTGGTAAAATAGAGAGTTTTTTCTTGTTTTCGTGTGGACAAAATTTTGTTTATAGTTTAAAAAACTTTTGTATGGCTCATCCGCTTCTTACATCTTTTTTTTTACTAAACCGCAGTTGTTATACAGCAGCTCTAATGATGAAAACAAAACAATTGGTTCCAATAACAAATCGTGTAGCATTAGAAACCATATTGCAAATATTCATCAATGTCACATTGGACGTCCTACGTTGGTACATATTTTCACAATAGGCTCGTCTAAATTACAAAAATATTTAAATAAGCTGTAAATTAAAACCGTTTGTTTGCTTAAGTCCCAAATACAAGTAATGTTCAATTTATACAGATGTCAAATTATGTGTCTTCAAGAACACTCAAATATTTAAATAGAAACTATTTAAATAGAAAATAGGAACAAACAAGGTTAGCAAACATAAAGGTCTTGTATATAAGCTCCGATAAATGTAAGAAAAATCATTCAGTTCATACCAAGCTTTAAGATTGTAAGTACCAAATAAATTTTAAACAAGATGAAATTCACAATATTGTTCGTTGTCCTTCTCGGAGTTACCGCAGTAAGTTAACAAAATAAAAATGTTGGATCGTCTGCCATATAGTATCAATTAATAATTTTATTGTAGAGTGTAAATTCCGCTCCAGAACCATCGGGTTTGTTTTCATTTTTTGGTAATGCTTTGTCAACAATGGGACAGGTTGCCAATGCTCTTGGAACCGGAGTAGAAACTAGTTTTCAAGCCGTGGGTCAATTAGCTGGAACTACTTTAGCCGGCGCTCTTAATACAACATCAAACGTCATTGGTGCAATTGGAAATAAGACTGCTGCTGTTGGAACCGCTCTTCAAGGTGTTGGCACCCAAGTAGCCGGTAATCTTCAAAATCTCACAAATAATGCTTTAGCTGCCGGAACAGCTGCTGCTCAAACCGCCGCAACCACCGCTCAAAACGCAGCGTCAAGTGCTTTAGCTGCCGGAACAACCGCTGCTCAAACCGCCGCAACCGCCGCTCAAAACGGTGCAGCAGCCGCTCAAAACGCAGCGTCAGGTGCTTTAGCTGCCGGAACAGCTGCTGCTCAAACCGCCGCAACCACCGCTCAAAACGCAGCGTCAAGTGCTTTAGCTGCCGGAACAACTGCTGCTCAAACCGCCGCAACCGCCGCTCAAAACGGTGCAGCAGCCGCTCAAAATGCAGCGTCAGGTGCTTTAGCTGCTGGAACAACTGCTGCTCAAACCGCCGCAAACACCGCTCAAAACGCAGCATCAGGTGCTTTAGCTGCCGGAACAACTGCTGCTCAAACCGCTGGAACAGCTGCTGCTGGTGCTCTAGGTAGTGGTGCTTCAGCTGGTGCAGGAGTCGGTGCAAGCTTAGGAGGAGCCAGTGCAGGTGGTGCAGTTGGAGTTACAGTTTAAAATTAATCATAAAATGACAACAATCATCGTCCTTTTAACGTTTTGAATCTTAACTAATTCGTTTAAAATATTATATTGATTTTAATTATCACTAATACAAGCAAAATTAAGTTTACATTTTTTTATTTATTGAAAGCGCATGAAAAAATATGCTCTACTCCTTCTTCTAGTAGGGTATACTTAACTCACATAAAAATTAAATGTTCTCTCAATCAACGAGACCAGTGAGTTTTAAGATATTAGGACTATTCCATTCAAATGCAAGCGCAATGCAGATTGTAAACTTTAAAAATGTGTTGTTTTTGGCCGGGATCGGTACATGATCAGCGAGTTTTGGTGAATTCCAATTATATCAAACAGCTAAATTTCCACCAGAAGTTTTTATTGGGAAATGTATGGTAAATCCAATGAACCCCAAACACGCTACAAAGGCTTACACCCATTTCCAAATGACTAAGCTAAAAAATTATTTGTGAAAATGTTTTGATATTTTACAGCAGTATTAATTCTGATGTCGCTACCTTTCTATTAATGTATCAGTCATCAAAATTGGATCACTATTCCATTCCGTGTTGTATTGATTAATTTATTCATTTTCGAAAAACTGTAAATTTAAGTAATTACATTTTTAAGTAATTTAGTAATTTTTGTTTGATTTTAAGCAGGTCATTGATTTTTTAAGTGCAAAATATTTTTTTGCATAATTATTGAATATTATTGCACACGCATTAAGACCTGATGTCAATACAATAATGTTATATATTTTTGTCTTAATGTTCTGACCAGGATTATCAGGATAGTAAAAAAATCAAATAGAACGGCCTTTTAAGTCAATAAAAACCTAATAATCGACATTTAGGGGACTAAACTTACTCATTATAATATAGAGTGTGCTCTAAATGAAAATTTTAAGTATATCGATGCTTCGTATTACATCTCCGCCTATTTTAATTTGAATTTTCTCTTGTTCACTAGATACACTTTTTCATTCTAATTAAGGTTCGTCCTCTATTTGAATGGTTCGTCCTTGAATAAATACGAAATTTATATTTCAAAAATCACATTTTTATTGATATTAGAATTGTTCATAGAAAAAGAAATCATCTTATGGTCGATCGGCTAAAATTTAACATCTTTATGTCAAAATAGATCCATGTAGTTCGGCTGATACCCACATCCGCAAAAAAACCTAATTGGTAGAAAGTTCAACAAAAGGTAATATGGATACCGCCAAAATTATATCAAACCACATTTTTATACTTTTTAAACGATTCTAGTTTATTAAAATACTTAGGAAGGCTGTAAAATTCATACACACATATACGATTCCTACAACGTGCTCACCTTTCTCCTTTTTCTAAACGGAAGTACGAACCGCCGATTTTTTTAAATAGTTGTTTCCAAATGCATTGACAACTGTCAAGAAGCAAATATTATCAAAATGTTCAGAGCTCTGGTCTGGCCAAGGCCTTTTATTTTTATCCATAGTTGTTTCGTTTCTTTACATTTTGGTAACCTAAAAAGTAAGAAGTATTATTTATTTTTTAGCCACAAATGTACAAAAAAAAACAGTAATCATGCTCATCGACGACAGCATATCGTCTGAACGAAGTACTAATGAACTCTGTGAACCCATCGAAGGCATAAACACTATGTCATGCATTTTATATAAATTTTATATTATTAGACAACCAAAATACATTGCTCTAATTTTATAATTTTTTATATTAATACGCTTTTATTAGCTTGACTTGTAAGGTCTTACGTGCATCTTTTTTATGTGAAATTTTGCACACGTACTAGGATTCTATGACAATCCAACAATTTCAGATTTTTGACATAATGTCCTGACCGAGATCACAGGTACTCTAAAAATACAATGAATTTATTTAGTGACATTTAAGGGACTGAATTTATAATAAGTGACATATTATATTAAAACGAGTTAGTTAAGTCCCTAAATGTCACTTATTAGGTTTTTATTGACTTAAAAGGCCGTTCTATTTAAATATTTTTTTATCCTGATAATCCTGGTCAGAATATATAACTGCTGTAAAAAATATATAACTTCTGTAAAATATCAAAACATTTTCACAAATAATTTTTTATTGTAGACATTTGGAAATGGGTGTAAGCCTTTGTAGCGTGTTTGTGGTTCATTGGATTTACCATGCATTTCCCAATAAAAACTTCTGGTGGAAATTTAGCTGTTTGATATAATTAGATATTCACCAAAACTCGCTGATCATGTACCTAATAGTCCTTATATCTTAAAATTCACTGGTCTCGTTGATTGAGAGAAAATTTAATTTTTATGTGAGCTAGGTATACCCTACTAGAAGAAGGAGTAGAGCATATTTTTTCATGCGCTTTTAATAAATAAAAAAATGTAAACTTAATTTTGCTTGTATTAGTGATAATTAAAATCAATATAATATTTTAAACGAATTAGTTAAGATTCAAAACGTTAAAAGGACGATGATTGTTGTCATTTTATGATTAATTTTAAACTGTAACTCCAACTGCACCACCTGCACTGGCTCCTCCTAAGCTTGCACCGACTCCTGCACCAGCTGAAGCACCACTACCTAGAGCACCAGCAGCAGCTGTTCCAGCGGTTTGAGCAGCAGTTGTTCCGGCAGCTAAAGCACCTGATGCTGCGTTTTGAGCGGTGTTTGCGGCGGTTTGAGCAGCAGTTGTTCCAGCAGCTAAAGCACCTGACGCTGCATTTTGAGCGGCTGCTGCACCGTTTTGAGCGGCGGTTGCGGCGGTTTGAGCAGCAGTTGTTCCGGCAGCTAAAGCACTTGACGCTGCGTTTTGAGCGGTGGTTGCGGCGGTTTGAGCAGCAGCTGTTCCGGCAGCTAAAGCACCTGACGCTGCGTTTTGAGCGGCTGCTGCACCGTTTTGAGCGGCGGTTGCGGCGGTTTGAGCAGCGGTTGTTCCGGCAGCTAAAGCACTTGATGCTGCGTTTTGAGCGGTGGTTGCGGCGGTTTGAGCAGCAGCTGTTCCGGCAGCTAAAGCATTATTTGTGAGATTTTGAAGATTACCGGCTACTTGGGTGCCAACACCTTGAAGAGCGGTTCCAACAGCAGCAGTCTTATTTCCAATTGCACCAATGACGCTTGATGTTGTATTAAGAGCGCCGGCTAAAGTAGTTCCAGCTAATTGACCCACGGCTTGAAAACTAGTTTCTACTCCGGTTCCAAGAGCATTGGCAACCTGTCCCATTGTTGACAAAGCATTACCAAAAAATGAAAACAAACCCGATGGTTCTGGAGCGGAATTTACACTCTACAATAAAATTATTAATTGATACTATATGGCAGACGATCCAACATTTTTATTTTGTTAACTTACTGCGGTAACTCCGAGAAGGACAACGAACAATATTGTGAATTTCATCTTGTTTAAAATTTATTTGGTACTTACAATCTTAAAGCTTGGTATGAACTGAATGATTTTTCTTACATTTATCGGAGCTTATATACAAGACCTTTATGTTTGCTAACCTTGTTTGTTCCTATTTTCTATTTAAATAGTTTCTATTTAAATATTTGAGTGTTCTTGAAGACACATAATTTGACATCTGTATAAATTGAACATTACTTGTATTCGGGACTTAAGCAAACAAACGGTTTTAATCTACAGCTTATTTAAATATTTTTGTAATTTAGACGAGCCTATTGTGAAAATATGTACCAACGTAGGACGTCCAATGTGACATTGATGAATATTTGCAATTTGGTTTCTAAAGCTACACGATTTGTTATTAGAACCAATTGTTTTGTTTTCATCATTAAAGCTGCTGTATAACAACTGCGGTTTAGTAAAAAAAAAGATGTAAGAAGCGGATGAGCCATACAATAGTTTTTTAAACCATAAACAATATTGTCCACACGCAATCAAGAAAAAACTCTCTATTTTACCACTTGCTTTAATAATATTAAGACGGCAATTACATATCTGGCCTATACCGTATCGTGGCTGACAACGACATGATTCTATAACAGTATAACAATTTCTTATTTTTGACCTAATGTCCTGACCAGGATAATCAGGAACTCTATAAATACAATAAATGTATAATAAGTGATATATATATATATATATATATATATATATATATATATATATATATATATATATATATATATATATATATATATATATATATATATATATATATATATATATATATATACATACCGGGTGATTTTTTAAAGCTGAAACTTTCAAATATCTCGGAAAATAAGCACTTTACGAACAAATGCTCCAAAATTTAATCATTCCGCGGGAGAAATACATTAATGCTAGAAATTGTAACCCTCTCCTCTCCTTATAGGAGGGCGGGATGTAACTTTGAAATTAAAATAGGATCCCCCATTTTTATTGCAGATTCGGATTCTTTACGGCTAAAAATAATTACGTAGGTTAGTTAACTTTGGCGGAAATCGGCTAACTGGGCATAATTTTTTGTTTAATTTGGATTCAATTTCCGGTTTTTAATTTTTTGGGAGCCCGCATAATCATTTGATGTCGCATTATTTTCGGATTCAATCATGGCTATGACATAGCCATGATTGAATCCGAAAATATATTTTATTATGATTTATTGATTTATATCAACATTATTTAATATTGAATTAACCCCGTTTAATGTTATTTAATCACTCTTAATTCATTTTTATATTTTATTTTTAATAAATATTAATTGAATGTAAATTTATTTAATTTGGAATTTTTTATTCAAATTTAAATTTTTTTATTTGAAAAAATAATTATTATAATTTTATAACCATAAAATTATAATTTAGGTTATTTATTGTATTTGTAAATAATTTCAGCGCTCCTCACAAGGATAGTACATCGACTATATTCCGACTATAACAAAAGAGTTGCGTTCGTTGGTGAGTTTATTAAAAATTTAGGGCAAAAAACCAGCAAAGCCGAAAAAATTAAGTAAGGCAACACCGGTTTCCTTGCAAATATACAGTAAAAGTGATGTTAGCATTTGTAAATCATGCTTAATTTACTAAATCATAGAAATACCGAAATGTATAAGGACTATCACAAATAAACTTTTAATTTGGCTGAGTTTTACGGTTTTTTGGCCAATGTTGTGTTATTCACAGTTACGTTTGTGTTCTATTTGCTATTGCTTGTGATAGCTCTTACATCTTCTTCCTAAATCTCTAAACTAGTATTAATAATATTATTGATTGACTCAGCTAATGAACCAGTTTTCATTATTTTATGACAGTTAAGCATTTCGCAAACATAACTGGTGTCATAAAATAAAATTTCTAGATACAATTAGATCATTAGCCATTTATTTTTTTTAATCCACAGTTTTAAAATATTTAAGCACATGCCATTATGTTGTTAATTTACATGATTTGACATTTTATTTTAACCAGAATTTTCACATTTAAAAAAACCCAATAAACAGTCAATAGTTTAGCGTAATAATAGTTGTTCAGTTAGCGAAGTTGCAAATATGTTTGTCATACATTAATTTGAACACTGAGTTAAAATCATGATAATTAAAAGCTTAGGTCCTTACAAATAAATATCGACATAATTGAAGGATTTCAATTGCCAGGGTTTTCGTATTTTGTAATGTGACTTGCTAAAAATTGATCAAACTGACTAATTAGTTTAAGCAGCTCTAAAAACATTCCATTGTGCAAAGATTCAAATTTTTTGTCTTTTTGTCGAAAAGCCAAGCTACGTTTCGTTTACCTATGAGTAGCAGTTAGTACACTTTTCTGAATTGGGATTTCCAACATTTAAACATTAACTGCGGGATAAGTATGTCAGCATATTATCTCTATGTGTAGTGCGTTTTTCGTGATTATCAACGGGAATATATCGCTAATCATTACATCTTTTTATTGTAATAAACTGTAAATAATTTTTGGCAGCAAACAGTTTACAAACCAAACAGTGAACTGCTCCTGTGAATAAAAAAGTTTTTGTGATCACAGAACCTAGAAGAGTGATTACTATTAACCTTTCGACAAGATATGTTAAATGGCTTATTATGGAATTGACATTCATGTGGTCCATAGGAAATCCAATATGCCACATTATCAGCAACTTGTTTTTGTTTTTGTTTTTGTTTAGGTTTTTTTGTGACAGTTTTAAAATTAGTGGATCTGGTTAAAGGATTTTCTTAAACCAGATCCAATAATTTTAAAACTGTCACAAAAAAAACTTAAACAAAAACAAAAACAAAAACAAAAACAAAAACAAAAACAAAAACAAAAACAAAAACAAAAACAAAAACAAAAACAAAAACAAAAACAAAAACAAAAACAAAAACAAAAACAAAAACAAAAACAAAAACAAAAACAAAAACAAAAACAAAAACAAAAACAAAAACAAAAACAAAAACAAAAACAAAAACAAAAACAAAAACAAAAACAAAAACAAAAACAAAAACAAAAACAAAAACAAAAACAAAAACAAAAACAAAAACAAAAACAAAAACAAAAACAAAAACAAAAACAAAAACAAAAACAAAAACAAAAACAAAAACAAAAACAAAAACAAAAACAAAAACAAAAACAAAAACAAAAACAAAAACAAAAACAAAAACAAAAACAAAAACAAAAACAAAAACAAAAACAAAAACAAAAACAAAAACAAAAACAAAAACAAAAACAAAAACAAAAACAAAAACAAAAACAAAAACAAAAACAAAAACAAAAACAAAAACAAAAACAAAAACAAAAACAAAAACAAAAACAAAAACAAAAACAAAAACAAAAACAAAAACAAAAACAAAAACAAAAACAAAAACAAAAACAAAAACAAAAACAAAAACAAAAACAAAAACAAAAACAAAAACAAAAACAAAAACAAAAACAAAAACAAAAACAAAAACAAAAACAAAAACAAAAACAAAAACAAAAACAAAAACAAAAACAAAAACAAAAACAAAAACAAAAACAAAAACAAAAACAAAAACAAAAACAAAAACAAAAACAAAAACAAAAACAAAAACAAAAACAAAAACAAAAACAAAAACAAAAACAAAAACAAAAACAAAAACAAAAACAAAAACAAAAACAAAAACAAAAACAAAAACAAAAACAAAAACAAAAACAAAAACAAAAACAAAAACAAAAACAAAAACAAAAACAAAAACAAAAACAAAAACAAAAACAAAAACAAAAACAAAAACAAAAACAAAAACAAAAACAAAAACAAAAACAAAAACAAAAACAAAAACAAAAACAAAAACAAAAACAAAAACAAAAACAAAAACAAAAACAAAAACAAAAACAAAAACAAAAACAAAAACAAAAACAAAAACAAAAACAAAAACAAAAACAAAAACAAAAACAAAAACAAAAACAAAAACAAAAACAAAAACAAAAACAAAAACAAAAACAAAAACAAAAACAAAAACAAAAACAAAAACAAAAACAAAAACAAAAACAAAAACAAAAACAAAAACAAAAACAAAAACAAAAACAAAAACAAAAACAAAAACAAAAACAAAAACAAAAACAAAAACAAAAACAAAAACAAAAACAAAAACAAAAACAAAAACAAAAACAAAAACAAAAACAAAAACAAAAACAAAAACAAAAACAAAAACAAAAACAAAAACAAAAACAAAAACAAAAACAAAAACAAAAACAAAAACAAAAACAAAAACAAAAACAAAAACAAAAACAAAAACAAAAACAAAAACAAAAACAAAAACAAAAACAAAAACAAAAACAAAAACAAAAACAAAAACAAAAACAAAAACAAAAACAAAAACAAAAACAAAAACAAAAACAAAAACAAAAACAAAAACAAAAACAAAAACAAAAACAAAAACAAAAACAAAAACAAAAACAAAAACAAAAACAAAAACAAAAACAAAAACAAAAACAAAAACAAAAACAAAAACAAAAACAAAAACAAAAACAAAAACAAAAACAAAAACAAAAACAAAAACAAAAACAAAAACAAAAACAAAAACAAAAACAAAAACAAAAACAAAAACAAAAACAAAAACAAAAACAAAAACAAAAACAAAAACAAAAACAAAAACAAAAACAAAAACAAAAACAAAAACAAAAACAAAAACAAAAACAAAAACAAAAACAAAAACAAAAACAAAAACAAAAACAAAAACAAAAACAAAAACAAAAACAAAAACAAAAACAAAAACAAAAACAAAAACAAAAACAAAAACAAAAACAAAAACAAAAACAAAAACAAAAACAAAAACAAAAACAAAAACAAAAACAAAAACAAAAACAAAAACAAAAACAAAAACAAAAACAAAAACAAAAACAAAAACAAAAACAAAAACAAAAACAAAAACAAAAACAAAAACAAAAACAAAAACAAAAACAAAAACAAAAACAAAAACAAAAACAAAAACAAAAACAAAAACAAAAACAAAAACAAAAACAAAAACAAAAACAAAAACAAAAACAAAAACAAAAACAAAAACAAAAACAAAAACAAAAACAAAAACAAAAACAAAAACAAAAACAAAAACAAAAACAAAAACAAAAACAAAAACAAAAACAAAAACAAAAACAAAAACAAAAACAAAAACAAAAACAAAAACAAAAACAAAAACAAAAACAAAAACAAAAACAAAAACAAAAACAAAAACAAAAACAAAAACAAAAACAAAAACAAAAACAAAAACAAAAACAAAAACAAAAACAAAAACAAAAACAAAAACAAAAACAAAAACAAAAACAAAAACAAAAACAAAAACAAAAACAAAAACAAAAACAAAAACAAAAACAAAAACAAAAACAAAAACAAAAACAAAAACAAAAACAAAAACAAAAACAAAAACAAAAACAAAAACAAAAACAAAAACAAAAACAAAAACAAAAACAAAAACAAAAACAAAAACAAAAACAAAAACAAAAACAAAAACAAAAACAAAAACAAAAACAAAAACAAAAACAAAAACAAAAACAAAAACAAAAACAAAAACAAAAACAAAAACAAAAACAAAAACAAAAACAAAAACAAAAACAAAAACAAAAACAAAAACAAAAACAAAAACAAAAACAAAAACAAAAACAAAAACAAAAACAAAAACAAAAACAAAAACAAAAACAAAAACAAAAACAAAAACAAAAACAAAAACAAAAACAAAAACAAAAACAAAAACAAAAACAAAAACAAAAACAAAAACAAAAACAAAAACAAAAACAAAAACAAAAACAAAAACAAAAACAAAAACAAAAACAAAAACAAAAACAAAAACAAAAACAAAAACAAAAACAAAAACAAAAACAAAAACAAAAACAAAAACAAAAACAAAAACAAAAACAAAAACAAAAACAAAAACAAAAACAAAAACAAAAACAAAAACAAAAACAAAAACAAAAACAAAAACAAAAACAAAAACAAAAACAAAAACAAAAACAAAAACAAAAACAAAAACAAAAACAAAAACAAAAACAAAAACAAAAACAAAAACAAAAACAAAAACAAAAACAAAAACAAAAACAAAAACAAAAACAAAAACAAAAACAAAAACAAAAACAAAAACAAAAACAAAAACAAAAACAAAAACAAAAACAAAAACAAAAACAAAAACAAAAACAAAAACAAAAACAAAAACAAAAACAAAAACAAAAACAAAAACAAAAACAAAAACAAAAACAAAAACAAAAACAAAAACAAAAACAAAAACAAAAACAAAAACAAAAACAAAAACAAAAACAAAAACAAAAACAAAAACAAAAACAAAAACAAAAACAAAAACAAAAACAAAAACAAAAACAAAAACAAAAACAAAAACAAAAACAAAAACAAAAACAAAAACAAAAACAAAAACAAAAACAAAAACAAAAACAAAAACAAAAACAAAAACAAAAACAAAAACAAAAACAAAAACAAAAACAAAAACAAAAACAAAAACAAAAACAAAAACAAAAACAAAAACAAAAACAAAAACAAAAACAAAAACAAAAACAAAAACAAAAACAAAAACAAAAACAAAAACAAAAACAAAAACAAAAACAAAAACAAAAACAAAAACAAAAACAAAAACAAAAACAAAAACAAAAACAAAAACAAAAACAAAAACAAAAACAAAAACAAAAACAAAAACAAAAACAAAAACAAAAACAAAAACAAAAACAAAAACAAAAACAAAAACAAAAACAAAAACAAAAACAAAAACAAAAACAAAAACAAAAACAAAAACAAAAACAAAAACAAAAACAAAAACAAAAACAAAAACAAAAACAAAAACAAAAACAAAAACAAAAACAAAAACAAAAACAAAAACAAAAACAAAAACAAAAACAAAAACAAAAACAAAAACAAAAACAAAAACAAAAACAAAAACAAAAACAAAAACAAAAACAAAAACAAAAACAAAAACAAAAACAAAAACAAAAACAAAAACAAAAACAAAAACAAAAACAAAAACAAAAACAAAAACAAAAACAAAAACAAAAACAAAAACAAAAACAAAAACAAAAACAAAAACAAAAACAAAAACAAAAACAAAAACAAAAACAAAAACAAAAACAAAAACAAAAACAAAAACAAAAACAAAAACAAAAACAAAAACAAAAACAAAAACAAAAACAAAAACAAAAACAAAAACAAAAACAAAAACAAAAACAAAAACAAAAACAAAAACAAAAACAAAAACAAAAACAAAAACAAAAACAAAAACAAAAACAAAAACAAAAACAAAAACAAAAACAAAAACAAAAATCACCAAAAGCTCAAAGTTTTAGAATAGAATACTTCTTGACATTGTTAATCCATCAATTGGTGATTTCCTAAGTAAGGATTCACTACATCTCCATTTCCGTTGCTTTGTTTAGATCCCAACGAACTGGTTCGTAATTGCTTACATTTTAAATTTGTTTCGATTGATGTGCATCGTACACTAGATATGTGGTCTTTTTTTCTGTTTGATAGAGTGTGTGCGTGTAACCAGGATTTCCCCATCTGCGTGATTTAGATGAGTTTACCGAATCATCCCCATAGAATACTTTCATGGGTCTTCCAAACAATTAAACTCCCCTTGCCTTGCAAAAGCACGTTTCTTTTCCCATTTTTAATGTTTTTAAATAAAAACAGGTAACGTTTTCACAACTTTTTGCCAAGGCGCGAAAATACAAGATTCAATTGTTTCATAAATTTTAATCTGATTTTTATAACTTCTAAAACTACTTGTTAAATGTTAATCCAATAAGAACCTTATCGTAAACTTTTTTTAAAGTTTTTGTGATTAAAAACTCTATACGTAAAAGATAAGTTCGTGATTTAATATGGTGGAAAATTCACGATGAAAATTTTTAATTTTTTTATTTTATTAAAAATTGAAACTCTATTACTACTTATATAGTTCTTCGTAGACATAAGAGGTTTGGGTGTATGAATATTAATAACCATGGCAGAGACGATACAAGTTCAATGTTTTGTATTTTTATTATTGTAATTTTATACGTACATCGAATACTGTGTGTGTGTGATGAACTCAAATTATTCCAAATACAAATTTGGTCTATTTAATATTTAATCAGATGTGTAAATAAAATGTTCGCTTTCCGATTTTTTGTAGAAATCAATTTGTTTGGAAATCTTTGTGGATATAAGAATATTTTTAAGATAACTTCAGGAATTCAAGTCATGCGGTTTCACGACCATTTATTCTGTTCGATATTTTTGAAATACTTTTTTTGAGGTAAACGCGATAAAATAAAAAATAACAACCAAACAGATTGATGTTGGTCAAATGTGCCGCCTGGACCAATAAGCCATAACATGACTTTCGGCATGTTCCAAAATCAAAATGTAAAAGTTTTTATACAGCAAGAACCAACAAAAATATGATATTTATCCATTACTTTTGTTTCAGCGTTTTTGATCCCTTTTGTTCCCTGCCACTTGATCGACTAACAGTTACTACTTATATACTCTAAGCTGCTGCTT
Organism: Tipula confusa; assembly: GCA_963556175.1. Taxonomy (NCBI): domain Eukaryota; kingdom Metazoa; phylum Arthropoda; class Insecta; order Diptera; family Tipulidae; genus Tipula; species Tipula confusa. The sequence goes on from OY744475.1 coordinate 35,006,940, forward strand.
GTAATATGCCTTATTTAACATAAACGTCTGCTGGAAAATGCTAACGGAGCTGACCTGTGTTGGATTTAGGTAGTACTCATATCTGGAGTTGCGCCAAGTGGTGAATAGATTATTTTTGTAGCCAGGTATTGCAGATACCGAGATAACTAAATATTCTCGATGAAATAACGACTAGCAGATTAGATGGAATGTTGAATCAACATCCAAACAATACCTCAGGCGAGTACAACCCTTGAATCCCGTCACAATTTTAACCGAAGGCTATCTCTACGATTAAATTTGAAATCTCAGATGCAGCTTACCGTAGGCATCCAGCCTGCAGTGCTTCATAATGCTACTAAGGTATCTGGAGTGCTTTGATAGAAATTGGATAATTTTTGAGGAAACAAGCAGAAAATACCTTTTTCATCAACCGCATATAAGATCATTATAGATGCTAGAAAAAAAAATTTATGGGAATTTCTGATCGGACACCAATGCAAAAAATACCCAGAAATCGAATAAAGGAATTAAAAACACGATTTTTAGTGCCCGTTTCGAAGAGGGTGAAATAGTAACAGAAAAATGTTGTTCCACCACCATATAAACTGAATATAAAACCACGGGATCAAATGGCACATCTACAAGAGGCGGGAAGAAACGGTTAATTTTTGGTCCTGCTCAGATGTGAATTGTAAAAAAGGAAACGTCTGCTTCTATCACTGTTGAGGTGATCTTTGTTAAAAATAAAAATGAAGTTAAAGAAAAAAATATCACAAAACCTGAAAGCTAAAACCAAAAAAAAAAATCCAACCTTTACACAGGTTCTTGGTATAAGATAAGAGAGACACATACAGTTAATCCAGAAGTGTCAGACATAGAAATCAAATTTGCAAGCCTCACTATTTTGGATTCCAAATTGGGAATCCAAATGGATAGACTGATTGTTCTATATAAAACTATAGTGACACAGTATTAGGGCTGTGATATGGTGATAAACAAAAGTGGCGTGTCAACTTTCACATAATCGAGCTCTAGTATGTGCGGTTGAATAGCAAGAGACATTAAAGGTAGTGACCACTAATATATTTACTAAAGTGTTTCGGGAAGAATTCTAACAACCTGTTAGTGGCTGAGTGATGAAATTAAATTGGTCCAAACTAAGTGAAACAAATCTCTTGGCGAACTCTTGGACTGGAGTCGGAAAGATTACAGTATTACAAGAAACCGGATCTCTAATAAAAACGGAAAATATCTGTGATTAACTGGTGGTCTAATCAGAAAGCAAACCTCAGGAATTAATGCCTACAAAAGTAACGTTTAGTTAATAGGACAAGGAAAATAGACAAGCATGCTGTAGAACAGCGAATTCGAAACATTGACTAATCAGAAATGGACTTAAAATCAACAGAAATGAGACGTAATAATGTACTCTTTGGGTCTGGGTTACAAAATTGTACTGCGCAAGCTTAGATATCAATCTTTCAGTCCTGTAATCAAGGCAAGACAAACGTAGCATATTATGGACTTGCATTTTCATCATTACACTAACGAGGACCAACTATCTTGTTTCGATAAACCTGAAAAAATGCCAGCATTTGTACAATAGAAGAAATACAACGAGCCGTTGCCTTTCACTGCAACAAGAAATCACAAGGATTACCCAACTTGAAATGCATTCCGGCAGATTCATCAAGTATTTATGGTGATTCAGCCCTTGAGGATGTGCAACACAGGTTTTTTACATGCAATAAGTGGAAACCAGACAGATAACAAAACAAAACTGTATCGCCACCACCGAAGATAAAATAAAAAGCAGAACATATCCAGCCGAAAGTAATGTCAAACTAAGTGCGATACGATAAAAATGTAAACCAAAAAAATACTCCTCGGACGGGGCTATAACAGTCAAGGTAAAAAACCCTTTAGTCAAACTCTCACACATATTCTCAGAAATAAAGATAGCGTGCATTATCTATAACCAAGAAGCACAAACCAAATCAGAGATCTGGACTGCTGTACTATGCCAGAAGAGATACAGAACACATTAGAAAAAAAGTCTCGAACCCAAACTTAGTTCTTCAAGTGACACTTATGAAAGTAAACAGCAGAGAGCAACAAATTGCACATGTCGAGATTTCTGTGCAAGGAGGCAATATATTAATTGATGCCTCTCAAGTTCAAATAAGTTGGGTTCTTCAGAATTGTTGGGTATGTTAGAACTCATTCAAATAGCAAAGCCACAGACAGAAGAACACAGGAACATGTGCTGGCATTGAGAAGAACCAAAACCCCATGAAAAATACATGCAACATTAAAGAACCAAAATGTGTCCTGTGCTCTTAAGTATTTTGCGGATAAAAGTGCCTGTCACGTGTTTTGAAAAAAAAATTCTGCTGTTTTAATTGACAATAAGAATTCGTTAAAAATTTTGTAAGCAAACCCCAACCAAAGACTGCTGGAAGATGATCTCATCAAGCCACTTATAACGGAGCATGACTAAAAAAGTGGACATGCTAAACAATAAAAAGCACTGCGCCTATACGGACTGTGGTACGGTAATATTTTAATAGGGAGTAAGGTTTCAGATGCTGAATTATATGGTGACACTTCAATTTTTGTTTTTCAGCTGCTATTTTGCTCCAAATAAGGGTATTGATTTTCCCAGCAGAAGTTAGACGCACTAAAGGAAACGGTTTGAAGAATAAATGCTGCCGTCATAGTCTTAGGACATTTCTTATGAACGATAAGAATACTCCCGAATTTAGGAAACGAGGATATACCGTATTCATACCTAAAATTACCCTGGCGTCTGAGAGTGCGACACAAAAACTGAGGAACTGCCGAGTTAGATTGAAGACTTTATGGGCAGTGACTATCAATATATCATCTATGATATCGAATGATCGATGCATCAGCCTATAGAAAAAACAACCACCAAGATGGAATATAAATCGCTCAAATGGACAAAGTAGTTTTTCATTTAGATAGAAAGAATCACCTGTAACAAGAAACGCGACCACTGACTTAACCGCCTGCGATTAGATTGAACTGACTCGCAGGGCACGCTTGATATTAACACTTCGAAAAGAATGTAGGGTACGGAAATAAAAAGCCTGCATAGTGGTTAACATACAAAATAACTGAGCATAGAAGATGGTGTCTACCTATACCCAAATGGATCATAGGGAAGTAAGAAGTCATGTAGTGGAAAGTAGCAACATAACGTTGTTACAGTTGTGGCAGGAGTGGTGGGCATAAGATAACAGTTATTTATAATTAATCTGCCTATATAAACAGAAGATCAGCCTAGAGCGATCAACTATAACCTAACGCAGTTTATAAGCGGTAATACAGCTGCCTGGCAGACTACTTGTGCATAATGCTTAAAATAACAAACCCGAAGTGTAGACAGGGGCAAAGTATTACTAATTTTTTTTTTTAACATTTCGGTTTTACTGGACTACCGAATAGTTTTTGCGATATCAAAAACATTTTTGCCAAGGTTTAAAAAACTGCTACAGCGCAGTGATGAAACTAAAAATTCATGTCAAAATACCAAAAACTTGTTTATTAACTTATCAGCAATATGGAAAAAATCAACGGTATATCGGTTAGGATGTTTCGTTCTGTCCTAAAATGAAAAATTACATCACTTCCATCACAAAAATTTGTATAATGTAATTAACACATTTGGAAATTCGTAAAATTTTGACAACCTTACCTAATCATTAGGGAATCGATGAAAATATTTTTTTTGTTTTTGTTTTTTCATTACTTTCCCAAACAATTTTCCAATATGCGATATTAATTTCAATCACGCAACGGCCACAATTTATATAAAAATGCACGCACGTTAATTGGAATATAATTTATTATAACTGTGGCATGTTGTTGGTGTATTTGTTGTTGTTGTAATTATGTTTCAATTTTAATGATTGAGTAACTAGTAAAATAATAACTGTGTGTGTATATATATAAAGTAATGTGTGTTAAGCTGGAAACTAGTGGTTGGTGTTGTGTTCTATATTAAAATTCATAATGGAATTCATGTCGACAAAACGACGGTTACTTTGTAACCAAACAACTTTAGAAAAGTCAACTTTTTTATTGGTTAAATTACTTATCATGGCAGTTCAAAGACTCAAGGGAATAGAACCCCAGTTTCAAGCACTAAAAGATTTAATGATCCATATAAAGCTTTAATCTTTAAGCAAGTATGAGCCTTTTAGACATTTCAAGTTAAGCATGGTGGTGGCCTGATGTTAGGACGCCAATAGGATCTAAACTATAAGTTACCATGTTGATTCTCCTCAACATTTGTAACTTTTTGAAACCTTGAACTGGGTCGCGCCAAGAATGTAAAAATTAAAATCTGCATCCAGTTGAGGTTCTTAAATTTGAACGAAATTTGTTGAAGGTATTCTCAATTCACTTCCTATATGCATATCTATATATTTTTGTATCATCCAACTTTTTGATAAGGCAACCCGCAATGAAACTTCCACTATATGGTATATCCCAAATTAAAGCATCCAACTTAACTTAGGCAAACTATTTATCCTATGAGCCACAAGTTTTGAAAACTGGTATAGTAATCTCGAGACGCAGTAATGTTTTATGTATTTAAATTTGTGAAAAACACCTCCCTACCACAACAGCAGTGACAGCATCACCATGACGACGAAGTCGCTCACAAAATCACTAAATCCTTTATTATAGATGTCAATAGCATAATGTGCGTTGGCAATCAACGGTAGATTTGCTCTCCATACTAAACCCAATACTAGATTATCCTTCTCTTAAAGATAATCAATATGCTAAACAATCATTATTTGTATCGTTCCTTTAAGGCAGTAATATTCAGAATAGCAGATACATCTATCGCCATATGACCTATCGGTCACCAGTTGTATAGCGTGGTTAAGATACTTGCTTATCACGCCGTGGTACCGAGTTCAATACTCGCCATTGACCAACAAAAATTTATAAAAATGAAATGTGTGTAGATAAACGTTCGTTGGGCTAACCACCTACAACGTTTGCCAATTCGTAACAAGTGGTTAAAAAGGTCTCTTAAGATATGCGGTATGGACGTTTACGGCCTATATACCATAGTTTAGTTTAGATACACCTATAAGTAACCATCAATAGCTATGAAATTTGAACTAGCATTTTTTTGGACAGTAACGAGTATCTTGTTTTAAGCAATGAAATTTTGATTTTGTCCCTTTAAGCGTTTATCGCTGCCATTTTAAACGTAAAAAAAGTTTAGACTTTATATAAAAGTTTGGATTAATTTCGATTAATTTCGATCATTGATTGATTGATTGATTGATTGATTGATTGATTAGAGTGTACGGCCAACGACGAACCAAGAACTCCCGAAATGCCGGGCACCACTGTACACCCGTGTGACATATAACAAAACCGAAAGTTATAACAGACTCGACCTGGTTACTGACACCTAAGCGATCGATAGTTAGTATTTTTTATGTGGCGAAGGGAAAGGAAGGGTAAGTCAGTAATGACAGAATTGGTCCGGTTTCCCGATAGCCAATAATCAAACTACTGTTAGTTAGCAAAAGATAATCACAATTATAATGAACTTCTCTGCATTTTGTCATATAATGCAGCTGCGATACTTGATTCGACACTTATTATTTCACGGCCCTTAAGATCTTCGTTAAAACATGTAATTTGTAGGAGAAGCCGGCATCCATCATCTTCGGGATGATAGCTTTCAACAACGTCACGTACTTCAGCATACGGATATTCTTTTGGGTTTAACACAAAATCTTCAGAGCTTTTCTGGTACAGATATAATTTATATAACTTCCTTTTATTAAATAAAATTGATCTATCAACATATAAATTTTAATTTAAACCCTAAAAGAGACCACCCAAATACAACGCACAGACACAAACCCTCTACACTCCACCAAACTAAAAGAACCTACGAATTACAAATTTTTGCTTAATAACTAAGCAAAGTTAAGAATTTTTTTTAAAATTAAAATTAATACAAAACGTAATAGTAGCCCGATTGTGATGAATGATACCTTAAATAAAAGCTCTAGTCACGAGTAAAAATACTGCATCCAAATATGTGTACATTTCAACAAATAATTTTGATGCCAAAAAATCAGCAAAGGGATTAGCCTTTTTAAATTTATGAATTTTTTTTTAAATTAAAATTAATACAAAACATAATAGTAGCCCGATTGTGATGAATGATACCTTAAATAAAAGCTCTGGTCATGAGTAAAAATTCTGCATCAAAATATGTGTACAAAACGTAATAGTAGCCCGATTGTGATGAATGATACCTTAATTAAAAGCTCTGGTCCTGAGTAAAAATTCTGCATCAAAATATGTTTACGTTACATTAAATAAATTTTAATGCCAAAAAATCGACAAAGGGGTTAGCCTTTGCAAATTTAAGATTTTTTTTTTTAATTAAAATGAATACAAAACGTAATAGTAGCCCGATTGTGATGAATGATATTTTAATTAAAAGCTCTGGTCATGAGTAAAAATTCTGCATCAAAATATGTGTACATTTCAACAAATAGTTTTTATGCCAAAAAAATCAGCAAAGGGGTTAGCCTTTGCAAATTTAAGAATTTTTTTTTAAATTAAAATTAATACAAAACGTAATAGTAGCCCGATTGTGATGAATGATACCTTAACTAAAAGCTCTGGTCATGAGTAAAAATTCTGCATCAAAATATGTTTACATTACATTAAATAAATTTTAATGCCAAAAAATCGACAAAGGGGTTAGCCTTTGCAAATTTAAGATTTTTTTTTTAAATTAAAATTAATACAAAACGTAATAGTAGCCCGATTGTGATGAATGATATTTTAATTAAAAGCTCTGGTCATGAGTAAAAATTCTGCATCAAAATATGTGTACATTTCAACAAATAGTTTTTATGCCAAAAAAATCAGCAAAGGGGTTAGCCTTTGCAAATTTAAGAATTTTTTTTTAAATTAAAATTAATACAAAACGTAATAGTAGCCCGATTGTGATGAATGATACCTTAACTAAAAGCTCTGGTCATGAGTAAAAATTCTGCATCAAAATATGTTTACATTACATTAAATAAATTTTAATGCCAAAAAATCGACAAAGGGGTTAGCCTTTGCAAATTTAAGATTTTTTTTTTAAATTAAAATTAATACAAAACGTAATAGTAGCCCGATTGTGATGAATGATACCTTAACTAAAAGCTCTGGTTCTGAGTAAAAATTCTGCATCAAAATATGTTTACGTTACATTAAATAAATTTTAATGCCAAAAAATCGACAAAGGGGTTAGCCTTTGCAAATTTAAGAATTTTTTTTAAAATTAAAATTAATACAAAACGTAATAGTAGCCCGATTGTGATGAATGATACCTTAAATAAAAGCTCTAGTCACGAGTAAAAATACTGCATCAAAATATGTGTACATTTCAACAAATAATTTTGATGCCAAAAAATCAGCAAAGGGGTTAGCCTTTGCAAATTTAAGAATTTTTTTTTAAATTAAAATTAATACAAAACTTAATAGTAGCCCGATTGTGATGAATGATACCTTAACTAAAAGCTCTGGTCATGAGTAAAAATTCTGCATCAAAATATGTTTACGTTACATTAAATAAATTTTAATGCCAAAAAATCGACAAAGGGGTTAGCCTTTGCAAATTTAAGAATTTTTTTTAAAATTAAAATTAATACAAAACGTAATAGTAGCCCGATTGTAATGAATGATATTTTAATTAAAAGCTCTGGTCATGAGTAAAAATTCTGCATCAAAATATGTGTACATTTCAACAAATAGTTTTTATGCCAAAAAAATCAGCAAAGGGGTTAGCCTTTGCAAATTTAAGAATTTTTTTTTAAATTAAAATTAATACAAAACGTAATAGTAGCCCGATTGTAATGAATGATATTTTAATTAAAAGCTCTGGTCATGAGTAAAAATTCTGCATCAAAATATTTGTACAAAATGTAATAGTAGCCCGATTGTGATGAATGATACCTTAATTAAAAGCTCTGGTCATGAGTTAAAATTCTGCATCAAAATATGTTTACATTACATTAAATAAATTTTAATGCCAAAAAATCGACAAAGGGGTTAGCCTTTGCAAATTTAAGAATTTTTTTTAAAATTAAAATTAATACAAAACGTAATAGTAGCCCGATTGTGATGAATGATACCTTAAATAAAAGCTCTAGTCACGAGTAAAAATACTGCATCAAAATATGTGTACATTTCAACAAATAATTTGTATGCCAAAAAATCAGCAAAGGGGTTAGCCTTTGTAAATTTAAGATTTTTTTTTAAATTAAAATTAATACAAAACGTAATAGTAGCCCGATTGTGATGAATCATACCTTAAATAAAAGCTCTAGTCACGAGTAAAAATACTGCATCCAAATATGTGTACATTTCAACAAATAATTTTGATGCCAAAAAATCAGCAAAGGGATTAGCCTTTTTAAATTTATGAATTTTTTTTTAAATTAAAATTAATACAAAACATAATAGTAGCCCGATTGTGATGAATGATACCTTAAATAAAAGCTCTGGTCATGAGTAAAAATTCTGCATCAAAATATGTTTACGTTACATTAAATAAATTTTAATGCCAAAAAATCGACAAAGAGGTTAGCCTTTGCAAATTTAAGAATTTTTTTTAAAATTAAAATTAATACAAAACGTAATAGTAGCCCGATTGTGATGAATGATATTTTAATTAAAAGCTCTGGTCATGAGTAAAAATTCTGCATCAAAATATGTGTACATTTCAACAAATAGTTTTTATGCCAAAAAAATCAGCAAAGGGGTTAGCCTTTGCAAATTTAAGAATTTTTTTTTAAATTAAAATTAATACAAAACGTAATAGTAGCCCGATTGTGATGAATGATACCTTAACTAAAAGCTCTGGTCATGAGTAAAAATTCTGCATCAAAATATGTTTACATTACATTAAATAAATTTTAATGCCAAAAAATCGACAAAGGGGTTAGCCTTTGCAAATTTAAGATTTTTTTTTTAAATTAAAATTAATACAAAACGTAATAGTAGCCCGATTGTGATGAATGATACCTTAACTAAAAGCTCTGGTTCTGAGTAAAAATTCTGCATCAAAATATGTTTACGTTACATTAAATAAATTTTAATGCCAAAAAATCGACAAAGGGGTTAGCCTTTGCAAATTTAAGAATTTTTTTTAAAATTAAAATTAATACAAAACGTAATAGTAGCCCGATTGTGATGAATGATACCTTAAATAAAAGCTCTAGTCACGAGTAAAAATACTGCATCAAAATATGTGTACATTTCAAAAAATAATTTGTATGCCAAAAAATCAGCAAAGGGGTTAGCCTTTGTAAATTTAAGATTTTTTTTTAAATTAAAATTAATACAAAACGTAATAGTAGCCCGATTGTGATGAATCATACCTTAAATAAAAGCTCTAGTCACGAGTAAAAATACTGCATCCAAATATGTGTACATTTCAACAAATAATTTTGATGCCAAAAAATCAGCAAAGGGGTTAGCCTTTGCAAATTTAAGAATTTTTTTTTAAATTAAAATTAATACAAAACTTAATAGTAGCCCGATTGTGATGAATGATACCTTAACTAAAAGCTCTGGTCATGAGTAAAAATTCTGCATCAAAATATGTTTACGTTACATTAAATAAATTTTAATGCCAAAAAATCGACAAAGGGGTTAGCCTTTGCAAATTTAAGAATTTTTTTTAAAATTAAAATTAATACAAAACGTAATAGTAGCCCGATTGTAATGAATGATATTTTAATTAAAAGCTCTGGTCATGAGTAAAAATTCTGCATCAAAATATGTGTACATTTCAACAAATAGTTTTTATGCCAAAAAAATCAGCAAAGGGGTTAGCCTTTGCAAATTTAAGAATTTTTTTTTAAATTAAAATTAATACAAAACGTAATAGTAGCCCGATTGTAATGAATGATATTTTAATTAAAAGCTCTGGTCATGAGTAAAAATTCTGCATCAAAATATTTGTACAAAACGTAATAGTAGCCCGATTGTGATGAATGATACCTTAATTAAAAGCTCTGGTCATGAGTAAAAATTCTGCATCAAAATATGTTTACATTACATTAAATAAATTTTAATGCCAAAAAATCGACAAAGGGGTTAGCCTTTGCAAATTTAAGATTTTTTTTTTAAATTAAAATTAATACAAAACGTAATAGTAGCCCGATTGTAATGAATGATATTTTAATTAAAAGCTCTGGTCATGAGTAAAAATTCTGCATCAAAATATGTGTACATTTCAACAAATAGTTTTTATGCCAAAAAAATCAGCAAAGGGGTTAGTCTTTGCAAATTTAAGAATTTTTTTTAAAATTAAAATTAATACAAAACGTTATAGTAGCCCGATTGTGATGAATGATACCTTAACTAAAAGCTCTGGTCATGAGTAAAAATTCTGCATCAAAATATGTGTACATTTCAACAAATAGTTTTTGTGCCAAAAAAGAGAAAGGGGTTAGCTTTTGTAAATTTAAGAATTTTTTTTAAATTAAAATTAATACAAAACGTAATAGTAGCCCGATTGTGATTAATGATACCTTAATTAAAAGCTCTGGTCATGAGTAAAAATTCTGCATCAAAATATGTGTACATTTCAACAAATAGTTTTTATGCCAAAAAAATCAGCAAAGGGGTTAGCCTTTGCAAATTTAAGAATTTTTTTTACATTAAAATTAATACAAAACGTAATAGTAGCCCGATTGTGATGAATGATACCTTAATTAAAAGCTCTGGTCATGAGTAAAAATACTGCATCAAAATATGTTTACATTTCAACAAATAATTTCTATGCCAAAAAACCAGCAAAGGGGTTAGCCTTTGTAAATTTAAGAATTTTTTTTTAAATTAAAATTAATACAAAATATATCTGAACTATTGTGGTGATATTAGTGGATGGTTTATACGAGTTGTGTTATCGGCGGGTATCTGCGTAGTGCACGAAGGCTTCCAAGGATGATGAGAGTCTAGAACAACAGGTGAGACATGACATAATGATGGATCTGATGCGAATCCAACGACTTTGATTCGTCAATTTGTTGGTCACGTATTTCTTGCTCCAACAGTCTCGTATTTGGAGTTGTAATATTGATATTGAGATGGTGAATAGTTGATAGTTGTGCACTATGGAGGATGATATATTAAATGAAGGTATGAAAGCGCCATCTATTTTGGTGATCCTATTGTTGCCAGCATACAGATGTAAATTATTACTCCTGAGTGTACATCCTTGCTAAAGTTCTTTGATTCCGTAATGTTCCAGCGCTATTTTTGAAGTTGACTCGATTACCATTGGTTGTTCGGCTCCGAATATTCATTGATTTGCTGCATGAACTTTGATGAAGAAATTGTGCGGTATGAACACTTCCAATGCACAGGATTCATGTGGAGTTGGTGCATCCAAGAACATAGATATTTCGCATTGATTGTGCTTAATTTGGCGAGTAAATACTGAAAAATTTCGCAAAGAAAAAGTCCCGAAATTACATTGTGGCAACATGTTTTACCCTCAGATGAAATGGGTGCGAAGCGTTCTCGTTATAGGTCAACCAGTAGATATTTTGTTGATGGGCAGTATTCGCAGCTGAGTTTTATTGATGATGACTGGAACTAGAATGACCTCATATAAGTTGTAAGTTTATGCCTGAACTAATGGCAATTCGATAGCAATGATGATGTTTGACTGTGTTACGCGGGTTCTAGCCGTCATTAATTGGTATAGATGACGTAACTCCAAGAGTCCGTGACCGGGAAGAATAGTTGATTTTGGCACATGTTTCAATATTTTTTGTCAGTTCTTTCTTCAGTTGTACGGGAGGTAACAGTGAGTGATGAGTGATGTGATTTTTAGCCCCAGTTAGTACTTGTAGTATACCTCGTTGGGTGTCTTCGACGTGTTTCATGGCTAGTCCTAATTGCAATGAGAGCAATATGGTTGCTAATGCCTTGTCTTGAAACGTCCGGTACTCATTCAGTGTTGCTAAATCGTGTTCCAAGGGTTGGTGTGCATTCTGCTGTGTTTGAATAATTTCACCGTATTATCGATTATGGAGGTTTGATTTTTTAACAATTTTAAGGTGTAATCTTCGTTGCGTTGAATTTGTTCTAATTGAACCCGAACATGTCCCCGGCTATTTTGCCAACAGTGTCGCCCAATCCTCGTTTTCTTCTATGCCGGTTTAAGTCATTGCGTGTCAAGAATTCGTTATATTATTTTATGTTATTGAATTGCCACTGTAGTTGGTGTATTAGGAGATCGCATTGGATGGTGATTACATGGCTACATGATGTTTCAGAGTAAGACCCTTTTCTATGTTGTGCATTTCTTGCCAATAATTGGTCAGATTATAGCGAATGACCAGAGTCCATTTGGTCGCCAATAATTCAACCTTCACGATGTAATCAAAGTATATTCCTGAGTTGGCCCTTTCTCTGATTATCACCGATGAGTGAGGTTGTGTGTTATACGATTCCTTTCTGGTTGGGAAATTTGGGCCGCTGCTGTAAACGATGTAAGTTATCCGTCGTCCACTTTTTCCAAAACTGCGATCGCATGTTTTGCACCGCCCTCTATCGAGATGAGCCATTTTTTGGGACATCTGAGTGTTCTTACAAAAAGATAAAACTTTTCGTCTTGTAAAAATTAAAATCATCTTTTTCATAAGTTTTTGGGTTTGGATCCCAGGTTTCATCTTTTTATTTTTACAAGAAGACATTTTTTCTCGGTTTGGCTTGCATAATTTTTCAATCTAGTGTCTCGGTTTTTTTCAAGATGAAACATTTTTTGAATGTTAATTGGTTATAACCTATATAATCGTGGATTAATTCCTCAAAAATATGTTTCTGCATATATCAATATAAAAAATATATATGGTTTAGTGACAATTTTTCGTGAGCAACTTTACCTAAAACTTCGTCAACTTTGAGTTGGTCTTACGGATAAAATAAAGATAATTTTAAAATAATCCCCTTAAAACTGCCTTAAGCTTTGTCGATAAAAAAAAGTCAATTGATAAATATTTGTAGCCACAAATTGATTTGACGATACCCATATTTTGGTAAAATGAGTACCAAAAGTATTTTTTCTTTATAGGACTTAAATCATGAAATAATGACTTAAATCATGAAATCAGTAGGCAGCATCCAGCCAATTATAGATGATATAATGTAGCTAAAGAATTATAAAGAATAAGAAACAAAAAGTTAAAGTACCTGCTGAAAGGAAACCAGATTCTTTAACATTCGGCTTATGACAAACACAAGAAACTCTAAATAGTTTTAGACCGAAACGGACTTTAGTGAAAACGCAATTTTGAGGAATTGTCAAAATTTCAAGCGTTGCCGTTGTAAAACTACACCGTAGCCATGATTTAAAAACAAGCGATTCTACTTTTTTAATACGGTCCATTATTTTTTGAAAGCATTTTATATGTTAGGGTAAACCATTTCGTTTTCCTTCTCCAGCATTAATGTGTAACTACTATAGTAACATCAATTCCATTTTTCTATACCTATAATTGCATGAAAACACATCAAATAAATCCAAAATGTATCCAAACACAATCACAATACCATAACATTACACGAGTGATTACACGAGTGTCATTATCAAACATACAAAAGTATAATTATGTTACGTCAATTGCATTAAATCCATTATAGCCATAAGAACATACACAAAAAAAAAAATACGTAGTCATTAGAAAAAACGACCTAACGACACACAACGACAATATTATATATATATAGGGGTTCGGGGTGATGGAAAATTATTGTCATGCAAAAATATAATCATGTTAATTGAAAATACAAAATGGTTATGAAAAGATAAAATGAAGAATCAATTAATTTAATTGGTTTTCATGATAACGCAAAATAAAAAAATAAAAAAATTAATTTTCTGTCACGATACATGTTTTCCACATCATGACTGTGAGTGAACCAAATGAAACACAAAAAAAAATGGAAAATCCGTTACCGTTATTAATAACATTAATTGATTTTTATAATAAACATACACGTACAATTTATTACACACATAGAAAAAACCAAACCTTAAATTTTCGGTCTGTCCATCACTTTTCTAAATATATAATATACCCGTCATCAAAGCGACACCCCCACCTTGTAGCAACACCCTCACCTATTTTCTTTTATACGATTCTATTTAAAATAAAATAAAAATTCAATTTTATTCAAATTAAAACCTAATTTAGGTTTCTAAATTTATTTCGCCATTCTCTCGCAAGGAAATAATTAAAATAGGAAAATAGGATATAATTTTTTTATATATATATTTTCGGTATATAAGGATTTGATCGACTTGGAAAACTTTAAATAATTTTCGTTGAATTTCATTTTGGTCGCAAAGCATTTCAATATGCTGCGAGTTGAATAATAATCAATTTTGGAAAAAAAATTATTTATAGAATCCACTGCGGGGACATTATAACCCGATTATAATTATTTAATTACGGTTTGCCCGTGTAACTAATGGGGTACGAATAAACGATGTAATTTGCTAAGCCGAGTAAAAAAAAAATTGTTAAAGCAATACTATAGTAATTGGGGTAATCCAATGTCTCTTAAACTGCATATAAACCAGCATTGTAACCTCAAAATGCAATCACAGTAAATTTTATTTAAAAAAAAAAAAAACAACAGCATTACACAGGCCAAAGTTGACTCTTTACTAAGATATTTTGCAATATCTTTCAAACGACATTTTACAATTGGTGATCGTTGTAGGTGGTCAGAACTTTTTTTTAGAATTTTGGATTCATTTTTACTAGTTTTATCTGTTGATGTAAGGTACCCCCCCGTATAGGTTATAATATTTAAAGAAATGGAAAAGATATATTTTATGTTGAAAATAATGCAAAAAAAAACCGAGCAATTGGCGCAGTGGTTAAAGCTGCGGTGTTTGGGAATCCCAACGGACGAGGGTTGCAAAAGGTATTTTTCATCACCTGATTACGATCGGTTATGACGATGAACTCAACTATGACCCCCTGTTGGAGTGCAGAGTCTATGGGTGAACAGGCTGGCATGGAGCGATACATTGCGCAGATGGATATTCAAAAATCGCGAACCTGTATTCGTGCGACCTCGATTTGGCCCTCGTTAGCGTAAAGTAAGGACGTTGAAATAACCGCGAAAGAGTTAGGTGAGCTTCTGCTCCAGAAAAAGATTATAAAGATTAAAACATAAAAACAAAATAAAAAATATAAAAAAAAGAAAAAAACATATAAATAGAACCAATTTAACTATCTGATACAATCTGGCATCGTAAGTGTGTAAACCGTCAAACGTTAAACCAAAATATTCTTCGGCAAAGGTGTGGGCACAGAAAAAATTAATATAGACAGAAGTAAACCCACGAAGAAGATTTTTTCTGTGTTTTAAATTGGTGATTTTACAAAAACAACAATCAAACAAAAATTAAATGAGAATTTAAAAATGTTTACGCTCTTCCACAGTTGCTTATTACATTTTCTTAACATTGTGTGTGTGTGTGAGTGATCTTATACCTTGATAGATATCACAAACGATCATGAAATGAATTTAACAATTTATTTTCTTTATCATTTTTTGCTTTTTATCAAAACTAGCAACAAATTGTGCTCACAAAATTTATAACACAAATAATCCAGTTGGCGCAAAAAAAACACACATATAACGAGAATTTTTACAGGATTTAGGGTTGCAATTGTCTCTGCCCCACATTTCAGCTCAAACAAAAATCTTGAGTGTTCCAAAATGTAAGATTTCATCGGTAGGGTGGCAAATTTGTAGGTACTGATCATCAATTAAGCACTCTAAAGCTATAAATTGGTTTTCTATCAAGTCAAAGATCACAGGAATAGACGTATTTGCCATAAAACGGTTAATTCAATTGATTTGTAATGTTTAAAAAAAATTTTTAAATCTAAGTTACATTAACTTTAAAGTTTTGTGTCAAATAAAGTGTATATAAATTAGATTTTCTGCGATTATATGACGTATTGGTCATAAAACAAATTAATAAATTTGTATTTTTAGGCGAAAACTAGTCCAATTTTCTACCGCTTACGGCTTGCACTTATTATATTATTATATTATTATGTTATTATATTATGAATTAACTAATTTATAATTTCAGATGAAAAATAACTCAATTTATTACAGTCTAGGGCTAACAGCAATAGGTTCATTAATAAATATTAATTTCAGGAAACCTTTGCAGATTACAGATGAATCGTGGCACACTGGAGTGGCTGATAAGAGATAGCGAAATTCAGAGCAATTCAGTAAAGTTATGATTGTCTGATTCTAACACTATTTTGAATATTGGCTACCGGTAAATCGGGCCGATTCTGTCATTACCGACATCCCTTTCCTTTCCCTACCCAGAAAAATTGACTAACTATTGGCCGCCAAGGTGTCTGTAACCGGGTCGATCTTCCAAGTATATATGTAAAAACTGGTGTACGGTGGGCCTGATGCTTTTCGGGATATTCTACTTAATGCTTGGTACATTCTAAATCAATCAATCAATCAATCAATTTGCAGGTTCTTGAGCGGAGATTTTTTATTAATTAACACTTGAAATATAGCGGCATAATTATGTTCAAAAACATGGCGGGTCTTCTGCTGGCATATATGTTTTCATTTTCTGCCAATCCTCCTTTTGCTTGGTGACTTATTTACTATCAAATCATTATTCGCTCATCAATATTTGTCGCTGTATATCTGCTAACTTCTTACTGGGAATGTTATGTAAAGTACTATCGATGATGGTTGCTACGCACACACATAATATTTTTCCCACACTGGTTGTTTGGGACGGAAGCCTAGCTGGTAAATGAATTTTTTGCTATATTCTCTTTGAACATATGGTCTTAGTTGACAATGATGTTTAGGCCTTCATCGCCAGATTGCAATAAACTGGTGACAGTTTCTTCAGATTGAAGTTTGGTCTGCAAACGCAGTAATACTTTTTTTAAAGAAGTTGATTAGCCTTGTGCCCTTTCATTAATAAAAATTTAGCATGATTAATAAAAGGTAATATCCAACAAATGTATACATTTTAAACAATACACGTCACTTCGAACAATTCAAAATCCCTGATTTCTGCAGCAAATTGGTGGTTCTTATAGATTCGAAAAATGTCAATGTTCAATTAGTCTCGATGCATCCATGACGACGCCATACGTCCAACCAATTTAGTTACATCTTCTCGCCCTACTCGTTTTGCTCTGTCTCTCTCCTCCCTTTATTTGCCCGATTCTTTGTAAACAAGTTCTTTCGAAAGAATCCTCTGGAAAGTTAATCTGGAACTTAATGTTCAAATCATGTTCAAAATCGCAAATAAACGTAACTTATAAGACGTACATATGGTTTCGACGCATTTCAAACTCGGCCTTTCAATCTCGCTGCAATGAGCCATGAGTCTACCACTCAGACCAACGTACGTATTTTATTTATGCTGGTGCTAGTTCAGTTATATTCATCATCAAATATTGCAGATTTGCAAATATTTCCCGACTATAAAGAAAAAATGAGTGAGTAATTTACCTTTAGCTATAATCGAGAATAAGCTTTTGCTTCTTTGTTGGTACATCCGAAAATGTCTGTAAGGTCAATATATGGTAAAATTTTAATTTGGAATAATTGCCATTTGAGGTTTTGGGTTTTTGTCTGTGATCAAAGAGTCACCCGTTTTTATCAAAAAATATTTAAACAAGATATGATATCTTGCATGATATCTTGATAACACCTTGAAACTTTTATTTACTTGTCGTACGGGATGAATGAGCATAGTTGGGTTTGTGCAGGTACAACACCCGATCCTTAAAAAATATTTAAAATAAATCAACAAACTAAAATGGGTACCACCATTAAAATGGATGTTCTATGACGTTGCTATGAAAATTAAGTGCAGTTGATGGAACTTTATACCAGTCTTGAATGAGTATCGTTTGGAACACACATTTCTATTGGACCGATGTGTCATATGGTTGAAAGTGGTCTGCTAATGGAGATGGCTTCGTGGAGATTTTAAAAAATTGGATTCCTTCTAGATCCACAGGTAAGCAAATGTTGTTTCCTTTTGAAAGCAGTCGATAGCCGTATATGGAGGCTACATTTACGTATACAACTTGCCAATTGGTCAATCATTTGTTTACTCACGCACCAACTGATGTTAGCAAACTCAAAGATTAAGATTTGGTCTGATCCACCGAAGCACAATGTCGGAATGGCGATAAAACTAATAAACACCCAGTTATCGACGGACGTTTTATAAGATCCGATTGTGAAGGAAAATAATAAACTTCGAAGGAACGTAATCTAGTAAAAAATTAATCACAAAATACAATAAATAATACTTGATGTACGTAAGAGTTAAATGTTTGAATAGGTTCCGAATGGTTTGTTAGCTTAAGCGCCAAATTTTATTTGAAACATACAATTATGTAATATAAAATTTACACAGATGTAAACTTAAATGCGTACTAAAAGCACTCAAATATTTAAATAAAAACTATATTGGCAAGCTTAAAGGGCGTAAATATTTTGTTTGCCAAATATAAATCTGTAACCGACAAAGTTAGCAAATAAACAGCTCTTGTATATAAACCCCGTGAAATGTATGAAAAATCATTCAGTTTGTATCAGGCTTTAAGTTTGTCAGTACCAAATAAATTTTAAACATGAAATTCACAATTTTGTTCGTTGTCCTTCTCGGAGTTACCGCAGTAAGTTAAAAAAAATAAATAAAAATTATGGATCGTCTACCATATCGCATAAAATTATAATTTTATTACAGAGTGTAAATTGTGCTCCAGAACCATCGTTTTTTTTGGGATTGTTGGGTGATGCTTTTAAAACAGTTGGAGTCGCTACCACTGCTCTTGGAACTGGTGTCCAAACCATTGGTCAATTAGCTGGAAATACCGCGAGCACCGTTATCAATACAGCCACATCCGCCATGGGTACAGTAGCAAATACGGCTGCTGCTGCTTTAGCTACTGGAACTGGGGTTCTTCAAAAGGGTGCAACAACCGCACAAAACGCAGCTACGAATGCTTTAGCTGCCGGTACTACTGCTGCACAAACCGCCGCAACTACTGCTCAAAACGCAGCTCAAAACGCTGCAACCAGTGCTAAAAACGCAGCTTCAGATGCTTTAGCTGCCGGAACTGGTGCTGCACAAACCGCTGCAGGAACCGCTCAAACCGCTGCAACAAATGTTAAAAACGCAGCTACAAATGCTTTAGCTGCCGGTACTACTGCTGCACAAACCGCCGCAAATACCGCTCAAAACGCAGCTCAAACCGCTGCAACAAGTGCTAAAAACGCAGGTTCAGATGCTTTAGCTGCCGGAACTGGTGCTGCACAAACCGCTGCAGGAACCGCTCAAAAAGCAGCTGCAAGCTTAGGAGGTGCTGCCGGTTTAGGTGCTGGTGCTTCAGTCGGCCTTTAAATTATAAATTCAATTTGGCAACGCTATTATCTATACCTTGTACAATTTTAAATAAAAACTAATTCGTTTAAAATATATTGAGTTTAATTATCATTTTTTTGATAATCAGCCACTCCATTGTGCCACCATTCTACTGTTATCTGCAACAAAAAATTCTCTGAAAACAAAATTTATTAATGGGCTAATTTCACCAAGCCGTAGACTGTAATAAATTAGATTAGTTTTTGCCTGAAATTTACAACTAATTAATTAATTACATCATTAAAAATGTAAAATTATATAAATTCTAAATTAAATCAGATTTAAAAAAATTACATTACAAATCAATTTAATTAATCGTTTTATGACATATACCTTTTTTTGGCAGATATTATGAAGTGGCCTTAAATTCGAACGAACTGGCCCAAATCACGAAGCACATAGAAAAATTTATCAGTTTTGACATATTTTTCGTCTGAAATGTTTTGGTTGTGGATAGGATTTTGTTTAACCTGAATTTTGGGAATTTATGAGTTTTGGTTTAGGGTCAAAATTTCACAATTTTGATATGCTTTTAAAATGTATTTTTTGGATTTGGATACGTTAAGTTTATGACATATTTATAAGCAACGTTTTCAGGATACGATCACTCTTCTGCGCATGACATAAAAAAAACGCAGTTATGATTGATTTAATCGGATCATATTACCTCATGTCACACTTACATAAGCCGAATATCGGTTGCGTTTATGGCCCGTATATAAATCTATGTCAGATATTTTCGGTATATTAACCGTTCAAAATAAATTACTTACTCAAATTAATAAAACGTGTACGCAAAACAAGTTCTAATAATATTTGCACAGTTTGAAGCCAAATTTTATTACGATTTCGATTAATATTAACGATGTAACACGTTTTATACCATTCCATTCGAAGACAAACAAAACTTTTATTTTATAAGATGTAACGTGAAGGTGTTTTGATATCCACCTTTAATTTTACTTCGATGGTTTCTTTTACAAAAATAATAATCTAAATAATAGACACTAAATTGAGCATTTTCCACCACCTCTTGTCGCATATCTGTTTCCTGTATTTTCATTATAATACACCACCTTGTACAGTATCCTTTTGACATTTACTTGATCTTGTCCTTTTTCATGTTTATATATATATATATATATATATATATATATATATATATATATATATATATATATATATATATATATATATATATATATATATATATATATATATATATATATATATATATATATATATATATATATATATATATATATATATATATATATATATATATATATATATATATATATATATATATATATATATATATATATATATATATATATATATATATATATATATATATATATATATATATATATATATATATATATATATATATATATATATATATATATATATATATATATATATATATATATATATATATATATATATATATATATATATATATATATATATATATATATATATGTATATATATATATATATATATACTCGATGTTGTTTCTATATCTTATAAAAATGTCAATTATTAATTTTAATTAAGCAAAATCTATAGTTGATAAAAATTTAACTTACACTAACTTAATTTAATTAAAAATTAAGTAAAATGTTAGATGCAGATTTCCCCAAATCGAGTTTGCATGACAATCGGGAATTTGTCTAGTGCACCATTTGAAATGAAACAAATAATTTAAGTAACATTTACATACTCCCTTAGAGAGCCTTTTTGCAGATTACAGTTGAAGGGAGGCACATAGGTGTTGCTGATAAAGAATGACCGGAAGCAGAGCGGTTCGTTGAGGTTGCGATTGTCTTGCGCTGCCAGTGGTTTGAGTGTTGGCTGGCGGTAAACCGGACCAATTATATAATTACTGACATACCTTGGCTTCCCTACTCCACAAATTCCAGTAGAGTCGAATTGTGTCGTGGACATCATGAGATGGCTGAAACCGGGTCGTTTCTATCATGATAGGAACTATATTTATAGGAATATAGGTTAAAGAAAGTCCCTCCTATGCTACCGTTTGTTTCATGTAGGAGTGGTGTGGGAGTGGGACCGGCGTTGCCGGCACACTTGGCTAGAGCTTGGTCTAACAGTCTTATCAACAAACCATTCAATCAATGTGTGCTTCATCAGTTGTTAAGATTTTATCAAAATAGTTGTTACGCTGGTAGGGGTTTCATGAATGATGTTCTCCATTTTTCTTTCAAACTTCAATTTTCATTACGTCATTATATGACGTATTTGTAGTAAAACCATAGACAACTTTAGATGACGATTTTGTGTGGGCAGGAGATTCCCATAGAAGGGCTAGGGTGTTTTGTGAAAGTTATTGATGTGCTTCTTAGCAACAGGGTGCATAGTATTTTTCATAAAAAATCTAAATATATTTTCACATTTTTCGTTTGTCAGACGGTAACATTTTTTTTGTGGTGTCCTCCCTCCGAACACCTGTGTATGATCCTAAATTGGAATATACGAGGTGGTTTTTACCGATCGACATTTTTGGGTGTTTTTTGAATGGAATGTCGTAGGGGCCGGGCAGCACATGTCGTCGGCGAAGGGAATGGTGTGTGGGTGGGGTCGGGGTGCGTTTTGGGAAGCGGAGGGGAAGTGGCCGGGTGTTTTGAGATCTTGGATGGGTGCTAGGTTTTTTATTGTATATGTATGTAAGTATATATGCTTTTGCACACTATTCTATCTACCGACGTTATTTATTTATTTATATTTTGTTTTAACGAGATTTATTAAAAAGAAATTTAAAACATCGATCTATTTGAATGTGCATGCTTTTTATAAATTGCATTTTTCGTATATATTAAACTACAGTTGGGCGTGTAAATTACACAATGTAATTTACTGGGTTTTTTACATGTAAAATGTAAATGATTATTTTATACATACTGTAAAATATAAATCAACTTTTTCATTACAATTATCGCCATCTGTTACCAAATCTCTTAATTAATGAAAAATTGACTATATACTACAGTGTAGTGTATTTGTGTTAATATATTTATTGTGATATAAATATATAGTGATATAAATATATAGTAGTGTGATATAGTATATTTATTGTGATATTTGTACATATGTATAAATGTAAAATAAAGTGCATCTTTCCTATGATAAGAAATATTTTGACAATGAAATCTTGACACCTGCTATCAATAAATGTAATTTGATGAACGCTTCGTTTTTCGTGAGAGGAGTTAGCATATGGAATTCCTTGAATGGTAGGTAACTGCTGGGTTTCAAAAAAAAATATTTTTCCCAAATTTAATTATTAATGTATTAATCAATTTATCTAGTATTAATTCTATGGTAAGGTTAGTATAATGGTATTGTTGCAAACTTAGGTTATGAAAAATTATTAATTGTTATTAGAGTAAGAAAAATTAAATTGAATTAATAAAATTCACTACAGTTCCACGCTTAAATTCGATAATCATATTCGCTACCTCTTTACTACACTGGAAATCAAAGGCATAATGCATAGGCATTTTAACGAATGGATAGAATAGGGCTAGTAATTTCAGGCATACATTTATTTGATGAGGGTGAGACGGGTAGTGATAATTTGGTTGATTTTGTCCTGTTTGAAATTAATAAAGAATTAAATTTAAAAGCCAGTCAAACGAGTATAGATTCACTTCATTCATTTCACTGCAGAGAATTATTTTATTTATGATTAAACGTCAAATTGCAATTAGTTTTCCGCTACATATCGAAAGAAATATGCACTCTTGAAAATATTTTATTTTAGTTTATTCAAATGTAGCTAGATGGCACTATGTCACTAGTTGTTTATTTTGTCGAATATAAGAACTAGTTTAAGACGTAAACAGATGGCATTGTAGAAGAATAGGTGATTTTTATAGTCTCAATGTAGATAACTAAAAGTTGAAAATAATTATGATTAACCATTTAAATAAAATGTTTAATTGGATTTTCTAATGCAAGTTATTCTTATAAACAAATGTTTGTATCATTTATTCAATATTTTAAATTATTTCTGGACGGATTCTCGTTTTTTAAATATAATTTACATATTTTTGTAAAATACACATTTTTTTTTTGTAATTTACGTTATTTACATGTAAAATGGAGAAAACGTTTTTTACATGTAAAACGCCCAACCCTGTATTAAACGAGTGTGTATGCATTTTTGCAAACAAAAAAAAATTATTTTCTTCAATCAATACCAGAATACTAACATAATCATAGTACATATATACTTACGTGCATATACGGTAAGGGGCTTCGTACCTGTCTAAGATCGTAAAATGTTTGTTACTCCTAATTGTGGGGGTGATGTGTCGTCCGGTTGCTTTTTTTCTGCTTCCCAAAATGCATTTCTATTTCATTTACGCGCTATTCTTTTCACCGATGATGTGTGCTGTTTGGTTTTTGCGATGTTCTTTCTGAAGAAATATTTAGATGGGTCGATCGGTAGGGGGAGAGGGGCCTTCTATGTTATGGTTTGGGATCATGTACAGGTGTTTGGTGGGAGGACAACGTAAGGGGTGTGCTATTGTTTGACAAATGGAGTATGGGAGAGAAGTGTTTGGATAATTTGTGAGTTTGGCACCGCCTTATTACCGTCGATTTATATTATTTTTTGCTTTTTTTCTACAAATAGGTTTCTTTTTGTGCAATTCATGTAGGTGGGAAAGAGGCAAAAAGATGGTGGCGGGGTGCTGTGTACGTTGTTGTTAAGGGGTGCATCAGTGGTTTTCATAGTGTATTTTGTTTTTTTTGTGGGAATTTTTTGCCCGTCGTCATCTATAGTTGTTTATGGTAAAAGGTCAATTTAATTCATTATAATGTTTAATCAATTTTTGTTAAAAATCTAGTTTGTATAAATTTTAATGTTTTGTGTCAAATAAAGTGTATATAAATTAGGTTTTCGGCGATTATATGACGTATTTGTCGTAGAGCGGTAAATTCAATTAATTTGTAATATTTAATCAAATTGCATAACATCTAATTTATATAATTTTATAATTTTTATAATTTCATATTTTTATAAATGTATTTATTAATTAATTGTAAATTTTAGGCATAAACTAATAGTTCAATTTATTACAGCATATGGCTCGTAGAAATTATATTATTGTATAATTATTTTATTATATTAATAATTAATTAATTTGTAATTTCAGATTAAAAATTAATTCTATTTCTTACAGCCTATGGCTAAGAGCAGTTAGTTCATTAATAGATTTGGTTTTAAGGAAACCTCTGCAGATTAAAGATGAATGGTGGCACACTGGAGTAGCTGGCAAGAGATTCTAGACTGCAGAGCAGTTTAGTTAAATTGTGATTGTCTTATGCTAACAGTAGCTCGAATATTTGCTACCGGGAAACCGGACCAATTCTGTCATTACTGATATACCTTTCCTTTCCCTACCCCAACAAAAATTTACTAACTATTGGCCCCCATGGTGTCTGTAACCAGGTCGATCTCAATAATTTAACTAATATTCTGCCTCATCCTTCCAAGTTAATGTAAAACGGGTGTACGGTGGGCCCGGCCAAATATCCGGGAGATCCTGGTTAGTCCTAGGTCGTACATTCTAAATCAATCAATAAATCAATATATATATATATATATATATATATATATATATATATATATATATATATATATATATATATATATATATATATATTTCTAAAAATTATATTATGTTATGAATAGTTTATTATATTACAAATTAAATAATTTATTATTTCAAATGAAAACTAATTCAATTTATTACATCCTACGGCTTGCAGAAATTATTTCATTAATATATTTTGTTTTTAGGAAACGTTTGCTGATACACCTGATGGAAGAACACTGGAGTTGATGATAAGAAACGGCAGAATGCAGAGCAGCTCGTTAAAATTGTGCTGACATAAGTTGAGTAATGGCTACCGGAAAACTGGATCAAATCTGTCATTACTAACATGCCTTTTCTTTCCTTACACCACAGAAAAAACACTAACTGAGTCTGTCAAAATTAACAAATCCACTTCTTCGGTTTTGTTATATGTAACACGGGTGTACGGTGGTGCCCGGCATTCCGGGAGTTCCTGGTTAGTTCTTGGCCGTACACTCTAATCAATCAATCAATCAATCAAATCCGAAAATATAAATTAATTAATTCTTAATATTTTACAATAATATAATTATTACAATCCAATAGGCTGTAATCAATTGGATTAGTTTTTGCCTTAAAATTACTGTTTGACACAAAACTTTGGAATTAATACAAATTAGATTTAAAAAAGAAAAGATTTAACATTACAATTCACACAACACTCTGAAATGTTTATAAATTACAGAAAAAAAACTATTTAACACTAAAACCAAACGAAATAATCATTAAACCGATAAAATACGTCATTATAATTTTATGAAAATCTACTATATCTTATATACTTTATTCTTGGTCATCGATGATAGTTCCACTGTAATGACAAATATAAGCGGCAGAAATGTATTTTTGTTCACATTCTATTACCATATAAGTTTGTCTGTTTAGCAGTTGAACAAATATTTAACAATTATTCTGGTATCACCGTGCATACCAGCTGGTAAAATAAAAAATATTACATTTAAGATTTAAGCATTTTATTTAAATTTAGTTTTGAATTATAAAGTGTGTCAATATTTTATATTAAATTTATAGATTCACATATGTATACTCAAATAGTCAATCATGTTTTCACGTGTTGACAACAATTCAATGCTTAATGTAAACAAATACAAAAGTGATGAACACCAAAATACGGGTTTGAAAGCTCGGAAAAATTAAAACCAAAACATTTAATCTCACTTACAAACTGTTAAATATTTTTCATCGCAATTTTCATTTTTGACGTATCCTGAAAAATACAAATATCACTACCATTAATCTCTACAGAAACAAGATAGCATAATACACATTCACACACATATCGTTATAAATAACAGATGATAGGAGACTAACAAAAATGAAAAGTTCAACAGTTTAAACTTTTCCACTTTTTTGATTGAAATTAATTTTTCATATATCGTTTTGGATGTAGAAACGGAAAATAGTTTCCAAAAGATTTATCTTAATTTTCCCTCTATCTACTATATGTATATAATATGTTCACACACACTCGTATATTACATGACCATATGAAATCTTAACGACGTTCGAACGACCGAACAAAGAACACAAAACAACATTATTATAAATAAATAAGGCGAATATAAATAACAGAATTTATATATATATATATATATATATATATATATATATATAAACATGAAAAAGGACAAGATCAAGTAAATGTCAAAAGGATACTGTACAAGGTGGTGTATTATAATGAAAATACAGGAAACAGATATGCGACAAGAGGTGGTGAAAAATGCTCAATTTAGTGTCTATTATATATTATTATTTTTGTAAAAGAAACCATCGAAGTAAAATTAAAGGTGGATACCAAAACACCTTCACGTTACATCTTATAAAATAAAAGTTTGGTTTGTCTTCGAATGGAATGGTATAAAACGTGTTACATCGTTAATATTAATCGAAATCGTAATAAAATTTGGCTTCAAACTGTGCAAATATTATTAGAACTTGTTTTGCGTACACGTTTTATTAATTTGAGTAAATAATTTATTTCGAACGGTTAATATACCGAAAATATCTGACATAGATTTATATACGGGCCATAAACGCAACCGATATTCGGCTTATGTAAGTGTGACATGAGGTAATATGATCCGATTAAATCAATCATAACTGCGATTTTTTATGTCATGCGCAGAAGAGTGGTCGTATCCTGAAAACGTTGCTTATAAATATGTCATAAACTTAACGTATCCAAATCCAAAAAATACATTTTAAAAGCATATCAAAATTGTGAAATTTTGACCCTAAACCAAAACTCATAAATTCCCAAAATTCAGGTTAAACAAAATCTTATCCACAACCAAAACATTTCAGACGAAAAATATGTCAAAACGGATAAATTTTCCATGTGCTTCATGATTTGGTCCAGTTCGTTCGAATTTAAGACCACTTCATAATATTTGCCAAAAGAAGGTTTATGCCATAAAACGATTAATTAAATTCTTTTGTAATGTTTAATCAATTTTTTTAAATTTAAGTTACATTAATTTTAAAGTTTTGTGTCAAATAAAGTGTTATTAAATTAGATTTTCCTCGATTACATGACGTATTTGTCATAAAACGGTTAATTAAATTAATTTGTAATGTAATTTTTTTAAATCTGATTTAATTTAGAATTTATATAATTTTATGTTTTTAATGATGTAATAAATTAATTAGTTGTAAATTTCAGGCAAAAACTAATCTAATTTATTACAGTCTACGGCTTGGTGAAATTAGCCCATTAATAAATTTTATTTTCAGGGAATTTTTGGTTGCAGATAACAGTAGAATAGTGGCACAATGGAGTGGCTGATTATCAAAAAAAATGATAATTAAACTCAATATTTTTTAAACGAATTAGTTTTTATTTAAAATTGTACAAGGTATAGATAATAGCGTTGTCAAATTGTATTTATAATTTAAAGACCGACTGAAGCACCAGCACCTAAACCGGCAGCACCTCCTAAGCTTGCAGCTGCTTTTTGAGCGGTTCCTGCAGCGGTTTGTGCAGCACCAGTTCCGGCAGCTAAAGCATCTGAACCTGCGTTTTTAGCACTTGTTGCAGCGGTTTGAGCTGCGTTTTGAGCGGTAGTTGCGGCGGTTTGTGCAGCAGTAGTACCGGCAGCTAAAGCATTTGTAGCTGCGTTTTTAACATTTGTTGCAGCGGTTTGAGCGGTTCCTGCAGCGGTTTGTGCAGCACCAGTTCCGGCAGCTAAAGCATCTGAAGCTGCGTTTTTAGCACTTGTTGCAGCGGTTTGAGCTGCGTTTTGAGCGGTTGTTACACCATTTTGAAGAACCCCAGTTCCAGTAGCTAAAGCAGCAGCAGCCGTATTTGCTACTGTACCCATGGCGGATGTGGCTGTATTGATAACGGTGCTCGCGGTATTTCCAGCTAATTGACCAATGGTTTGGACACCAGTTCCAAGAGCAGTGGTAGCGACTCCAACTGTTTTAAAAGCATCACCCAACAATCCCAAAAAAAACGATGGTTCTGGAGCACAATTTACACTCTGTAATAAAATTATAATTTTATGCGATATGGTAGACGATCCATAATTTTTATTTATTTTTTTTAACTTACTGCGGTAACTCCGAGAAGGACAACGAACAAAATTGTGAATTTCATGTTTAAAATTTATTTGGTACTGACAAACTTAAAGCCTGATACAAACTGAATGATTTTTCATACATTTCACGGGGTTTATATACAAGAGCTGTTTATTTGCTAACTTTGTCGGTTACAGATTTATATTTGGCAAACAAAATATTTACGCCCTTTAAGCTTGCCAATATAGTTTTTATTTAAATATTTGAGTGCTTTTAGTACGCATTTAAGTTTACATCTGTGTAAATTTTATATTACATAATTGTATGTTTCAAATAAAATTTGGCGCTTAAGCTAACAAACCATTCGGAACCTATTCAAACATTTAACTCTTACGTACATCAAGTATTATTTATTGTATTTTGTGATTAATTTTTTACTAGATTACGTTCCTTCGAAGTTTATTATTTTCCTTCACAATCGGATCTTATAAAACGTCCGTCGATAACTGGGTGTTTATTAGTTTTATCGCCATTCCGACATTGTGCTTCGGTGGATCAGACCAAATCTTAATCTTTGAGTTTGCTAACATCAGTTGGTGCGTGAGTAAACAAATGATTGACCAATTGGCAAGTTGTATACGTAAATGTAGCCTCCATATACGGCTATCGACTGCTTTCAAAAGGAAACAACATTTGCTTACCTGTGGATCTAGAAGGAATCCAATTTTTTAAAATCTCCACGAAGCCATCTCCATTAGCAGACCACCTTCAACCATATGACACATCGGTCCAATAGAAATGTGTGTTCCAAACGATACTTATTCAAGACTGGTATAAAGTTCCATCAACTGCACTTATTTTTCATAGCAACTTCATAGAACATCCATTTTAATGGTTGTACCCATTTTAGTTTGTTGATTTATTTTAAATATTTTTTAAGGATCGGGTGTTGTACCTGCACAAACCCAACTATGCTCATTCGTCCCGTACGACAAGTAAACAAAAGTTTCAAGGTGATCTCAAGATATCACGCTCTTGTATAAATATTTTTTGATAAAAACGGGTGACTCTTTGACCACAGACAAAAACCCAAAACCTCAAAATTGCAATTATTCCAAATTAAAATATTACCATATTTTGACCTTACAGACATTTTCGGATGTACCATCAAAGAAGCAGAAGCTTATTCTCGATTACAGCTAAAGGTAAATTATTCAATCATTTTTTCTATATAGTCGGGAAATATTTGCAAATCTGCAATATATGATGATGAATATAACTGAATTAGCACCAGCATAAATAAAATACGTACGTTGGTCTGAGTGGTAGACTCGTGGCTCATTACAGCGAGATTGAAAGGCCGAGTTTGAAATGCGTCGAAACCATATGTACGTCTTATAAGTTACGTTTATTTGCAATTTTGAACATGATTTGAACATTAAGTTCCAGATGAATTTTCCAGATGATTCTTTCGAAAGAACTTGTTTACAAAGAATCGGGCAAATAAAGGGAGGAGAGAGACAGAGCAAAAAGAGTAATGCGAAAAGGTGTAACTAAATTGATTGGACATATGGCGTCGTCATGGATGCATCGAGACTAATTGAACATTGACATTTTTCGTATCTAAGAGCCACGAGTTTGTTGCAGAAATCAGGGATTTTGAATTGTTTGAAGTTACGTGTATTGTTTAAAATGAATACATTTGTTGGATATTACCTTTTATTAATCGTGCTAAATTTTTATTAATGAAAGGGCACAAGGCTAATCAACTTCTTTAAAAAAAGTATTACTGCGTTTGCAGACCAAACTTCAATCTGAAGGAACTGTCATCAGTTTATTGCACACTGACAGTGCAATCTAGCGACGAAGGCCAGTGTTGTTCCTCTACGCGTAAATTTTCGTTGTCTACACTTCTGTGTAGACAAATACGTAGACAGTCAAAATTGGTGTAGATAATGTCGACAATGTCGATAATCGTGTAGACAACGTCGACAATCATGTATACAATGGCGACAATGATGAAGTCAATGTATACCTAACACAACGTCTTTTAGGAGATGGATTCAACGTCTTTTAGGAGATGTATTTTGACATTAAAATTGTACAAGCGTCTTACGACATCTATTGTTTAAAGTTTTAAAGTGTGGATCATGATTATCAAAAAAAATATTTTTAATGTACAATGTCTGTCATCTCTTAGACGATATTACCACTAGCGTCAATGGACGCCAACAACCTAGTTTGCGCTTAATTTAACTTTTTTAAAAGTTTTGATTAACATCAAAATAAATCAAATTATTTTGCTGACAAAAACGCTGACGCGTCATAGTAATTTATTATGAATATTTAAAAGAAAATCTTGACGGCATATACAAACGAAATTTGACCTTCAACCCGACCACCACAAGTAGTATATTTAAGTACCTATAGGTTCTTAAATATATAAGCACCTATAAATAAATATATATATATATATATATATATATATATATATATATATATATATATATATATGTAAAAATATATATATATATATATATATATATATATATATATATATATATATATATATATATATATATATATATATATATATATATATGGAATGACCGAATAAAATATACAGAAAGCATTCTCAAAGCTGCTGAAGAGGCAGCAGCAATCCAAAATATGCGAGCACTACACCAGTGTGTAAGAAAGGTCACTGGTAAAATTGCAAACATACCACCTATAAGGGACGCTAATGGTCAACAACAGATAAAGCGCAGTTAAAGAGATAGAAGGAATATTTCGAAGAAGACGTCGTCGCCGAACCCGAAAATCTCTAGTCATCAATTGACATCAATAACGAAACTAGTAACACCCATCCACCAACGGAACGGGAAGTTAAAGGTGTTATTAGTAGAGTGAAGAGTAATAAGGTCTCTGGAATAGACAATATAACCGCCGAAATATTCAAAAGAGATTCATCTACAACTGCAAGCATATTAACACCAACAATCCAAGAAGTCTGGAATTCTGGGAGAATTCCACTGAAATGGAAAGAAGGCTTGATAAATACGATACCCAAGAAAGGTGACCTAAGAGAATGTAGGAACTGGCGAGGTATCTCCCTCCTCAACACAACAATAAAGGTACTCGCAATGATCATCCTTGACAGAATCTCACTTACGATCAATGCAAAATTAAGAAATGAACAAGCTGGATTTAGACCAGGAAGAAACCAAGACAATAAGACTCAACACAAATATAACCACACCGATGCACATCAACAATATACAAATTGAAGATGTAAATGAATTCGTATACTTTGGTTGCACAGTAACGAAAACAGGTGGAACAGAAGAAGACATACACAAACGTATAAATAAAGCCAGATATACATTCAACATGTTACACAAAGTCTGGAATACTTCTGTCCTGTCGCGCAAGACCAAGATATGAATGTTCAACTCATGTGTGAATTCGGTACTACTGTATGGGTGTGAGACATGGAAGCATACAGGAAAAATCATACAGAAGCTACAGGTATTCGTAAACAAATGCATTCGACGAATACTTAAGTGTTTCTGACCAAACACGATTAGTAACATCAATCTGCACATAACCACATGTCAGTCAGACATTGAGACCGAAATAAAGCGACGAAAATGGAGATGGATTGGCCACACACTGAGAAAGGCATCAAGTGATATAACGAGGATATCATTAGACTGGAACCCGCAAAGAAAAAGAAAAGTTGGAAGGCCAGCAATGACATGGAAGAGAACGATGCTAGCAGAGGCAAAACACCTGGGAAAATCATGGGCGGAAATTAAAGCAAAAGCCCCAAATAGAGTAAGATTTTCAACTCAAATTAATAATTTTTTCAAATCATCATAGTGTTGGTAAAAGAAATAGTTTGGTACATTTTGGAATTATTTTAGAAACTGTCAATAATTAGTGTATACTTGGTGGCAAACTTGTATATTTGGCGGGCCCCGTACATAATCGCGGCAATCAGAATCAAATCAATTTACTTTTCATCGGTCCACATTATCTACCTCCATTTTTCTGTATCGATATAGGTTATGCTGAACAACATAATGTTTCAAATTATTTATGTTCCAATAACCGTCGACGAACAGAGACTTTTTTTTTATTTTGTTAGAGGTAATAACACGATTTTTCCGGTTCAAATATTTTAAGCATCCTCAATTTTGGATGCGACCAAAGATTTTATTTGCATTCTCTGATGTGTTAGTTCACGAGATCTAGCAACGATTTTTATGATATCAGAAATTTATTTTCCCTCGTATTTTTGTCAATCATTAACTAACATCAAAAAATGCATCAAAGATTTTTAAATTTGGAAAGAAACACCTTTTTGTTTACAAAGGCAGATTAAACCTTGCACAAAATATTCCGAAAATAAAATATCCGTGATAAGAGAAATCGCGGCATAAAAAAATTGTTTATGGAACACCCTGTAAGGTCTATACACTACAATGATTTACAATATTTAAAGCTTTAAATTTTACTAATGTTGATTTTCATAGGCGAAAAAATTGAGCTAAATTTGATCTCGATTTGATCTATGACAGATTTGCAGTGTTTTTGAAGAAAAACAATTGATCTTTTTTTGATCAATTATATGAAATTAAGATTTTTCGCGAGATTTGTTAAACACCAACATAAAAAGAAATGTCAATTATGACAATTCTCGATTTATAGATGTCATTCGCAAATTTTGTCTTGTTGTGGTGGATTGTAATTTTATATTTTATGATAGATATATCATTTGTTCTATCGATTTTATTTTATAATAGACGACGTGCCATTTGTATTCTAAAAGTTTTTCATGTTGTTTATTAAAATTAAAATGACAAATGCCAAAAAAAAATTACATATATATATAAATATATATATATATATATATATATATATATATATATATATATATATATATATATATATATATATATATATATATATATATATATATATATATCGATACAAATTAGAAAACGTTTAATTATTTCTATAGTAATAATTCAAACCAAAACATTCATTAGAAGGGGAGCCTGTTGTATTTCTACTTAACACAATAAACTAAAACTACTAACGTCATAATTTAATATACCTAGCACTATATTATGAGTTAGGCTGGAAAATTTTAATATTTACAGGAAAACTTTTATTTATAATATTTAAAACTTAAACAATAAAATTATGTAATAATAATAATAATAATAATTTGGGAACAATATAACATCAACAATGGATATAATATTGTTGAGGCTAAAAATGGGTAATGTGTGAATATGATTAAAATATAAAATTTATTATTAGGATCTCTTTATTATAACAGAGATGTATTATATATAACTATCTGGAGATGGAGAAGAAGAATAAAGTTTTTAGTTAATTGTGAACAAAAAAAAATTAAAATTATTTAGAAAACATTTTATGGAAGGTTTATTGTGTTTATGAATATAATATCAACAAAAATTAAATTTTAATAAATAATTTCAAATATTTATATTCATTTAAAGAATAATTGATTTATTTTAAAATAAACAAAAAAAAATATTAAAATTAAAATTTATCTGAATTTTTATTTGTTTTTAGTTTAATTTGTCCTATTGTTTAGGGTTCTTTATCTATATGACTGTGTGTGTGTGTGTGCTATAAAGGAATATGTACATAAAACTGTTTGTTTAATTGAAATAAATGGGGCGATAATTTTTCATAAGAAAATATCTAAAAAAATTATTTAATTAAGAAATAGAATCTTGGAGCTCATTTTTGATCCCAAGCATATTTTGTGAATTTGAGTTTAGAAATATTAATGGGGCGGTTTTGTAACAGTCTTTTAGAGATTTTTAATGATCTGTACAATACACAAAAATTACTTTTGGTTTCGATACAGTAAAGTTTTCTCAGGAGTCATTACAAAATTACAAGGACAAAGACAAATTACAAGGAAGCGGTCTAAAAACTGATTCAAAGAAACGATAGAAGGGGCCATAAGTACCATTACATCGCATATTAAATCATTTTGAAAATCCGCTTTCAATTTGCTAGTCAACCGTAACAAATATTTGTTTGCTACTGACAGGCCAGTGGAATTTATGACTTATCTTTGTTTTGTTAAATAAAAACCTGAACTCTTATCGAAACGCAAATTTTATGGTCATAATAAAATATTGAAACTCTTAACTTAAATTCACTGCCAAAACTCTAAATTAATTTAAGTTACAGATTCAAAAAAATTATTTAACACTAAATTAAAAGGAAATAACCGTTAAACTGGCAAAATACGTCATTTTAATTACAACAAAATTTAATTGATGTACATTACCTGTAGAGCTTTAAGCTCGCTAATTGTCTTTAATTTCTGTGACTGATAAACCTAATATAATAATATAAATATATATATATATATATATATATATATATATATATATATATATATATATATATATATATATATATAATATATATATATATATATATATATATATATATATATATATATATATATATATAATATATATATATATATATATATATATATATATATATATATATATATATATATATATATATATATATTTCCTGTATAGCTCTTATCTTTTGAGTGCAATAAAATAAACTCTGATTTTCGTATGAATGGATACAATTTGCTAAATGTTTGACTATGTAAGTGTGTGTGATTAGAAATTAGAAATTTAAAGTTAATTTGAAATTAAAGTACAATCATCCATATATACGAGAATTGGAGATGATGTCTAACATTTTATCATTCGTTCTAATTGCATTTTATAAAGAGATGTTTTTTTAAAAGTATATACGAGTAAAATGTTCCAGCTTTATTTAATTTGAACTAAGATGATTTTTTTTGCTCGCATACAGCAGTCTCTTTCTTAATTCTTAATGTAAAAATCCATGAATTGAAATAATAATGCTCCTTTCTATGGATACATTACTCTTTACATACAAGGTGAGATATTTAAATTGAAACAAGCAAATATTAACCACGTAAATTACTTATGAATGGTTAATAGTTTGTCTTTTCAGTCTAAATATAGTAATATAATAATATAATAATATAATAATATAATAATATAATAATATAATAATATAATAATATAATAATATAATAATATAATAATATAATAATATAATAATATAATAATATAATAATATAATAATATAATAATATAATAATATAATAATATAATAATATAATAATATAATAATATAATAATATAATAATATAATAATATAATAATATAATAATATAATAATATAATAATATAATAATATAATAATATAATAATATAATAATATAATAATATAATAATATAATAATATAATAATATAATAATATAATAATATAATAATATAATAATATAATAATATAATAATATAATAATATAATAATATAATAATATAATAATATAATAATATAATAATATAATAATATAATAATATAATAATATAATAATATAATAATATAATAATATAATAATATAATAATATAATAATATAATAATATAATAATATAATAATATAATAATATAATAATATAATAATATAATAATATAATAATATAATAATATAATAATATAATAATATAATAATATAATAATATAATAATATAATAATATAATAATATAATAATATAATAATATAATAATATAATAATATAATAATATAATAATATAATAATATAATAATATAATAATATAATAATATAATAATATAATAATATAATAATATAATAATATAATAATATAATAATATAATAATATAATAATATAATAATATAATAATATAATAATATAATAATATAATAATATAATAATATAATAATATAATAATATAATAATATAATAATATAATAATATAATAATATAATAATATAATAATATAATAATATAATAATATAATAATATAATAATATAATAATATAATAATATAATAATATAATAATATAATAATATAATAATATAATAATATAATAATATAATAATATAATAATATAATAATATAATAATATAATAATATAATAATATAATAATATAATAATATAATAATATAATAATATAATAATATAATAATATAATAATATAATAATATAATAATATAATAATATAATAATATAATAATATAATAATATAATAATATAATAATATAATAATATAATAATATAATAATATAATAATATAATAATATAATAATATAATAATATAATAATATAATAATATAATAATATAATAATATAATAATATAATAATATAATAATATAATAATATAATAATATAATAATATAATAATATAATAATATAATAATATAATAATATAATAATATAATAATATAATAATATAATAATATAATAATATAATAATATAATAATATAATAATATAATAATATAATAATATAATAATATAATAATATAATAATATAATAATATAATAATATAATAATATAATAATATAATAATATAATAATATAATAATATAATAATATAATAATATAATAATATAATAATATAATAATATAATAATATAATAATATAATAATATAATAATATAATAATATAATAATATAATAATATAATAATATAATAATATAATAATATAATAATATAATAATATAATAATATAATAATATAATAATATAATAATATAATAATATAATAATATAATAATATAATAATATAATAATATAATAATATAATAATATAATAATATAATAATATAATAATATAATAATATAATAATATAATAATATAATAATATAATAATATAATAATATAATAATATAATAATATAATAATATAATAATATAATAATATAATAATATAATAATATAATAATATAATAATATAATAATATAATAATATAATAATATAATAATATAATAATATAATAATATAATAATATAATAATATAATAATATAATAATATAATAATATAATAATATAATAATATAATAATATAATAATATAATAATATAATAATATAATAATATAATAATATAATAATATAATAATATAATAATATAATAATATAATAATATAATAATATAATAATATAATAATATAATAATATAATAATATAATAATATAATAATATAATAATATAATAATATAATAATATAATAATATAATAATATAATAATATAATAATATAATAATATAATAATATAATAATATAATAATATAATAATATAATAATATAATAATATAATAATATAATAATATAATAATATAATAATATAATAATATAATAATATAATAATATAATAATATAATAATATAATAATATAATAATATAATAATATAATAATATAATAATATAATAATATAATAATATAATAATATAATAATATAATAATATAATAATATAATAATATAATAATATAATAATATAATAATATAATAATATAATAATATAATAATATAATAATATAATAATATAATAATATAATAATATAATAATATAATAATATAATAATATAATAATATAATAATATAATAATATAATAATATAATAATATAATAATATAATAATATAATAATATAATAATATAATAATATAATAATATAATAATATAATAATATAATAATATAATAATATAATAATATAATAATATAATAATATAATAATATAATAATATAATAATATAATAATATAATAATATAATAATATAATAATATAATAATATAATAATATAATAATATAATAATATAATAATATAATAATATAATAATATAATAATATAATAATATAATAATATAATAATATAATAATATAATAATATAATAATATAATAATATAATAATATAATAATATAATAATATAATAATATAATAATATAATAATATAATAATATAATAATATAATAATATAATAATATAATAATATAATAATATAATAATATAATAATATAATAATATAATAATATAATAATATAATAATATAATAATATAATAATATAATAATATAATAATATAATAATATAATAATATAATAATATAATAATATAATAATATAATAATATAATAATATAATAATATAATAATATAATAATATAATAATATAATAATATAATAATATAATAATATAATAATATAATAATATAATAATATAATAATATAATAATATAATAATATAATAATATAATAATATAATAATATAATAATATAATAATATAATAATATAATAATATAATAATATAATAATATAATAATATAATAATATAATAATATAATAATATAATAATATAATAATATAATAATATAATAATATAATAATATAATAATATAATAATATAATAATATAATAATATAATAATATAATAATATAATAATATAATAATATAATAATATAATAATATAATAATATAATAATATAATAATATAATAATATAATAATATAATAATATAATAATATAATAATATAATAATATAATAATATAATAATATAATAATATAATAATATAATAATATAATAATATAATAATATAATAATATAATAATATAATAATATAATAATATAATAATATAATAATATAATAATATAATAATATAATAATATAATAATATAATAATATAATAATATAATAATATAATAATATAATAATATAATAATATAATAATATAATAATATAATAATATAATAATATAATAATATAATAATATAATAATATAATAATATAATAATATAATAATATAATAATATAATAATATAATAATATAATAATATAATAATATAATAATATAATAATATAATAATATAATAATATAATAATATAATAATATAATAATATAATAATATAATAATATAATAATATAATAATATAATAATATAATAATATAATAATATAATAATATAATAATATAATAATATAATAATATAATAATATAATAATATAATAATATAATAATATAATAATATAATAATATAATAATATAATAATATAATAATATAATAATATAATAATATAATAATATAATAATATAATAATATAATAATATAATAATATAATAATATAATAATATAATAATATAATAATATAATAATATAATAATATAATAATATAATAATATAATAATATAATAATATAATAATATAATAATATAATAATATAATAATATAATAATATAATAATATAATAATATAATAATATAATAATATAATAATATAATAATATAATAATATAATAATATAATAATATAATAATATAATAATATAATAATATAATAATATAATAATATAATAATATAATAATATAATAATATAATAATATAATAATATAATAATATAATAATATAATAATATAATAATATAATAATATAATAATATAATAATATAATAATATAATAATATAATAATATAATAATATAATAATATAATAATATAATAATATAATAATATAATAATATAATAATATAATAATATAATAATATAATAATATAATAATATAATAATATAATAATATAATAATATAATAATATAATAATATAATAATATAATAATATAATAATATAATAATATAATAATATAATAATATAATAATATAATAATATAATAATATAATAATATAATAATATAATAATATAATAATATAATAATATAATAATATAATAATATAATAATATAATAATATAATAATATAATAATATAATAATATAATAATATAATAATATAATAATATAATAATATAATAATATAATAATATAATAATATAATAATATAATAATATAATAATATAATAATATAATAATATAATAATATAATAATATAATAATATAATAATATAATAATATAATAATATAATAATATAATAATATAATAATATAATAATATAATAATATAATAATATAATAATATAATAATATAATAATATAATAATATAATAATATAATAATATAATAATATAATAATATAATAATATAATAATATAATAATATAATAATATAATAATATAATAATATAATAATATAATAATATAATAATATAATAATATAATAATATAATAATATAATAATATAATAATATAATAATATAATAATATAATAATATAATAATATAATAATATAATAATATAATAATATAATAATATAATAATATAATAATATAATAATATAATAATATAATAATATAATAATATAATAATATAATAATATAATAATATAATAATATAATAATATAATAATATAATAATATAATAATATAATAATATAATAATATAATAATATAATAATATAATAATATAATAATATAATAATATAATAATATAATAATATAATAATATAATAATATAATAATATAATAATATAATAATATAATAATATAATAATATAATAATATAATAATATAATAATATAATAATATAATAATATAATAATATAATAATATAATAATATAATAATATAATAATATAATAATATAATAATATAATAATATAATAATATAATAATATAATAATATAATAATATAATAATATAATAATATAATAATATAATAATATAATAATATAATAATATAATAATATAATAATA
Organism: Tipula confusa; assembly: GCA_963556175.1. NCBI lineage: Eukaryota > Metazoa > Arthropoda > Insecta > Diptera > Tipulidae > Tipula > Tipula confusa. The sequence continues at coordinate 35,048,242 of OY744475.1, forward strand.
TAATAATATAATAATATAATAATATAATAATATAATAATATAATAATATAATAATATAATAATATAATAATATAATAATATAATAATATAATAATATAATAATATAATAATATAATAATATAATAATATAATAATATAATAATATAATAATATAATAATATAATAATATAATAATATAATAATATAATAATATAATAATATAATAATATAATAATATAATAATATAATAATATAATAATATAATAATATAATAATATAATAATATAATAATATAATAATATAATAATATAATAATATAATAATATAATAATATAATAATATAATAATATAATAATATAATAATATAATAATATAATAATATAATAATATAATAATATAATAATATAATAATATAATAATATAATAATATAATAATATAATAATATAATAATATAATAATATAATAATATAATAATATAATAATATAATAATATAATAATATAATAATATAATAATATAATAATATAATAATATAATAATATAATAATATAATAATATAATAATATAATAATATAATAATATAATAATATAATAATATAATAATATAATAATATAATAATATAATAATATAATAATATAATAATATAATAATATAATAATATAATAATATAATAATATAATAATATAATAATATAATAATATAATAATATAATAATATAATAATATAATAATATAATAATATAATAATATAATAATATAATTATAATAATATAATAATATAATAATATAATAATATAATAATATAATAATATAATAATATAATAATATAATAATATAATAATATAATAATATAATAATATAATAATATAATAATATAATAATATAATAATATAATAATATAATAATATAATAATATAATAATATAATAATATAATAATATAATAATATAATAATATAATAATATAATAATATAATAATATAATAATATAATAATATAATAATATAATAATATAATAATATAATAATATAATAATATAATAATATAATAATATAATAATATAATAATATAATAATATAATAATATAATAATATAATAATATAATAATATAATAATATAATAATATAATAATATAATAATATAATAATATAATAATATAATAATATAATAATATAATAATATAATAATATAATAATATAATAATATAATAATATAATAATATAATAATATAATAATATAATAATATAATAATATAATAATATAATAATATAATAATATAATAATATAATAATATAATAATATAATAATATAATAATATAATAATATAATAATATAATAATATAATAATATAATAATATAATAATATAATAATATAATAATATAATAATATAATAATATAATAATATAATAATATAATAATATAATAATATAATAATATAATAATATAATAATATAATAATATAATAATATAATAATATAATAATATAATAATATAATAATATAATAATATAATAATATAATAATATAATAATATAATAATATAATAATATAATAATATAATAATATAATAATATAATAATATAATAATATAATAATATAATAATATAATAATATAATAATATAATAATATAATAATATAATAATATAATAATATAATAATATAATAATATAATAATATAATAATATAATAATATAATAATATAATAATATAATAATATAATAATATAATAATATAATAATATAATAATATAATAATATAATAATATAATAATATAATAATATAATAATATAATAATATAATAATATAATAATATAATAATATAATAATATAATAATATAATAATATAATAATATAATAATATAATAATATAATAATATAATAATATAATAATATAATAATATAATAATATAATAATATAATAATATAATAATATAATAATATAATAATATAATAATATAATAATATAATAATATAATAATATAATAATATAATAATATAATAATATAATAATATAATAATATAATAATATAATAATATAATAATATAATAATATAATAATATAATAATATAATAATATAATAATATAATAATATAATAATATAATAATATAATAATATAATAATATAATAATATAATAATATAATAATATAATAATATAATAATATAATAATATAATAATATAATAATATAATAATATAATAATATAATAATATAATAATATAATAATATAATAATATAATAATATAATAATATAATAATATAATAATATAATAATATAATAATATAATAATATAATAATATAATAATATAATAATATAATAATATAATAATATAATAATATAATAATATAATAATATAATAATATAATAATATAATAATATAATAATATAATAATATAATAATATAATAATATAATAATATAATAATATAATAATATAATAATATAATAATATAATAATATAATAATATAATAATATAATAATATAATAATATAATAATATAATAATATAATAATATAATAATATAATAATATAATAATATAATAATATAATAATATAATAATATAATAATATAATAATATAATAATATAATAATATAATAATATAATAATATAATAATATAATAATATAATAATATAATAATATAATAATATAATAATATAATAATATAATAATATAATAATATAATAATATAATAATATAATAATATAATAATATAATAATATAATAATATAATAATATAATAATATAATAATATAATAATATAATAATATAATAATATAATAATATAATAATATAATAATATAATAATATAATAATATAATAATATAATAATATAATGATATTTTATTAAGTGGCTGGGTTTCCTTCTCCTATGACATTTCAGAGCTTTTCTGCTAGTCAGTTTTCTAATCTCTGCAATCTGTTTGCAGATAATTTTCCTTCTATTTATGAACCTTCTTTGCCATCTGCGACATAAAAATATCTCAATTCTTATTTTGAAAATAAATTTAATTTTACATGAATTTTACTTTAGAGGAGCATGTCATGACGGGTTTGTGCCTATCATAATCAAGCAGTGTCTGTAAAGTGTAAAGTGTAAAGTGTAAAGTGTAAAGTGTAAAGTGTAAAGTGTAAAGTGTAAAGTGTAAAGTGTAAAGTGTAAAGTGTAAAGTGTAAAGTGTAAAGTGTAAAGTGTAAAGTGTAAAGTGTAAAGTGTAAAGTGTAAAGTGTAAAGTGTAAAGTGTAAAGTGTAAAGTGTAAAGTGTAAAGTGTAAAGTGTAAAGTGTAAAGTGTAAAGTGTAAAGTGTAAAGTGTAAAGTGTAAAGTGTAAAGTGTAAAGTGTAAAGTGTAAAGTGTAAAGTGTAAAGTGTAAAGTGTAAAGTGTAAAGTGTAAAGTGTAAAGTGTAAAGTGTAAAGTGTAAAGTGTAAAGTGTAAAGTGTAAAGTGTAAAGTGTAAAGTGTAAAGTGTAAAGTGTAAAGTGTAAAGTGTAAAGTGTAAAGTGTAAAGTGTAAAGTGTAAAGTGTAAAGTGTAAAGTGTAAAGTGTAAAGTGTAAAGTGTAAAGTGTAAAGTGTAAAGTGTAAAGTGTAAAGTGTAAAGTGTAAAGTGTAAAGTGTAAAGTGTAAAGTGTAAAGTGTAAAGTGTAAAGTGTAAAGTGTAAAGTGTAAAGTGTAAAGTGTAAAGTGTAAAGTGTAAAGTGTAAAGTGTAAAGTGTAAAGTGTAAAGTGTAAAGTGTAAAGTGTAAAGTGTAAAGTGTAAAGTGTAAAGTGTAAAGTGTAAAGTGTAAAGTGTAAAGTGTAAAGTGTAAAGTGTAAAGTGTAAAGTGTAAAGTGTAAAGTGTAAAGTGTAAAGTGTAAAGTGTAAAGTGTAAAGTGTAAAGTGTAAAGTGTAAAGTGTAAAGTGTAAAGTGTAAAGTGTAAAGTGTAAAGTGTAAAGTGTAAAGTGTAAAGTGTAAAGTGTAAAGTGTAAAGTGTAAAGTGTAAAGTGTAAAGTGTAAAGTGTAAAGTGTAAAGTGTAAAGTGTAAAGTGTAAAGTGTATAGTGTATAGTGTATAGTGTATAGTGTATAGTGTATAGTGTATAGTGTAAAGTGTAAAGTGTAAAGTATGAAGAGGAAAGGTTGAAGACACGCTTCATAGCGCTAAGAAGTTTTTTTTATCATGAATTTTTGTACATGATTCAGAGTGAAAAATTGACGAGATGAATCAAAAATTCGTCATTCTACATACCGATTTGTAACTGAGAAGTCTTATCATTTATTTATATAATGTTTAAAATTATATAAATAATCTATCTAGGTCCAGTTGAAAAACATATAACGAAATCATACATTTCAGTATTTTAATCATCACTCATCATTTAAAGCACAGTGCATTCGGTTCAGTTTGTATTGATTTACGATGAATATTTTGTTAAAAATTGTTGGTATTTCTATATTCGTTTTGTGTGCGTCAGAAAATAATTTAAACAGATTACAATTAAAGTATCTTATGTGCTTCAGTGACAGTAAACATTGTATACAGGTAAAGTTCATACGATTGGTTATACACTGCACTCTGTTAAATATTTTTACTTTCAACAGTGCTATCAACAAGTCAGTGAAATTCCTTACGAAAACTTCATTTTGCCTGAACTTTTTCGTATTAAACTAATGGATCAACTAAATCAGGTGCGCAGTCAATATGCAGAGGGCCATCTTCTATCGAATATGAAATTTTCGAGTTGGGTGAAAGAATTTGAAGCTATGACAAATAAAATGGCCGCCTTTTCTACGCCAATTATCAATTGCACTGATTTATCACAAAATGTTCGTAATAACAGCTATAAAATTATTGATTTTCACAATCAGGTTGAATTGAACAGCACACAAAATTTAGATAAAATATTAAGTTTACAACTCGACACTTATACTCGTCAACTGGTTAATTCAGTCGATATGATGGCATGGAATTTAAATGAGTTTGGTTGTGGCTTTACATTTAATATGCAAGGCCTCAGTTTATCGACGTTGTTGAGGTGTTTGATTTATACCGAAAATCGACGTCAACAATTTGAAATCAAATCAAATACGATGTGTGCTAATTGTGATCGAACGAGTGAACGATGTATTGATTTGGTTAGGTACCGTGGGTTGTGTGTACCAAACGCATTTAATGAATCAAAATTAATAGGATATTTTTTACAACCTCAAAATACGGTGGTGGTAATATAATAATATAATAATATAATAATATAATAATATAATAATATAATAATATAATAATATAATAATATAATAATATAATAATATAATAATATAATAATATAATAATATAATAATATAATAATATAATAATATAATAATATAATAATATAATAATATAATAATATAATAATATAATAATATAATAATATAATAATATAATAATATAATAATATAATAATATAATAATATAATAATATAATAATATAATAATATAATAATATAATAATATAATAATATAATAATATAATAATATAATAATATAATAATATAATAATATAATAATATAATAATATAATAATATAATAATATAATAATATAATAATATAATAATATAATAATATAATAATATAATAATATAATAATATAATAATATAATAATATAATAATATAATAATATAATAATATAATAATATAATAATATAATAATATAATAATATAATAATATAATAATATAATAATATAATAATATAATAATATAATAATATAATAATATAATAATATAATAATATAATAATATAATAATATAATAATATAATAATATAATAATATAATAATATAATAATATAATAATATAATAATATAATAATATAATAATATAATAATATAATGATATTTTATTAAGTGGCTGGGTTTCCTTCTCCTATGACATTTCAGAGCTTTTCTGCTAGTCAGTTTTCTAATCTCTGCAATCTGTTTGCAGATAATTTTCCTTCTATTTATGAACCTTCTTTGCCATCTGCGACATAAAAATATCTCAATTCTTATTTTGAAAATAAATTTAATTTTACATGAATTTTACTTTAGAGGAGCATGTCATGACGGGTTTGTGCCTATCATAATCAAGCAGTGTCTGTAAAGTGTAAAGTGTAAAGTGTAAAGTGTAAAGTGTAAAGTGTAAAGTGTAAAGTGTAAAGTGTAAAGTGTAAAGTGTAAAGTGTAAAGTGTAAAGTGTAAAGTGTAAAGTGTAAAGTGTAAAGTGTAAAGTGTAAAGTGTAAAGTGTAAAGTGTAAAGTGTAAAGTGTAAAGTGTAAAGTGTAAAGTGTAAAGTGTAAAGTGTAAAGTGTAAAGTGTAAAGTGTAAAGTGTAAAGTGTAAAGTGTAAAGTGTAAAGTGTAAAGTGTAAAGTGTAAAGTGTAAAGTGTAAAGTGTAAAGTGTAAAGTGTAAAGTGTAAAGTGTAAAGTGTAAAGTGTAAAGTGTAAAGTGTAAAGTGTAAAGTGTAAAGTGTAAAGTGTAAAGTGTAAAGTGTAAAGTGTAAAGTGTAAAGTGTAAAGTGTAAAGTGTAAAGTGTAAAGTGTAAAGTGTAAAGTGTAAAGTGTAAAGTGTAAAGTGTAAAGTGTAAAGTGTAAAGTGTAAAGTGTAAAGTGTAAAGTGTAAAGTGTAAAGTGTAAAGTGTAAAGTGTAAAGTGTAAAGTGTAAAGTGTAAAGTGTAAAGTGTAAAGTGTAAAGTGTAAAGTGTAAAGTGTAAAGTGTAAAGTGTAAAGTGTAAAGTGTAAAGTGTAAAGTGTAAAGTGTAAAGTGTAAAGTGTAAAGTGTAAAGTGTAAAGTGTAAAGTGTAAAGTGTAAAGTGTAAAGTGTAAAGTGTAAAGTGTAAAGTGTAAAGTGTAAAGTGTAAAGTGTAAAGTGTAAAGTGTAAAGTGTAAAGTGTAAAGTGTAAAGTGTAAAGTGTAAAGTGTAAAGTGTAAAGTGTAAAGTGTAAAGTGTAAAGTGTAAAGTGTAAAGTGTAAAGTGTAAAGTGTAAAGTGTAAAGTGTAAAGTGTAAAGTGTAAAGTGTAAAGTGTAAAGTGTATAGTGTATAGTGTATAGTGTATAGTGTATAGTGTATAGTGTATAGTGTAAAGTGTAAAGTGTAAAGTATGAAGAGGAAAGGTTGAAGACACGCTTCATAGCGCTAAGAAGTTTTTTTTATCATGAATTTTTGTACATGATTCAGAGTGAAAAATTGACGAGATGAATCAAAAATTCGTCATTCTACATACCGATTTGTAACTGAGAAGTCTTATCATTTATTTATATAATGTTTAAAATTATATAAATAATCTATCTAGGTCCAGTTGAAAAACATATAACGAAATCATACATTTCAGTATTTTAATCATCACTCATCATTTAAAGCACAGTGCATTCGGTTCAGTTTGTATTGATTTACGATGAATATTTTGTTAAAAATTGTTGGTATTTCTATATTCGTTTTGTGTGCGTCAGAAAATAATTTAAACAGATTACAATTAAAGTATCTTATGTGCTTCAGTGACAGTAAACATTGTATACAGGTAAAGTTCATACGATTGGTTATACACTGCACTCTGTTAAATATTTTTACTTTCAACAGTGCTATCAACAAGTCAGTGAAATTCCTTACGAAAACTTCATTTTGCCTGAACTTTTTCGTATTAAACTAATGGATCAACTAAATCAGGTGCGCAGTCAATATGCAGAGGGCCATCTTCTATCGAATATGAAATTTTCGAGTTGGGTGAAAGAATTTGAAGCTATGACAAATAAAATGGCCGCCTTTTCTACGCCAATTATCAATTGCACTGATTTATCACAAAATGTTCGTAATAACAGCTATAAAATTATTGATTTTCACAATCAGGTTGAATTGAACAGCACACAAAATTTAGATAAAATATTAAGTTTACAACTCGACACTTATACTCGTCAACTGGTTAATTCAGTCGATATGATGGCATGGAATTTAAATGAGTTTGGTTGTGGCTTTACATTTAATATGCAAGGCCTCAGTTTATCGACGTTGTTGAGGTGTTTGATTTATACCGAAAATCGACGTCAACAATTTGAAATCAAATCAAATACGATGTGTGCTAATTGTGATCGAACGAGTGAACGATGTATTGATTTGGTTAGGTACCGTGGGTTGTGTGTACCAAACGCATTTAATGAATCAAAATTAATAGGATATTTTTTACAACCTCAAAATACGGTGGTGGATCCTGCGTTTTATGGATTTTACTGGGGATTTTAATTTTTATAACGATTTTAGTTGTTTTAATTTTTATTTATAAAAAACGGTCAAGTAAACAATGTGTTGTTGTTTACACTAAACCACCGTCCGCTCCATTGTACGATATGTAGTTTATGGCACAAAATAAATAAATGCTTTACATTGTGAACCTTCAAATAGAATCATGTTCTATTTAGGTTGGTCTTAATGGCAACTTTTGAATTTGATTTAGTTCCTTCTCTGTCATCTCGCGTAAGGCATACTACTACAAACTTTATCAAATCTCGCTTGATTGAGGCTTTCGAATGTCTGTTCCAGCACCTTCGCTTAGAAAATGTTTCGATCTCTCCTGAAATTCATTATGCAACCATCCGGTCAAATCCAATAAAATCACTCATGACCGAATAAAAAAATTGATTTCTCCTGAATTGGCCAGAACTAAAATATAGTCAAGCGATCTATCTCCTGTTTTCGTTTATGCGCACAACGAACCCGCATGTACATTTGGATAAGTGTATTCGCAACTTTACCTCTATTTTGTCCGATTATGCTTTATATTTCTCCTCCTAGCCTATACGTTGATCTGGAATCTGGGCATACTCATCTTACCCAAACGAGGTTGTCTCTTCACCTGGTAAGTTGCGTTTAGGTCGTTCGAACTTCTTACTCCATAAAATGTATACTGGGATTGCCACTTCAGTAATGAACATTATGCAGTTTCTGATGCGGTTTGATCTCAAGTTTATGCGTTTATCAGATTAATGAGTTTAAATATAAAAATGTTATGTCAGCTTATTATATGTCAGGTTAAAATAAAAAAATGGTTGCAAATTGAGTAAAGTCCATTTCTAAAGAAAATGTTCACTTCATCCTGGACACCTTATAAATTTGACATGAAGTTGATAAAATCTAATTATAAACTAAAATTAAAGTTGGAAAATTGTGTTATCACGTCAAGTCTAATATAATTAAAAACTTTGATATTTTGCAAAATAAAATAAAAAACTTTAAATACAATTTTGAGCTCTCAGAATTCCCCACCCTCGCAAATTCACATTGAAATATTTTAAGGACACATATTCAAGCAGATAGAAAAAAAATTGGCCATTCATTTTCTAAATTAACTACGAAAAACTTTATATTTCGTTATGGTTGTTGTTGTTGACAATTTTGGTTTTCTTTTTTAAGGTAAGTAACGTACGTACGTTTGAAGAAGATGAACTAGATAAATAAAATAGAAAAAATTATAGATTTCCACTTGGAAATGTTTTTTCTGTTGCCTTCTTACCTTCGTATGAGTGTTAATAATAATAAGAAAAATGTAATCAACTTCATACCTGAGAATGAAAAGTATATAACTAAAATACAAAGTTTTGATGGTGTTGTTGTTGTTGTATTTCTTCTAGAGATAATGGAAATAAATATCATACATGTAAGTTAGATATATATGTGTGTGTTAAGGAACATTATCTTGAATTCCCATATGATTACAGACAACTGTGATACACCATATACGATATACATATAATACAGAACACAAAATAAACTTAACACAAAAATATAATTTAAGTGAATTGTTGTTATTATATTCGTAACAGCTAGCTAGGCCTTCCTTCTTCCCATCGCCTACATTCCCCAATAGAATTATGGTGACACCATCCAATTATTTTATGTCGTTGTCTTTTTTTTGCGAAAGTCTTGATTAAAGTAATAAAAGGAAAATGAGATAAATTTTTCTTTTTTGTGTGTTCGACTTGATGAAAAGTAAAATGGAAATTTTCAACTGTCGGTTCATGGTTAGAACAAGAGTGTTGTGTTGCGTCTTGTGCGGTTTTAAAATATAATTTAAGAATTTTTTTTATTTTGTTCAAAAATGATATTATAATTTCTAATTTTAAATAGTATTGGGTTGCCAGAGTTGATGAGAAATTGGAAAATTGCGTTAATTTTACTGTTGCTTAAATAAGCCGAATTTATGACTTTTGATGCTTACCAATTTTCATTTGTTTATTTAAAAATGGAAAAGTAATCTGATTGTTGCATGCATATACTTAAATATCAATTAAATTAAAAATGTAAAGAGCAGCAGGTCAAAAATTGTCCTAAATTCCATTAAATGTATAGTCCCCACTGTATTTTGAACCAATTCAGAGTAAACATTACAAAATGGGGACGGTGTTTAGCCCTGGAAAATGGTGGTCGTGTTTGTAAGACATACCATTATCCAAATAGTAAAAAAATATATTAAAATATATTGCGCAAACCGGGTGGCGATTAAAGTGTTATTATCGCACAGAGAAGACGAGCAACAGCCATAATTCGAAATTAATTTTGTTTTAGTTTTTGCATGCGGAAGTTGGAAATTACGTTCAATTTATTTTGATTTTTCTTACTTTCTTCCCATGTAACATAGAACTACTCTTGCTGATATGACTATAGTCATGGTATACCATCTACGAAAGGGTAGAGGTATCAAGAGCCATTCTGTGTTCATCGTTTTTGTTGTTGTTGTATCGTATGTATTACGTAAACTTAGTCGAACAATTATGTTCACCAAGCTCGTCTAATTTGACTAGATCAACGGCTTTTGGCCGTTTCCTGAATTGTGTAGTGAAAAATGTAAACAAAATTAAAAACAAACAAATACAAAAGAGGAAAAGATGCAAAAAAATAAACAACGATTTGACAATAAATCAAAGGAGACCGAATATTTTACGAAATAAAAAAGCAGCCGTAAAGATATAAAATTAAAGGAAGGAAGCGAGGTTACACAGATGATGGGTGCTGTGCGGACCAAATCAGATAAGGAATATTTTTTTGTTTTATTTTGTTTAAAATAATTTTGTAAACATGTCATATGAATGTGGGAAAATGGTATTTGGTATAAAACGGTTAATTCGATCAAGTTTAAACGTTTAATTGTTTTAATGAAATTTTGTTTATGATGGTTTCGATAATTTTGTTGATTTGCGGATGATTTGTGTTGAACTGTCGGTGTTCATAGTATTCATAATATTATTATAGTATAATGTCGTTGTTTATAAATTGGTTTATTATTGTTTATATTTTATATTTTTATATTTTATATATTTTATACTGTTATGTTATTATATGTATTATTATATTATTGATTTAATAAATTTAATGAAATTTTATTTCAGTGTTTTTGTTTAGATAAAGTCAATTTTGGCCTGGGTTTGGTTGGTGTCGTTAGAGCTCGCTATTTTGTAATTTTCAGGTGAAAGGTGGTTCAGTTTGTTACAGCCTGTGGCTTGTAGGAATTGCATTATTGTATTATTGTGTTGTTGTGTTAAGAATTAATAAATTTATAATTTCAAAGGAAATTAATTCAATGTATTACAGCCTACGGCTAAGAGCAATTAGTTCATTAATAGATTTTAGTTTTAGGGAACCATTGCAGATTACAGGTGAATAGTGGTACACTGGAGTTGCTAATAAGAGATGACAGAATTGTCTTATTCTAACAGTAGTTTGAATAAAGGATACCGGAAAATCAGACCAATTCCGTCATTACTGACATACAAAATTTACCACCAATAGGCTGTCACGGTGTCTGTAACCCAGTTGATCTCAATAATTTAACTAATGTCCTGCCTTATCCTTCCAACTAAATATAAAAATGGGTGTACGGTGGGCTTGGCGCCTTCCGGGATATCTTGCTTAATGCTGAGCTTTACATTCTAAAAAAATCATCAATTAATCAAATTCAGGGTAAACATTACAATATGTTTTTGGTTACTAATAGTGGCGATTCTTCGATGTTTGGTGGCTAGTTTTAGTCAATTGGTTCAACCAATAATCAGCGAACATCCGCAGCAGCTAATTTCTCGTCTTTCACGAGGCTGCAGTCTGTACCCTTATAAAATCCATCCCATAAATTTGAAGAAATTGATCAAAGTTAACGCCATGCGTTCGCTATTTTGACTTTGATCAGTTAAAAGGTGATTCAAAATTCATCAAAAAATTATCTTTATGTAAGCCCGAATTGTTGTATGAATGGATATGTGAACTAGCAAAATTATTGGATTTTGAGTGATGCCAATTTTTACGAGATACACCAACAGAAAATACATCACATGAAAGTCCAAAAATAAAAATGAAATTTGATTTTCTGAATCCGTATTCTAAGTCCCATACTTAATGCTAAAAATTTTTTATAAAATATAAAAAATTTGTAGGTTATCCCATACATAACTAGTTTTTAATTCTATATATTCAAAAATCGAGCACCCTTATTGAAAGACTTGATTTTTTTCCATCTGCCTAAAAGGGCCAGCACTGTGACCTAAAAGATCTTTTATGCTCTTGCGATTTATTAGTTCAAAAACTTTTCTACCTTCCTAATAAAGGCGAGAATGCTACTTGCAGACACCAATATACATTTGTTCGGGGTAAATACCTCTCTTCAAAATGAAGCCACCTCAGTGTACACAGGGCACTCACATAGTATACGCTCTGCAGTTTCTATCTTTTCCAAACAGAGTCGGCACTCCACCTCTATGGACAGGTCCATTTTATTCAAATGAAATCTTGTATTTCACTATATTTCTTCCTATTTACTAATTGGGTAGCCTGTAGGGGCCCACGGGATGACACAGAAAGGCTTAAGGCCAATGAGTGTAATTTACAAGCCTGCCAGTGCTGGCTCGTTGGGTATCTCGTTTCTAGTAATGCCCTTGTGACCAGCTACCCCCATCACAAACTAATTTGGTTATGACAAGAGAGGGATTGTAGCAGTTTATAACAACTTTTAACCGGCTTAGAATCCAAGTAGTTAGAAGCCAGTGCTTTCAATACTGCTTCGCTGTCAGAGAAATTGAGGATAGAGGCGCCTTTAAGACTTTTGTTCATAATAGTTAAGTCACAAGTTTTGATGGCGGGAATTTCGGCTAGAAAACACTGGGATAAGTTTCCAGTGATTTCGATATTTTGTTGTTAGGTCCAAAGACACCAATACCAACTCCACTATCCATTTTTGTACCTAAATTTTGACTATCATCTGTGAATCAGGCTAGGCTGCTAGGTTCTATAGAACGTCCACCAGTATACCAGTCTATTTTATCAAGGACTGTTACTCCGAAATTCCTGAGATACGGTTTTTAATGGGCTTACCTTAGTTTTAACGGTTATCAACGATACATGTACGATTCCTTTTCTTGACTCATTACGGCAATAGATTTCGGAGCGATATGATTACGGACTTGAAATGCATATTAAATGCATAGATTTTTTGGTATCGGATCATCCCAACTAAATTTGGTCAACCATAACTGTTGAAATTGAATTTTCATTAAATCAATAGAAGGCCAACCATTCAAGGGGATCATATAATTTAGCACTCTAAGATAACATTACGCGTTTTGCTATATGATTCGAATTTAAGGCAGCAGATTTGAAGGTAAAGAAGACCCATCCGCGGTACCAATGAAGTCCTAGTACCTTGATCGTCAAAGAGCTATCATCAATTTGCACGTATTCTTTTAAGTCGTTGAATTTCTTAACGTTGGAGGACCATTTCCATAACTGAAACCCACCGGATAATAATATTTTACTTATTTTCCTTTTCAAATCAATCAGACCTTCGGCACAATCTAGGCCAGTGAGCAAATCAGTGAGGTATTTGGGAAGCAGGTGGGAAGATGTTAAAGCACCACCTAAAAAGAAAATGCAACGTTCACTTACGATGAATTTTCAACTTTATTATGCGAAATTGAAGCGATTCTAAATTCCACTAACCCCATTATCAATCGACCCCAAAAACCAAATGCCACTACCACCTGCACACTTCTTGCTAATGGGTCTCCTGCAGTCAATAGCTGATGAAAACTTACACGGTGTGCCAGAAAACCGGATAAATCGATGGCAAAACACTCAAAAGCGAGTCTTAATATTTAATTGGCAGCCAAAAACTAGCCCCACATCCGGCATATTTTCACACAAAAAAAAATTATTTACATATATGTTACTTATGGGGTTCTAAATCAATATAAATGATGTAATATAAAATTGAAAATCCAACACAAACGCATCGAATGTGGAAATTAATGGGCGGACAGACACCATCGTATAAATGTCATTAAAATACGACAAAATTATCCCCATCGATTTGTAACTCATCCGCGTCGCAACATCAAAACAAAAAAAAAAATTGAAACAGATGAAAATGGGAAGAAAAAAAATTTTTTTGTTGCTTTTCCAACCAAATAACGCAAAGCTAGAAGAATGAACACAAAAAAAAGATGTAATCAAAAAAGCTTTTCTTTTGTAATTTATAGTGCTTTTAATGAATTATGAAGATATCATTTTCATTTATTTATTTAGATTTTATTATCGTTTAGATTGGTTTTTCTTTTTTGTGCTTGTACATAATTTTCATTTGATAATAAACCATGGACACTAAAAGCAAATATAAATTAAAGTAACAATACACAGTGTGGAAAATGATTTGAACGCGCATTGTATGTATAACTGAAACGTTTGGGTGTATAAATGGAAAAGCACAACAACAAAAAACCAACCATTGCAAAAATATAATTAATTGTTTAAATATATAAATAAATAAAACAAAAAAAAAATTATCTTAATTTGTTTTTATTTTTTATCATTATTTTATTAGATGGGTTGAATGTATAAATGAGGAAAATGGACTTTTTTTTTTTTTTGTTATTGGCTAGAGCTTTTTGTTTTTATTTATTTTCTGTTTATTGTTTTTGCACTGTGCAAATAAAAACGAAATGCTGCTGGAAATGATATTGATTTGTATATTTTTATATATTTTTTATGTATACACAAAATAATGAATCAAATTCAACAACAATAAATAAATTGCTAATTAGAAATGCTTTTATGGTTCAATTAATGTAATTTGTTGTGTATTTGATAAATTGAGATGAAACTTGAATACACGATTGATGAATGTATTGGTTTACAAAAAAATTAATGTATTATATTTCGTTATAATGAACGAAAGAAAATGTATACCTAGACGTAAAGGACCAGAAATGTGATGTTCTCTGCCTATTAACAACCGATTATTAATGGGTTCCTAAACGTCACTGGATAGGCTGAAACATAGGAATCGAATGAGAACTAGCTCGTCATATTATTTGTTTAATGAATTATATTTATAATATTTATAATTTTTAAAAATTTCTTTAAATTTCTTTGGAGTTTATTTTATATTTTTTTTTAACGCATTGACATTTTTTATTATATGACTTTTGGTATCCTATTCAAACTAATATTGGGTATGGCCAAACATTAACCAGTAACTTCTGGAACACTAGAACAAAACTTTTAGAACAAAACCGATTAAATAGAAATATTAGTTATGAGAGACTCACCAAGAAAACCACCACCACCAATCAATATCACACACGTAACTTTAGCGTTATCCAAGCGTTAATGGAAGAAGTGACAGAAAAAGAGTATAAGGTTGTTTCGCTAAACAACAACGTCTGGAGGGTAAATATGCCTGATCCCGACGGTTATAGATAACTTTCATCTGCATGAAATGCAGGAACATCTTAGGAATGGTTGTCCGAATGGAGCCATTGAAAAAAGCGACAAGGATCATACCACAATGCAAAAAGTGTCAGGCATACATCTACATGCAAAAATACTGTAATCGTAAAACAAGTTGTGTAAAATGTAACTGCCAGGGAACGCACTCTTCTAGCTATAGGGGATGGGAAGTAGCCAAAACACTACAAAACATGCTAAATAGGGTAAACAAAAACCAGCCAATAAGAGCAAATAAAGAAAAAGAAATCCCGACAAAAACTGTCACTATGTTCTACAGTGCGAAAGGTATGAGGAATTCTCAAACTCACAGGCAGCAAA
Source organism: Tipula confusa (assembly GCA_963556175.1). Classification (NCBI taxonomy): domain Eukaryota; kingdom Metazoa; phylum Arthropoda; class Insecta; order Diptera; family Tipulidae; genus Tipula; species Tipula confusa. The sequence continues at coordinate 35,064,293 of OY744475.1, forward strand.
ACAAGGACTGCCTAGGCCTTCGAATCAAAAAAAATGGAATTCAACAAGCTATGACAACAATGCTAAATACCCTAAATGCAATTGTCAATCGCCTCTCTAAAATAGAAGAAAACATAGAGTTTCTAAACAAAAGACAAGTTAATCTTGAACAGCAAGTAGGACATCAAGGAAAAATTAACCAGATTTGTAGCAAAAAAGTTGTTTTATCTGATCCCTCACTAAACAACACAAAATGAACAAAACACTAAAAATATTAACCTGGAATGCTAATGGACTTCTACAGCATCTTTCAACGCTAGAAATCTTTTTGAATACTGAAAAAATTGATATATGCTTAATAGCACTAGAAAGTATTATGCAAAATTAAAAGGCTATTTTTGTTACCATTCTACACATCCAGCAGAAAAAGCTAAGGGCGGAGCAACTTTCTTCATCACAGAAAACATCAAACACTTCGAAGATGTCAAACTCGAAATAGAGACAATACAAATTGTATCGCTTATCGTGCAATTAAATAATTACAAGAAGCTGGGGGTTGCTGCGATATATTATCTACCAAGGAATCAACTTAAAAAATGATGGGCTCTCTTTTGGAAGCTGGATATCAAATAAACTGCTGTTTTCATTCAAGTGGTATTCCTACTTATTGGCCAACGGACACAAACAAAATACTAGACGTGATTGACTTCTTCATAGCTAAAGGTATTTCAGAAAATTATATCCATATTGAAAATAATGAAGGTTTATCTTTGGATCATTCTCCAATCATACTTACGATCAGTGAAACAGTAATTGAAAATGAAAAGCCATCTTCACACTGTTAATAACGAAAGTATTGATCTTCAAATCCCAATCAAAAATTAAACATAACTTGAAAAAAAAGTAGAGCTGCTAATAAACAATATTTAGATCACAATATTAACCTCACAGGAAACTTAGTCAGAGAAAAGCGGAAAGCTCGCAAAATCTGGCATAGAAATCGAGCACCAGTGAGCAAAACTATTTTCAATCAGCTCAAAAACAAACTGCAGAAGTTAATACAAGAAACCAAAGCGGTAAGCTTCAGCAAATATTTAATAAGTCTGTCTGGCCACAAAGAAAGTGAGTATTCTTTAATTACACTGTTTATTTCAACTGATAAACGTTGGAACTGAAAAAGCCTTCATCGTTTTGAGCACATATAAATGCCTCAAAGGAAGAATCTCTAGACAAAATAAGGGGGTAAATTCTTGCATAATAAGTTCTCCCCAGCATACTAGTCCATAAGATAATTTTGAATCAAAACTAGCAAAATAAATATTTTTTAAAACAGCTACAGGGCATACTAGTCGTAAGATGTAGATCTTAGTAATTACTAATGCCAGATAATTACGGAGATAATCAATATGATTCTCCAAAGCATTGAGTTGTCAAGATATTTGAAAGATTGAACGAATTCAATTTTAAAGCAAATAACTAGAAAAGTAACTTGATCACAACGTACAGCATGATTCCGTTTTTGAGTTCAATAACCTGGAATGAGCTAAGCCCCATTCCTTTACTGTAAGCATAAATCAGTGTATTTGTACTGCGGTTAGGGTGATTGTACAAAAACACAAGGTCGTCAGCGAAAGCTATTAACCTAGAATTAAAATTAATTGGAAAAATAGAATTTAAATTAATTAAAAATAGTAATGAACCTAACACTGACCCTTGCGGCACACCATCGTTAATGTAAATACTTTGACTAAAAGCGTCGTTGATTTTAATAACCTGTGTCCGATCACACAAATGAAATTGAAACCACTGCAATGTAACACCACGAAAACCAGCATAGAGGAGATATTGTTGATATCTTTTTTTGTATTGAACTTATATAATTATAAAATTAAGCCTTCGCAATATACACTTAATGTTGAAGAGCTTTATTAAATTCTGTGAACTTTATTAAAAGTTTAGAATCACTATAGGGTTTACTGATAATTTTTTAGATAAATAATTTATAATTTTTAATTTTAAGTTTTTTAAGTAGAATGGATGAAATCCAAGACCTACTAATTCTATCCTTAGCTTTTACTGATTGTTTTGAAGTATTATTATCAATATATGGTTTTAAACGAACAATAAAACAATCATAAGCCCTCGGATACGTTAGATTGAGAATATACAATAGAGGTCACATATCGCTTCAATTTTGGTAGTGGAGGATTATCGGTCAAAATGCTCAATGGAACAATAACCATAGAAGCCATACAGTGATCAGTAATATGCAAATCAAGAATATCAGCATGGAAAGAAACTAAAATTATATAACTAATCAAAGAATGTCTAAAAAATATGTGATCAATGCATGTTGCAGAAACTAAGACCATGAGACGCCATCATAAATATATAATAATTTGATGATGAAGGAAGGCCTAAAATATTTAAATTCATATCACCAAAAATCAAAACATTTTTTATTTTAATCCCCGTTAAAATATTATTATGCTCCGTCAAACAGATTGAAACATTCAGAAAATTAAACCTATAAACCACTAAAGCCGAAAACCGACCTGAATTAAATTCAAAATCTACCTGCAAAATGTCAGCACTAGTAGCATCAATGCAAGAAATAGTAATATACTTTAAGGTAAACAACAACTCCTCTGGCTCTATACATAGCATTACATTTACCGTAAATTGTGTATCCCAAAATTGTTAAATTATCAAGTTCATATTGTTCAATCCACACCTCTGACAGAAAAATGATTTTGGGGCAGAATATCAAGTGCAGCAATGTTAGCTAAATATGTTGAGGTATTCTTCTAATATTTTGATGTATTATAAAAAGGTTAGATTGATTCGAGATGATAGACGAAGGAAGCACATCTATATCAAGGTTGGAAGGTTGGGTTGACGTACCTCTAAAAAAGGATGACTTTGGGATTTATTTTAGAATTATTTTAAGAGAACCCCATCCTTATTTTAAAAGGCGAGTAATTCTGCTTATAATTATCTCGTGCTTTATGTATAAACCGAAGAACCACATCATCAGTTACATTAAATTTTTTTCGCAGGTATTGGCTAATATTAAATACACTGACATCTATATACAACCATGAGATAACAACTTGTTTACGAGGTGCAATAGTAGGCAATAAGCCGTCAATGTCACTATGAGTGCCAATTACAAAATTATTCACAGAATCTTTAAATTTTGGTTTCTTAACAAAAAAAGATGAAGATTTAAAAAAGAAAAGATTTTAGGCCAACGCTAGCTTTTTGGAGCACTGATATTTTTAAATCGAATTGTCAACTGAGGAAAAGGAAAGAGCTGCAGCAGATACATTTGAAGAACTGTCTGGCACCAATACCAGATCCACTGGTACAATAATAAGGACAGTTTCATTTACATCACTTGTTGACATAAAATCAGTAACGGTTGGATAAGTTTTGGAAGGTAAATTATTACTTAAGTCACTTAGACTTAAGTCTATTAAAATTATTTACTGATTGTTCAATTCTTTGGCATAGTATAGTTAACTCCGAAAGACTATCGCTATTCATTTTGAAAATATTATTGCAATTATCACAGTACCAGTGAATGTTTGGAGAACTGGCTATTAAGTCAAAAGCGGACTGTTTTAAGCCTGCACATTTGTAATGCGCGATTACACTACAATGCCGACTGCAACGTTTAACACTATCACCAGCCACACTATGAGGAATAAAACAAACAAACAAAAACGATGAAAAACACAAAGAAAATTTTTAAATTATTCTAGTTAACACAATATTTGACTGGGTATTGACCGGTAATTTCGACTATTTCGACGATATCAGTTTGTGTTTTGTGAAGAAAATGTATCGACATTATATAAAGACAAACATATTGAAGAGTGGTGGGTAAATCTATTCGTATTCCTAAAGATTTTTTTCATTCATAACAAAAAAGAAGCCAGAATGGATTCCAGATCAATAGCGGCGGCCCAAGTTGAAGAAAAAGATTATAAATTATCATTTCAATTTTTAAATGAACGTACCTGCGTGAACCTTTTTTATCAGAATGATAAAGGCGTGCTGGAAAGAAATATTTTACTAATAGTTAAATGGCAATTAGTCAAGTAGATGCAACAACACCTTTAGAACCGATGACATCGAGACTACTTAATACTGCTCAAAAAAAGACACAAAAGATTGTTTGATAACTTAACCAACGGGCGGCAGTTATCTCTAACAAATACCTAAAAAAATAGAACATTTAGCACAACTCGCCAAACTTCAATCAAACTGAAAGAAATACTCTGTTAGTTGGACTGCTATGTGGAAAACAAAGGTGTATTTAAAGGAAAAGATTGCGTCTTTAAAACATATTTACGAAAAGATGATCAAGCAAGATTACGACAATATCGTACTAAGAATAATGACACAGATGGAAGAGATTCACTAAATACCAAATCAATGAAAAGTTACCTACCAACCATATAAATTCCACATTTTCACGGTAATTATACGAAGGAGATATATTTTGCTAATGAAACCAATACAATTAATTATCTAAAAAGCCATGTCAAAGGTTTAGCAGCCAAAATAATAAATCTTTTGGAGAAAGATAAAAATTATAATGCCGCATGAGAAATTTTAGAAAACCTGTATAACCACAGACAACTTCTCAGTTATATGGTGATGGTATTGTGGTCAGCGCAAAAAATTGAACTCAAGACCGTAATGTGTAGCCAACACCTTAACCATTACTATACGACCGGTGGCAATAAAAAAACTCATACCAATAAGCCAAATCTAATTTCCGGGCTTGATTACACATTTGATTATAATTTTTCCCATTAAATATAAGCAAAATGTTTGTGGAAATAAAAAACAAAGATAACAAAACCGACGAATTGGCTGACAACAACTGTGAACTATAAATATAAATAAAATCCTATATGATTGTTTCATTTTTATCAAAATTAACAATTTATTTTTAGATAAAAGAACAACAATTGTGATGGTAGACAAAACTACATATCCGAGTATCTTTTAAAAATTCTGTAGCTATATAAAGTTGTTATAGCACAGGAGATGGTCTAGCTTGACGAAATATAGATTGTTATCTGTTATCCTATATATAATCCAAACCTACTTCCGTAATACGTTGAAATATATATATATATATATATATATATATATATATATATATATATATATATATATATATATATATATATATATATATATATATATATATATATATATATATATATGTGTGTATATATATATATATATATATATATATATATATATATATATATATATATATATATATATATATATATATATATATATATCTCAGTATGATCTATAAACCGACTAACATTTAAAGCTAAATTCTATTTTGACAGATGTTCAGTAAGCTGTTCTGAGACTTTGAAGAGTTTTCTTATAAACCAATACATTTTTTAAGCACTTTGAAAATAAATAGGCTAAATACAAACTTCATGAATTGTCAAACTTCCCTCTAAAACCACTCACGAATAACCTCATTATAAATTTTTTGCAGAAGATAAGACAAAATCATTTGCCTTTTTAATTATTTATTCACGTTAACCTCACCACTATGGTAACTCAACCCCTATAAGCATGTCATACACTTTATTACTAACACTAAATAGAGAAAAAGTTCTATTTATTGGAAAGAAAAGTTGCCTACCAACTTTTGGAATACAATTTACAGAGATTCAAACTTAATATCATAAATAAACAACTAGAAGACTGAAAACCTTTATTCCTTTTATTCCTCTCTTACCTTTTTCCCTCCTAATCCTTCCTTTTACCTTTTACAGTAGTGCTGTGTGTTTGTTGCTAAAACTTTCATATAAAGGATATACATACCTATATCCTAAGTGCTCTGAACATTTATAAAAAAAAATAAAAAAAAAAGAGGGAGATGTGTGGATAAAATACTCATATTTAGTAAATATTTTGAGATGAAAGGGAAACCCCGTTTTAAGGGAATAAAACTTTCATTGTTTGAGGAGGTAAAGCGACTGTTGTATATTACCAGATTAGAGCAAAAAATATTACAAAACCTTAGATGAAACAGAATTTTATTTTGAAAGGAATAGTTTTAAGCGGAAGACGGCCTTTAAAGTCCAAACAAATTTTAAAGTTAAAACATTCGATTTGCCTATAGAGGTCCTAGGGTCAAAATATCCTCTCAAAGAATCGACCCTTAAGCTAAATAAATTGAAAATCATCTAAGCTGAAATAATCCCTATAAAATATCGTGAAATGAAAATATTATCCTAGTAGCCTGCGCAGAATTTAATTAATTTAACTTTTTAAATTAAGAAAGAGTGAATCTTTAGCATTCAATTACTCGCCCGTTATCATGACAGTCACTGAAACGATAAACCAAAGAAACAATTCACAAAAATATAACCTGAATATTAAAAAAGGCCAGGGGTTTAATTTGATTAGGAACCAAATTATTAAATATATTTCCAATAAAAGGTTTTATATCTTTTTTTTCGATTAAGTTGATGTGTCTGTACAACATCTTTGATGTTTTGATTGCAGGTGAGATTCATCTGTCAAAGATGATCATTGCAAGTATTTTTATTATTGTGTTGAGGACGATTATACCTCGCTACTTCTTTCACTCCCTTAATTTATTTTTCGTAGGGATCGTAATTGTCAAGCTTTCTTACTATTTTAGTGGTATTGTGCTGGAATTCCATCAATGAGTATCTTGGCGGTTATGTTGTCTTTTCCAGCAGCTTTATTGTATTTCTATAGATGATTCTTCTCTCCAAACTTTATTTCATCTGTCTAATTGTGCTTCATCAGTTGTTAAGACTTGACTATCAACATCTTTTTTGGGATGCATTATGGGTGTTAATTTTGTGACTTTTCAACTGGTGTTGTACTCAAGTGTTTTGATTTGCTGGTGCCTCTTCAGAAGCTTTGAGAATGTTCTCCTCATATTTTTTAAATATTTCATGGCTTCTTTTTTTCTTGAAGCGATGTATTTTCGTACATGCGTTTCGTCTCTTCCGTAATTGGTTATTTCTTTTATAACTTTAAATTAACGACATTCTACCATCACTTATACACGGCTTCCGACTGTATTTTTGCTAACCAAGTAAGTCCAAGACAGTTGAAATGTAGGCTTCTTCAATTTGATTCCATCTTTCTTTATTATATTATTATATTATTATATTATTATATTATTATATTATTATATTATTATATTATTATATTATTATATTATTATATTATTATATTATTATATTATTATATTATTATATTATTATATTATTATATTATTATATTATTATATTATTATATTATTATATTATTATATTATTATATTATTATATTATTATATTATTATATTATTATATTATTATATTATTATATTATTATATTATTATATTATTATATTATTATATTATTATATTATTATATTATTATATTATTATATTATTATATTATTATATTATTATATTATTATATTATTATATTATTATATTATTATATTATTATATTATTATATTATTATATTATTATATTATTATATTATTATATTATTATATTATTATATTATTATATTATTATATTATTATATTATTATATTATTATATTATTATATTATTATATTATTATATTATTATATTATTATATTATTATATTATTATATTATTATATTATTATATTATTATATTATTATATTATTATATTATTATATTATTATATTATTATATTATTATATTATTATATTATTATATTATTATATTATTATATTATTATATTATTATATTATTATATTATTATATTATTATATTATTATATTATTATATTATTATATTATTATATTATTATATTATTATATTATTATATTATTATATTATTATATTATTATATTATTATATTATTATATTATTATATTATTATATTATTATATTATTATATTATTATATTATTATATTATTATATTATTATATTATTATATTATTATATTATTATATTATTATATTATTATATTATTATATTATTATATTATTATATTATTATATTATTATATTATTATATTATTATATTATTATATTATTATATTATTATATTATTATATTATTATATTATTATATTATTATATTATTATATTATTATATTATTATATTATTATATTATTATATTATTATATTATTATATTATTATATTATTATATTATTATATTATTATATTATTATATTATTATATTATTATATTATTATATTATTATATTATTATATTATTATATTATTATATTATTATATTATTATATTATTATATTATTATATTATTATATTATTATATTATTATATTATTATATTATTATATTATTATATTATTATATTATTATATTATTATATTATTATATTATTATATTATTATATTATTATATTATTATATTATTATATTATTATATTATTATATTATTATATTATTATATTATTATATTATTATATTATTATATTATTATATTATTATATTATTATATTATTATATTATTATATTATTATATTATTATATTATTATATTATTATATTATTATATTATTATATTATTATATTATTATATTATTATATTATTATATTATTATATTATTATATTATTATATTATTATATTATTATATTATTATATTATTATATTATTATATTATTATATTATTATATTATTATATTATTATATTATTATATTATTATATTATTATATTATTATATTATTATATTATTATATTATTATATTATTATATTATTATATTATTATATTATTATATTATTATATTATTATATTATTATATTATTATATTATTATATTATTATATTATTATATTATTATATTATTATATTATTATATTATTATATTATTATATTATTATATTATTATATTATTATATTATTATATTATTATATTATTATATTATTATATTATTATATTATTATATTATTATATTATTATATTATTATATTATTATATTATTATATTATTATATTATTATATTATTATATTATTATATTATTATATTATTATATTATTATATTATTATATTATTATATTATTATATTATTATATTATTATATTATTATATTATTATATTATTATATTATTATATTATTATATTATTATATTATTATATTATTATATTATTATATTATTATATTATTATATTATTATATTATTATATTATTATATTATTATATTATTATATTATTATATTATTATATTATTATATTATTATATTATTATATTATTATATTATTATATTATTATATTATTATATTATTATATTATTATATTATTATATTATTATATTATTATATTATTATATTATTATATTATTATATTATTATATTATTATATTATTATATTATTATATTATTATATTATTATATTATTATATTATTATATTATTATATTATTATATTATTATATTATTATATTATTATATTATTATATTATTATATTATTATATTATTATATTATTATATTATTATATTATTATATTATTATATTATTATATTATTATATTATTATATTATTATATTATTATATTATTATATTATTATATTATTATATTATTATATTATTATATTATTATATTATTATATTATTATATTATTATATTATTATATTATTATATTATTATATTATTATATTATTATATTATTATATTATTATATTATTATATTATTATATTATTATATTATTATATTATTATATTATTATATTATTATATTATTATATTATTATATTATTATATTATTATATTATTATATTATTATATTATTATATTATTATATTATTATATTATTATATTATTATATTATTATATTATTATATTATTATATTATTATATTATTATATTATTATATTATTATATTATTATATTATTATATTATTATATTATTATATTATTATATTATTATATTATTATATTATTATATTATTATATTATTATATTATTATATTATTATATTATTATATTATTATATTATTATATTATTATATTATTATATTATTATATTATTATATTATTATATTATTATATTATTATATTATTATATTATTATATTATTATATTATTATATTATTATATTATTATATTATTATATTATTATATTATTATATTATTATATTATTATATTATTATATTATTATATTATTATATTATTATATTATTATATTATTATATTATTATATTATTATATTATTATATTATTATATTATTATATTATTATATTATTATATTATTATATTATTATATTATTATATTATTATATTATTATATTATTATATTATTATATTATTATATTATTATATTATTATATTATTATATTATTATATTATTATATTATTATATTATTATATTATTATATTATTATATTATTATATTATTATATTATTATATTATTATATTATTATATTATTATATTATTATATTATTATATTATTATATTATTATATTATTATATTATTATATTATTATATTATTATATTATTATATTATTATATTATTATATTATTATATTATTATATTATTATATTATTATATTATTATATTATTATATTATTATATTATTATATTATTATATTATTATATTATTATATTATTATATTATTATATTATTATATTATTATATTATTATATTATTATATTATTATATTATTATATTATTATATTATTATATTATTATATTATTATATTATTATATTATTATATTATTATATTATTATATTATTATATTATTATATTATTATATTATTATATTATTATATTATTATATTATTATATTATTATATTATTATATTATTATATTATTATATTATTATATTATTATATTATTATATTATTATATTATTATATTATTATATTATTATATTATTATATTATATTATTATATTATTATATTATTATATTATTATATTATTATATTATTATATTATTATATTATTATATTATTATATTATTATATTATTATATTATATATTATTATATTATTATATTATTATATTATTATATTATTATATTATTATATTATTATATTATTATATTATTATATTATTATATTATTATTATTATATTATTATATTATTATATTATTATATTATTATATTATTATATTATTATATTATTATATTATTATATTATTATATTATTATATTATATTATTATATTATTATTATTTATTATATTATTATATTATTATATTATTATATTATTA